>JBBGZY010001393.1:600000-1091366 GCA_037952925.1 Lithobates clamitans | reverse complement strand
GTCATATCCTAATGGTTTAGCTCTTTCTTTTCTGCTCTATTTCTTTCTCTCTTTTTCCTCTCTCGTTTTCCCCTTCTTTTTTTCCCAAAGTCTGTCCTTCCTTCTAACCTTTTTACTATCTCCTTTCTTTCTACTCGATTAGGCTGGATTCACACCTATGCATTTTTAGTGCTTTTTGCATTTTGCTGATTTGCACTACAGAACGTGTTCCATAGGAAACAATGTTAAATGGACTGCAGTGCAAATCTGCAAAATGCAAAAAGCACTAAAACTGCATAGGTGGGAATCCAGACTTATTCTTTCATTCTGATATATTCTTCTCCTTTCCCCTTTCTTTCACTTTTTCATTTCTATTTCTATAAGTCCTTCCTTCCTTCCCCATTTCTATCCGTTTCTGCCTCTTTTCTCCTTCCTTTCCCTTATTCATCTCTCTTTTTCCTTTCCTTTCCTTTCCTTTCCTTTCCTTTCCTTTCCTTTCCTTTCCTTTCCCTTTCCGTTCCTTTCCTTTTCTTTCCTTCCCTTTCCTTTCCTTTCCTTTCCCCTCCTTCCTCTTTCGCTAAATCCTTTTTATCCTTCATATCTTCCTCCCTTCCATATTATTCCTTCCTTCTGTCTTTTTCTCTCTCCTTTCCTCTTCCTTTCCCTTGTTCATCTCTCTTTTTCCAAGCCAGTTCTCCCTTCTTTCTGTTCCTCCTTCCTTCCTTCCCTATCATTCTTTTCTTCTTTCTTTTTCTGTTTTTGTTCCCCTTACTTTCTCTTATTCATCTTTCTTGATCTAAGTCATTCCTTCTCCTTTCTTTCTTATGTCCCTTTCTCTCTTTTTTCCCCCTTGTTTTCTCTTTTTCATCCCTCTTTCTTTAAGTCCTTCCTTCCATCCATTCTTCCATCCTTCTTTTCTCCCCAATCCTCAATCTTTCTTCTTTGCCTTCCTTCCCTTTCTTTTCCACTTTCTTATGCACTAATTTTGCTTCCAGCTGTTAAGATGAAACAAAGACGAACTCAGTGATGTTCTGCAACAGATCACACATCTGTATCAGTGACAGTACCTCTCTCCAGAAGTTCAGCCATTAAGGAGGGGCAAGTCAATAAGATTAGTGTGGCTTAGTGGAACTCATCCAATTGCAGTCCATTTCTGGTGGAGCCAGTTACAGATGTTGGGCTGAACTGAGTGGAGTCTGGACGGGGTCCAGACTGCAGAATTCTGAATTCTTTCATTGTAGGCGGGATGGGTTCCACCTTAACAGTCTAATAAATTAGGATGGACTAAATTAGTCTGCGTGATATGTAACCATTGATTTCACATCTACTTAGGAAATATGCGGAACTAACTAAAGAATAAATCTAGCCAAGTACACATACAGTAGATAGGTGCTATTTTACATGACAAAAGAGTTACTAAAGAATTGTGATCCAGGCACCATTGGGGGTTCAGTGGCTACAGAGCACAACGAGAATGACAACACTTTATAATTAGACTTATCACAACTCCATACACACTATAAACTCTCTCCATTTTGGGACACAACTTAGAGCGCAAGATGTAGTAAGAGTAAGATGCCTTCTGATCATAAACAATTATATGTATGTCCATAACATGGGAACTGAATATATAAAAAAAATAGGTTGATGATCTCACCAAGTTCACCATGCATCTACACCCACTTTGACCCTGAAATAAAAATGTATTTTTATTTATAAATTTTTTGTTATGTCTTTTATGTTCTGTGATTAAAACAAAGTGACTTCAAATTCAGGGGGAGCGTGGAGACCTCTCCAAAATAGGGCCATAATCAACCCAAGGAGACAAATCTCTCGTTACCACTTTTTCCCAGGCTAGTTTTCCCTAACAATGGGCTAATAACCTGGAGCCAGAATTTACCAAAGGGTGTAATAGCATAAACATCCCTCAACGACGCATCATCCTGCCATCTAGATGGAGTGTCACTGGTAAACTTTCATACTACATAGGGGGCTAATCATAAAAAGGGGTCTCCTCTAGGTACACTGCACTTTTATAATAAGCGCTATATCTGTTCTCTATCCTGAGCTACACAAGAGATTGTCAGGGTAAAAACCCACTCAAACAAATAATGATGTTAAGTGCCTTGATGACTTGACTGTTTCTCTATCACTTTAATCTTCTAAATGGAATGTTCTAACTCTAAATTGTATGATGCCAGAATATATCTCCTATAGGTAGCATAAGTGCTATAGAGCCCCTTGCCCCAAGTCTTCACCATCATGCTCAAAATAAATATCTCAAAATGTGCTCCCCCCCAAAAAAAAAATATCAAAAAGGGCTCAAATCATTTTCCCCAAAAGACAGATTCCCAACATGTTTCACCCTGAAAAAACAAGGGCTTTGTCGCGGTCAATATATAGTTTTTTTTTTTGACAGCCTATGGCGTGCATAACACACCCAAAAACTTCACCCAGTGGCAAAAAAATGTGCACACACATAAAGAGTGAAACACAAAAAAGAGTAAAGGGGTACACAAATGTGTCTTTCCCTGAATCCCCCGGGGCGTTAGGCTCCAGACGGGGACAAGGGTACTTACAGTTGGTCCATCTGGCCGAAACCAGACGTACCCCGTTCTCTGGAGGGCCTGCCGAAACAGACCCACCCAAGTACTAGGTGAAGCTCCCCTGAAGGAAGACCCAATGAGAGAGGGCGAACTAAGCCAAAAGGCCATGTCCACCCTTTCCCAAGACTTTCAGGGCTGGCCCAAGGACCCACTACCCTACTCATCACACAGTGCAACAAACCGCGTACAAGCACGAAAATACAAAAAGTGACAAACAGGCTTAATAAATAAAATAAAGTGGGGAAGGAATAAGTGAAGAGGAGAGTGAAAAGGTGCCCATTGTGTAAAACAATGACCAGGACCTCCGGCCAGGAATAAAAAATTCCACTGGTCCCAGCCATAAGGCCCGGCCCAAGAGGCAGATGCTAAAAAAGTGTGTTCTATGGTGCAGCGACTGTGGTGCCTCAAATCAAAGTGACTCCCACTCACAGTGATTTTTTGGCACCCCTGGACTGCCACTCCAGGGGCACATACCCCATAGGCTTTCAGGACCAACCCTGACCAACGGGGTCAATATATAGTTAGGCAGGGGCGGACTGACCATTCTGGCATTCGGGCACGGACCGAGGGCCCGCGGGGTCAGGGGGGCCCCATGAGAGGCTCAGTCTGCCTCTGGAGGTGCCCGCAGTTTATCAAGCAGATAACCCCCCCCCAGCCATCAGCGGCAGCCAGCAGGGGATTATTGCAGACTAAGACAGGCGCGCCTCCGGCCACCTCTCCCCCTGGGGAACTCAGCTGAGGGGCGGAGCCATATCTCAATGCCGTGGGGTCAGGAAGGGAGCTGGAGGCTGCAGTGCAGAGTGCACACAGATCGGACAGGCAGCGGAGCGGAGTCTCATGTTTGCATTGGCCACCCACACTGACCTGCCTTGTGTGCAGCAGCAGGTCAGTGTTATAAAAACAGACAGCACAGCAGTTGTATGCATTGTTTTTCTAAGAACTTGCCCTGGCCCATGATACTCTCCTGGTCCCCCCACCCCCACAGTGTCCCCCTGTGTGTGCTCTCCCTCCAGTGTCCCCGTGTGTGTGTGTGTGTGTGTGTGTGTGTGTGTGTGCTCTCCCTCCAGTGTCCCCCTGTGTGTGTGTGTTTGTGTGTGCTCTCCCTCCAGTGTCCCCCTGTGTGTGTGTGTGTGTTTGTGTGTGCTCTCCCTCCAGTGTCCCCCTGTGTGTGTGTGTGTGTGCTCTCCCTCCAGTGTCCCCCCGTGTGTGTGTGTGTGTGCTCTCCCTCCAGTGTCCCCCTGTGTGTGTGTGTGCTCTCCCTCCAGTGTCCCCCTGTGTGTGTGTGTGTGTGTGTGTGCTCTCCCTCCGGTGTCCACCTGTGTGTGTGTGCTCTCCCTCCAGTGTCCCCCTGTGTGTGTGTGTGTGTGCTCTCCCTCCAGTGTCCCCCTGTGTGTGTGTGTGTGTGTGCTCTCCCTCCAGTGTCCACCTGTGTGTGTGTGTGTGTGCTCTCCCTCCAGTGTCCCCCTGTGTGTGTGTGCTCTCCCTCCAGTGTCCCCCTGTGTGTGTGTGTGTGTGTGCTCTCCCTCCAGTGTCCCCCTGTGTGTGTGTGTGTGCTCTCCCTCCAGTGTCCCCCTGTGTGTGTGTGTGCTCTCCCTCCAGTGTCCCCCTGTGTGTGTGTGTGTGTGTGTGTGTGCTCTCCCGCCAGTGTCCCCCTGTGTGTGTGTGCTCTCCCTCCAGTGTCCCCCTGTTTTTGTGTGTGTGCTCTCCCTCCAGTGTCCCCCTGTGTGTGTGTGTGTGTGTGTGTGTGTGTGTGTGCTCTCCCTCCAGTGTCCCCCTGTGTGTGTGTGCTCTCCCTCCAGTGTCCCCCTGTGTGTGTGTGTGTGTGTGTGTGTGTGTGTGTGCTCTCCCTCCAGTGTCCCCCTGTGTGTGTGTGCTCTCCCTCCAGTGTCCCCCTGTGTGTGTGTGCTCTCCCTCCAGTGTCCCCCTGTGTGTGTGTGCTCTCCCTCCAGTGTCCCCCTGTGTGTGTGTGTGTGTGCTCTCCCTCCAGTGTCCCCCTGTGTGTGTGTGTGTGTGTGCTCTCCCTCCAGTGTCCCCCTGTGTGTGTGTGTGTGCTCTCCCTCCAGTGTCCCCCTGTGTGTGTGTGTGCTCTCCCTCCGGTGTCCACCTGTGTGTGTGTGTGTGTGTGTGTGTGTGCTCTCCCTCCAGTGTCCCCCTGTGTGTGTGTGCTCTCCCTCCAGTGTCCACCTGTGTGTGTGTGTGTGTGTGCTCTCCCTCCAGTGTCCCCCTGTGTGTGTGTGTGTGTGCTCTCCCTCCAGTGTCCCCCTGTGTGTGTGTGTGTGTGCTCTCCCTCCAGTGTCCCCCTGTGTGTGTGTGTGTGTGTGCTCTCCCTCCAGTGTCCCCCTGTGTGTGTGTGTGCTCTCCCTCCAGTGTCCCCCTGTGTGTGTGTGTGTGCTCTCCCTCCAGTGTCCCCCTGTGTGTGTGTGTGCTCTCCCTCCAGTGTCCCCCTGTGTGTGTGTGTACTCTCCCTCCAGTGTCCCCCTGTGTGTGTGTGCTCTCCCTCCAGTGTCCCCCTGTGTGTGTGTGTGTGCTCTCCCTCCAGTGTCCCCCTGTGTGTGTGTGTGTGTGTGTGTACTCTCCCTCCAGTGTCCCCCTGTGTGTGTACTCTCCCTCCAGTGTCCCCCTGTGTGTGTGTGTGTGTGTGTGTGTGTGCTCTCCCTCCAGTGTCCCCCTGTGTGTGTGTGTGTGTACTCTCCCTCCAGTGTCCCCCTGTGTGTGTACTCTCCCTCCAGTGTCCCCCTGTGTGTGTGTGCTCTCCCTCCAGTGTCCCCGTGTGTGTGTGTGCTCTCCCTCCAGTGTCCCCCTGTGTGTGCTCTCCCTCTAGTGTCCCCCTGTGTGTGTGTGTGTGTGTGCTCTCCCTCCAGTGTCCACCTGTGTGTGTGTGTGTGTGCTCTCCCTCCAGTGTCCCCCTGTGTGTGTGTGCTCTCCCTCCAGTGTCCCCCTGTGTGTGTGTGTGTGTGTGTGTGCTCTCCCTCCAGTGTCCCCCTGTGTGTGTGTGTGTGCTCTCCCTCCAGTGTCCCCCTGTGTGTGTGTGTGCTCTCCCTCCAGTGTCCCCCTGTGTGTGTGTGTGTGCTCTCCCGCCAGTGTCCCCCTGTGTGTGTGTGCTCTCCCTCCAGTGTCCCCCTGTTTTTGTGTGTGTGCTCTCCCTCCAGTGTCCCCCTGTGTGTGTGTGCTCTCCCTCCAGTGTCCCCCTGTGTGTGTGTGTGTGTGTGTGTGTGTGTGTGTGTGTGCTCTCCCTCCAGTGTCCCCCTGTGTGTGTGTGCTCTCCCTCCAGTGTCCCCCTGTGTGTGTGTGCTCTCCCTCCAGTGTCCCCCTGTGTGTGTGTGTGTGTGCTCTCCCTCCAGTGTCCCCCTGTGTGTGTGTGTGTGTGTGCTCTCCCTCCAGTGTCCCCCTGTGTGTGTGTGTGTGCTCTCCCTCCAGTGTCCCCCTGTGTGTGTGTGTGCTCTCCCTCCGGTGTCCACCTGTGTGTGTGTGTGTGTGTGTGTGTGCTCTCCCTCCAGTGTCCCCCTGTGTGTGTGTGCTCTCCCTCCAGTGTCCACCTGTGTGTGTGTGTGTGTGCTCTCCCTCCAGTGTCCCCCTGTGTGTGTGTGTGTGTGCTCTCCCTCCAGTGTCCCCCTGTGTGTGTGTGTGTGTGCTCTCCCTCCAGTGTCCCCCTGTGTGTGTGTGTGTGTGTGCTCTCCCTCCAGTGTCCCCCTGTGTGTGTGTGTGCTCTCCCTCCAGTGTCCCCCTGTGTGTGTGTGTGTGCTCTCCCTCCAGTGTCCCCCTGTGTGTGTGTGTGCTCTCCCTCCAGTGTCCCCCTGTGTGTGTGTGTACTCTCCCTCCAGTGTCCCCCTGTGTGTGTGTGCTCTCCCTCCAGTGTCCCCCTGTGTGTGTGTGTGTGCTCTCCCTCTAGTGTCCCCCTGTGTGTGTGTGTGTGTGTGTGTACTCTCCCTCCAGTGTCCCCCTGTGTGTGTACTCTCCCTCCAGTGTCCCCCTGTGTGTGTGTGTGTATGTGTGTGTGCTCTCCCTCCAGTGTCCCCCTGTGTGTGTGTGTGTGTACTCTCCCTCCAGTGTCCCCCTGTGTGTGTACTCTCCCTCCAGTGTCCCCCTGTGTGTGTGTGCTCTCCCTCCAGTGTCCCCGTGTGTGTGTGTGCTCTCCCTCCAGTGTCCCCCTGTGTGTGCTCTCCCTCTAGTGTCCCCCTGTGTGTGTGTGTGTGCTCTCCCTCCAGTGTCCCCCTGTGTGTGTGTGTGCTCTCCCTCCAGTGTCCCCCTGTGTGTGTGTGTGCTCTCCCTCCAGTGTCCCCCTGTGTGTGTGTGTGCTCTCCCTCCAGTGTCCCCCTGTGTGTGTGTGTGCTCTCCCTCCAGTGTCCCCCTGTGTGTGTGTGTGCTCTCCCTCCAGTGTCCCCCTGTGTGTGTGTGTGTGCTCTCCCTCCAGTGTCCCCCTGTGTGTGTGTGTGCTCTCCCTCCAGTGTCCCCCTGTGTGTGTGTGCTCTCCCTCCAGTGTCCCCCTGTGTGTGTGTGTGTGTGTGTGCTCTCCCTCCAGTGTCCCCCTGTGTGTGTGTGTGTGTGTGTGTGTGTGTGTGTGTGTGTACTCTCCCTCCAGTGTCCCCCTGTGTGTGTGTGTACTCTCCCTCCAGTGTCCCCCTGTGTGTGTGTACTCTCCCTCCAGTGTCCCCCTGTGTGTGTGTGCTCTCCCTCCAGTGTCCCCCTGTGTGTGCTCTCCCTCCAGTGTCCCCCTGTGTGTGTGTGCTCTCCCTCCAGTGTCCCCCTGTGTGTGTGTGCTCTCCCTCCAGTGTCCCCCTGTGTGTGTGTGCTCTCCCTCCAGTGTCCCCCTCTGTGTGTGTGTGTGCTCTCCCTCCAGTGTCCCCCTGTGTGTGTGCTCTCCCCCCAGTGTCCCCCTGTGTGTGTGCTCTCCCCCCAGTGTCCCCCTGTGTGTGTGCTCTCCCCCCAGTGTCCCCCTGTGTGTGTGCTCTCCCCCCAGTGTCCCCCTGTGTGTGTGCTCTCCCCCCAGTGTCCCCCTGTGTGTGTGCTCTCCCCCCAGTGTCCCCCTGTGTGTGTGCTCTCCCCCCAGTGTCCCCCTGTGTGTGTGCTCTCCCCCCAGTGTCCCCCTGTGTGTGTGCTCTCCCCCCAGTGTCCCCCTGTGTGTGTGCTCTCCCCCCAGTGTCCCCCTGTGTGTGTGCTCTCCCCCCAGTGTCCCCCTGTGTGTGTGCTCTCCCTCCAGTGTCCCCCTGTGTGTGTGCTCTCCCTCCAGTGTCCCCCTGTGTGTGTGTGTGTGTGCTCTCCCTCCAGTGTCCCCCTGTGTGTGTGTGTGTGTGTGTGTACTCTCCCTCCAGTGTCCCCCTGTGTGTGTGTGCTCTCCCTCCCGTGTCCCCCTGTGTGTGTGTGTACTCTCCCTCCAGTGTCCCCCTGTGTGTGTGTGTGCTCTCCCTCCAGTGTCCCCCTGTGTGTGTGTGCTCTCCCTCCAGTGTCCCCCTGTGTGCGTGTGCTCTCCCTCCAGTGTCCCCCTGTGTGTGTGTGTGCTCTCCCTCCAGTGTCCCCCTGTGTGTGTGTGTGTGCTCTCCCCCCAGTGTCCCCCTGTGTGTGTGCTCTCCCCCCAGTGTCCCCCTGTGTGTGTGCTCTCCCCCCAGTGTCCCCCTGTGTGTGTGCTCTCCCCCCAGTGTCCCCCTGTGTGTGTGCTCTCCCCCCAGTGTCCCCCTGTGTGTGTGCTCTCCCCCCAGTGTCCCCCTGTGTGCGCTCTCCCCGCAGTGTCCCCCTGTGTGCGCTCTCCCTCCAGTGTCCCCCTGTGTGCGCTCTCTCTCCAGTGTCCCCCTGTGTGCTTCCCCCCCCCCCCGTGTCTCCCTGTGCAGGTGTGGCTTGAGTGTGGGGACACAGGGGGCCCCATGATCTTCTATTGCCCGGGGGCCCCATGAGTTGTCAGTCCGCCCCTGTAGTTAGGTGAATTACTTTATAGGGAATGCATCATTTAACTACAAGGTGGTATTTAAATGCTTACAGTTGTCCTTTAAAGCAGTGGTTCTCAACCTTATTGAGACCAGAACCCAGTCAAGTCTCCCAAAACCTTCCATGCCCCAATATTAAAAAAGATTTATACTTACACAATAAAAGTATGGGAATGCAAAATATGCATTGAAATTCTGCAAGGCTCTGGATGAAGTTGGATCTCAATGTGAGAGGATTGTGGGTTCTGGAGGGGACTTTGCAGGAGACTTGCTAGTTCTTTGTGGAATGGGGTCTCTCCAAGAGTCTGGAAGCTTTGCAGGGACGCTATGAGAGACTGTAAGGCCCTGCGGGGGTTGAAGGACATTGTTGGAGGTTGGGGGCACTGTGGGGGGCTGGAAGCTCTGCAGCAGCTTGAGGGCACTACAGGGCGCTGGGTGGCAACTGAGGGGGGTTGGAGAGGCGTGGGTGCTGAGGGTTCTCAGGGGTTCTGGGGTACTCTATGAGACTGAAGGGCACTATGGAAGCTGGAAGACGCTGATGGAGGTTAGGGAACCTGCAGGTGGCTGAAGATCCGGAAGGAGGGAGGCCGCAGCCCAGCAGTTGAGAAACACTGCTTTATTGTTCAGCCCTGTACAGAGGAGCACTAAGATTACCATGTACATAACATATGTTACTGTAAAGTGATTTAAAGAGAACCTATCCTTTGCAATGCAAGCCAAAGTACTGGGGTTTACTACACTGCAAGCTCCAGATGCTACCAGTACTTACCTATGACTGTCTCTCCTGTTCACCCACTGTGGCCTTTCCACAATCCCATATGTATTGCTGATCAGGTTGATTGGACCCCCTTGTTTTGTAATATATGCTCCAGTGAGGACAAAGTCTGCCAGTTTACAGTTAACAGCACTGCCAGTAAGGTGCATACTTTTACTCTAGTTACATTTGCAAATTACGTCTTTGCATGGTGCAGAGCTACTGTATGGTGAATGTGGAGGTATACCTACTCAGACAGTATCCAGACGCACAGGACTCTAAGTAGCTGAGGGATCATTGGCAAGGAAAATGGAACATTCCTTTACATTGAAAGTTGTTATCAGTATTCCCTCTAAGAACCAGTATTATGTGTGCAGAAAAAAAAATCTTATATGTGGCTTTTGAGAGCTAAACTAGTTTTATTCTCATGTTCGGTAACAGTAGCAATAGCAGATAAATGGTAGGCACAACAATGAAATTGCCAAAGATGAAAATAGATATGAAGAAGTAAAAGATACTCTCTTTTTCTGTCTCTTGGTTCACTTCCATCAGTTCAACCCTGCTTTGCCCCTGACAACACCTTGTCCTCAACAACTGCGAACCACACAGTCCCCGACAATATTAAACTGCACTGTTCCTGACAAATTCTAATCACACTGTTCTACACAACTTCCAACCACACTGTCCCAGACAACCTCTAGTCACACTGACCCTGACACTGTCTCTGACAACTTCCAACTACACTGTCTCTGACAGCTTCCATCCACACTGTACCTGACAACAAATTAGGGCCATACTGTGACAACTTGAAACTACACCCATCTCTGACAACTTCCATCCGCACTGTCCTGAACAACTTCCAACCACACTGTCCCTGACAACAACTTCTAACTACACTGTCTTTGACAAAAATTTCCAACCCCACTACCCCTAAAAACTTTCATCCACACTGTGTCTGATAAAAACTTTCAAAAACCCTGTTTCCCCAACAACAACTCCCAACCAAACTTTCCCCGACAACAACTTCCAACCACACTGTCCCACACAACAACTCCCCACCGCACTATCCCTAACAACAACTTGCAACCACACTGTCCCTGGCAACAGCTTCTAACCACTGTCCCTGATAACCTCTAACAACACTGTCCCTGACAACCTCTAACAACACTGTCCCTGGCAACTTCCAACCACACGGTCCTTCACAACAATGTCCAACCACACTGTCCTCAACAACTGTCAACCGCACAGTCCCCAACCACAACATCAAACTGCACTGTCCCTGACAACTTCTAAGCGCACTGTTCTAGACAACTTCTAACCGTGCTGTTCTAGACAACTTCCAACCACACTGTCCTTGACAACCTCCACTCACACTGACCATGACACTGCCTCTGACAACTTCCAACTACACTGTCTCTGACAGCTTTCATCTGCACTGTCCTTAACAACTTCCAACCACACTATCCCTGACAATAGCTTCCAATCACATTGTCCCCAATAGCAACTCCCCACCACACTATAGCGACAACAACTTGCAACCAAACTGTCCCTGACAACGGCTTCTAACCACACTGTCCCCGATAACAACTGCAGACCACACTGTCCCTGACAACCTCTAACAGCACTGTCCCTGACAACCTCTAACAGCACTGTTCCTGACAACAACTTCCAGCGACACTTCCCCGACAACAACTTTCAACAACTCTATCCCAGATAACAACTTCCATCCACACTGTCCCCAGCAACAAGTTCCAACTACACTGTCTCAGATAACAATTTGCAACCACACTGTCCCCGACAACAACTTCCAACTACACTGTCCCAGATAACAACTTCCAACCACACTGTCCCAAACAATAACTTCCAACTACACTGTCCCATATAACAATTTCCAACCACATTGTCCAAGATAACAGCTTCCAACCACACTGTTCCAGATAACAGTTTCCAACTACACTGTCCCAGATAACAACTTACAGCCATACTGTGTCTGACAACTTTCTGCCACTCCATCCCGACAACAACTTCTAATAAGTGTCCCATATAGTTCTGCCCCCTAAAACTTCACAGCAGACAGTCTAAACTCTACATGTTGCTCCTCTAACTGGTTAACCCCAACACACTTCCCTTTTTCTGACTGTTGTGGGTTACTGTATTTAAAGTTCATGTAAACCCAATGAAAATAGCATATAAACTTTAACATGTTAGTACAATTTCAAAAGAAATTCTCAAACTTTCTGCAGTTTTTATGAAACTAATTATGATCCTTCTATGAAGGTCCTTGATCAAACACTTCTCTTTATAAGGTGACAATGTTCTGTCTCTCAGGTGTGCTTTTGTGTTGCTACCCAGACACAAGGGCTTCCAATTGGAAGAAAGCGGTCTTTTCGACACACCTTATGTAGGTATGATTCACTGTTCTCACCATCAGGCACTGAGAAATACCATGCAGCCATCGACGAAGTCCATCTATACAGGGCTGGTGCAAGGATTTTTGACACCCTAGGTGAAACCTAATTTTGCAGCTCCCCTGGCTCCACCCCATGACTCCACCCCCTTTCCCCTGCCCATGTAAACCCCACCTTTTTAATGAAGCACCCATGAAATGCAGCCTCACCAGTACCCATCAATGCAGCCTCACCAGCACCCATCAATGCAGCCTCACCAGCGCCCATCAATGCAGCCTCACCAGCGCCCATCAAATGCAGCCTCACAGCACCCATCAATGCAGCCTCACCAGTGCCCATCAATGCAGCCTCACCAGCGCCCATCAAATGCAGCCTCACAGCACCCATCAATGCAGCCTCACCAGTGCCCATCAATGCAGCCTCACCAGTGCCCATCAATACAGCCTCACCAGCGCCCATCAAATGCAGCCTCCCCAGCGCCCATCAAATGCAGCCTCACCAACGCCCATCAATGCAGCCTTACCAGCGCCCATCAAATGCAGCTTACCAGCGCCCATCAATGAATGTTTGCTTGCTTCCATTCATTCGGGAGATGGGATACAGACACAGTCCCCTGCCGCCGCTGCACCTCTGACACTATGTTAGAACGGAGCAGCGACTGCCTGCTGATGCTGAGACTTGCTGCAGAGATTGCTGCAGAGAGAAGAGAGTAGGAACACCAGTGGCCAGGCGCCCTAGGTAGTAGGGCGCCCTAGGCGGCTGCCTAGTTTGCCTAGTGGTAGCACCGGTCCCTGCATCTATACAGAAAGTGCCAACAAAGAGGCAGATGTTCAGCAGTACTGAGATGCAACAAAGAATTTTTTTTAAAAAAGGTCAAAACAAGTTTTTTTATTAAAAAAAGTCATTTTTATGATACTTAGAAATTTGGAAAACTAAATTTAATTTATTTAGGGTCAACATTTGTGTGCCTCAGTATAAAAAAAGTTGTTCTGTAACATACCAGTGATGAAGGGTGAAAAATACAGTCCTTCATCATCTCATCCATCTTGCTGACGTGCTGGGCAGTATTCAAGCTCCTGTCAGCTTGGCCTGCCTATGTGGCTGCGGCTGGTTTACACATTAAACTGTTTGACTCTCCGAATAGCTAGCGCATAATCAGAGACACATGGCTTCCAAGTGTCTTGGACCTGGCTTCCACATGGAAGAAAGCAGTCAGCAGTTTTGGGCAAGGATAGGAGAGCCCCTCCTATTTTATTGCTCCTATTTTATTGCTGTATGTAGAGGAGAATCAGAGGTGTACATTATAAAAAGACACGGGAGATAGAATGATAGGCAGATACGTAGCCTGGGGGCCCAAGGAAGAAATGGAGACCCACAAGGGAGGTGGCAGATCACTTCCTTCATCTGGGCCATGACAATCTGTTTAAATACATGAGAAGATAGCGCAGCAGATTTATGTGCAAGGTCATTTAAGAGTTTTTGTTTTATGAATTCCACTAGTACCTTTAAGTTTTTGCTCTTTTTATTTAAAAGGTACAATAAAAAGTACAAAAGCTACCGTGCTTTTTTTTTATTGCACAGATTGTTGTAACTCTACCTTGTGGTGCCATAGCATGATGTCGTTTCACGCTAAGGTAGTATTAAATCCAAAAACAAAAAATTTGAAATATTGTATCTTACCATTCCTTGAATGTGGTGGCTTCATTAATTTTTTGGGGATTTTTTTGCTCTATTTTCACCTGGTGATCTGGCCAGCACCTCTCTTCCTATCTTAAAGTTTCTCCAATCTGAATGGAAAATCAACAGGGTCACCCTTGGACAGCAGCACTGTCAATATGGGGAGAAGGTAGTGTTAGATGCCCTAATAGATTTAGCACCTCTGTCAGTGTAAAATGGATTGTCCCAACCCTCTAACTGTCACTTTCGGAGGGCAGCTTAATCTCTTAAAGCGGTAGTAAACCACACTTCGTTTTTTAAATCCTGCAAGACAATTGCATAATGTGCTAGTATGCATTGCATACTAGCACATTATGCAATTCTTACCTTAGAACAAAGCCTTCCAGCGGCACCCTGTTACCGCTGACAGGGCTTCCATCTTCACCCGGTCATCCTTCTGGGTTTGCGTCCTCCGGCCATCTGATTGGCGGCGCCGCAGTCACGTCGCTCCCGTGCATGCACACCTGAGGCTGGGGGGGGGGATCCCCTGGGGAATGCTGTGGAGTCAACCTTACCTATTAGGAGTCATGTAGAGAAAACCAGAGTGAAATTACACTTGGTACTTTGGATTTGAGGCTAGTACACACTACAGAGAGATATGCTTTGTTCATTTTTAATGTTAGCGGTTTACATCCATTTTTAAGTACAATTAATAGAGACAAAGCTGTATTGTGTAAGTGGCTGTAGAGTTTACTTTAAAAACCACCACGATTTTTGTCATTTTTCACCTACAGGTTAAAAATCTGAATTTTAAACGTTAAAACTACTTAAAACCCCCAGAACATTATAAATCATATTACATTATATATTTTCTGAACCCAGTGCCCTGTTATAGTAAAAAGATGGCAGTTGTGATTTGTTGCATGATATTTGCACAACTGTTTATCAAATCTATATTTTCCAGGAAAAAATACACTAAAATTATTTTTGGTGCATACAAACATAGAAAATAAATGATGAGTTAGCATTGAGTAAATAGATACCCAATATGTCAAGCCTCAAAATTGTGCACCTGCTAATTGGCAAAACATTATGGTACTCAAAATGATCAATAGATGTCCCTTTAAATGCCTCTACAGCTTATCATTTTAGAGTTAACTGTAAATGAAGGACCTAAGAATATTTCTCTTATGGCCCATACACACGATCCAAAAATCGTACGAAAAATACCGTTTTCGAAGGGATTGTATGTTAATCTAATTGTTAGTAACCAGCTTTCACTAGCCAATCACAACAGTTCATCATCATCCAATATTATCTGATGGTGCAAGCATGAAAATTTTTCCTGTACGGTACCAGATCGTACGATTTTCATTTACTCAGTATACTTGTTGTCCGAAAATACAATACAAATACAATACAAAACATGACAGCACTTTCGATTTTTTTTTCTGTCGTATGAGAATTTTCGTAACTTTAATAACCTCTTCCTTTCGATATGATATTAGCTTAAAAAAAAAAACAGATGACAATTCATCCGATATTCTCATTGTGTGTACGAGGCATAACTCTGGTGTGTGCAGAGATATATAACGTGTTTGGCTTAATTGTTTGCATCACAAGTATTCTCTATGTTTGTGTGTTTATGTTTGTGCACCCCAGACGACCAGTGTACTTTTATTTTTTTTTATTTTTTATTATTATATAGAAAACAAAATGTTTTAATTTTTTTTTTTACATGTAACTTTAATGTTATCACAGGGGGGCTAACAAGCATGTGTGTTAGCATTGGGCAGATGGCAAGTTTTCTATATGGTCCTTTTCATGAAGAGTCTTTGATCCACCCGTTTAAGCACATACTGATCCGCTGTGCAACCAACTTTTTTCAGCTGGGATTTTGACAGCTCTAATTTCGGAATTGGTCAGAGCTTAGCGCTTTCAGGTTCATTGCTAGAAGAGGAGATCAGGAGAATGACGTTCACCAACTGGAAGTGGGGCGTTACCCTGCAAACACATTAAATTGATTGGATTACTCTACAGAGAAGAAAATAAATACTTACCTTTACCACACTGCATACTGCTCCAACAAACAGAAATGATCCCTTAAAGTTTCTTTAAAAAACTGACACTTGCAAGAGTGTCAATCTTCTGTGTCACCTTCTGCACTCTGTGATTCCTTCCACCAATCCCAATGTCACTTCAGGGCACTATAGGGACATCAGGGTTGATGGTAGGGCCTAATGAGCTCAGGAGAAGGCACAGACGATTGACACTCCCAGAAATGGCAGTTTCTAAAGAGACTTCAGGGGAACAATTTGCCTCCACTGGGGTTTTTTTTTTTTGTGGCACAATCAGCGGGAGATGTAATAAAGTATTTAGTTTCTTCTTTGCAAATAAACCTTTTATTGTGCATTTGTTTTGTGAAAGAGTTGTTTTAGTGCTTCATTAAACTAATTTGCTTTATAACACCCTGTGTGCCCTGTTCTGCTGACCCTGCCCTGTGCCCTCACCATATTCCTCTTGGTCCACTATCTCTGGCTGAATTACTTTCCATTTTCTTTATGCCCTCCCTCTCTCTATTTCTCTCTCTCTCTCTCTCTCTCTCTCTCTCTCTCTCGCTGGGATAAGTTTTACAGATCACACTTTTTTTTAAACTCCTGCTATTTGTTATATTTTCCACTATGTCTGCCAGCCCCCACCCTCCCCCATTGTGCAGCAAAAAGTAGAAAGCACGGGCCGATACTGCTATACTTTTCATATATAAATATACATACGTCTATTACATATAGACACCTGTGTTATCGCATACACTCTTTCAGGCGTGCATGTTATTACCAGCCAGATAACTTTCGTTCCATGTTATACACATGGTGAATTTCCCGTGCATGGTACTTTTTTTCAGAGCCAGTAAATTTAAGTGTGATGCAATTTAAGTGTGAGTACACACAAGCGGACTTTTCGACCGGACTGGTCCGATGGACCGAGTCCGGTGGACAATCCGATCGTGTGTGGGCTTCATTGGACCTTCAGCAGACTTTTCCAGTCGAAAATCTGACGGACTTTAGATTTGAAACATGTTTCAAATCTTTCAGACGGACTCGAGTCCGGTCGAAAAATCCGCTCGTCTGTATGCTAGTCCGACGGACGAAAACCCACGCTAGGGAAGCTATTGGCTACTGGCTACCAACTTCTTTATTTTAGTCTGGTTGTACGCAGGGCTTTTTTTCTCAAACAATAGGTGCTGGAACTCAACCACGACCCTCCAAAACCCCTCCCCCCACACACACCCTCCAAATCACATCAAATAGTGGGTATGGTCATATTTCACTAACATTAGAAGGGTTTTAAAGGGGCATTAAATATCAGGATTGCATTACATACAGAGTGCAGAGTTCATGGGGGTTACACACAGAGTACAGAGCTGTCACTTGTAAACACAGAAACCAGACTTCTGTGCTTACAAGTGATTGTGGTGAGCAGGCACCAAAGGGTCTGAGCCAGAGGTGGTGGAACTGAGTTCCACCAAGTTCCCCCTGGTTGTACGTCAAAAAGGGTACACCCAAAAGAGTGAAAGACATGGACTTTGTAGGCACCAATCATAAAATGAAATACAAATTTTATTTATATAAAGAAATACATAAAAAGCAACAAACATAGACATTTTTAAAATCGAAATACATTGCAAAAAAAGTAATAGGTGCTACCACATCAATACATGGAAATAGATCGGGGGGTAACCCCTACGCATGAGGAGGGGATCACACCCCTCTATTTCTACTAAAAAGACCTCAAACTGATATAGCTCAGTATAGCTCTACATGTTTCGCAATTTGAATGCTTCTTCAGGAGCTTGTTTGAGTTACCTATAATAGGGAAAAAATGGAAGAGAAGACATACCCCAAGACAGAAAATAACATGTTAATGTCGTTTTTTTACCAACAAGAAAACCTTTACAATAATGCGTCTCAATCAAAAACGCTGAGTGCCATGAGGAAGCAAACCCAAGGGCCCAAGAATCAACATGCATATAGTGACATACAATCACATGCGGGGATGTGTCTGGTAGAAAATTCATAGCACCAATAGAGTCCAGAGGGATAGTGAACTGAAAAGTCCTAGCTGTCCGAAAAAGGATAGTCAACAAATATGCACATGTAATGAAAGCAGAGCTGTGCCTCAATGTGTGAGAGGAGGTAGAAAGAGGGGGGGGGAGGGGGGGGGGAAAGGAAAGGAAAGTGACATAGAACAGGGAAAGGACCGGGGAAGGGAAAAACAGAGGGAGAAAGAGAAAAAAAGGGGGGAGAGAGAGAAAAGAGGGGGGGGGAGGGGAAAAGGGAAATGGGAGGAGGAAAAGGGAGAAGCAGAAGGGAAAAAAGAAAAAAGGGGGGAAAAAAGAGGGACAAGATCAGTAGAAAGAAAGGTGGGTAAAATGGAAAGAATATATAATGATATACCAGCTAGGATAATGGGATCTATCTTCAAGCCAGGTAAGGGCTGTACGTCATCATGTATGAATCCGTCGGACTTTGGTGTGATCGTGTGTAGGCAAGTCCGTTCGTTCAAAAGTCCGTTGAAAGTCTGTCAAAAGTCTGACAAAATCCGCCGGAATGGCCGTCAGACTTTTGCTGCCAAAAAGTCCGCTTGTGTGTACGCGGCCTGAGTTATTTTAAAGAGACACTGTTATCCCAACAAAGAAAATATGTGAAATTAAGGTCTAGCTCTAGCAAAGTGCTATTGTGTAAGTAAGTAGGAAATGGTTAAAACTCCTATCATTTGTTTTTCTGTATATCCTGTCCAGGAGATTTGCCATCACTTCCTATATTGAAGACACAGCAGAAATTGTAGGGAAACACACCAAAGTAAGGGGAAATGTTCCCAAAGACATTTGTACGGACATCCTAATTGGAGGGTTTACCTTCACTTTCTGTCCCAGTGACAATGACCACCAAAGCGAACAGAGAGGTTGAATCTAACCTTTAGGGACAAAGACAGCATAGCATGTTAGCAGCGTGATTAGGCCACAGTAAAAAAAAAAAGAGAGAAAAGCCAAGAATTAGCATGAATTAAAATGAGAGCGTATTACTTCAGAGACAGTAACCAGAAAAATTGCACAGTCACTGCACAGTAAATAAGCAGTTTGATTAGGCCACAATGTAAAAGGGACAAGGCAGTTATCACTAAATACAAATTGAAGTATAATATTTCAGAGACATTAGCCACAAAGATTGCATATACGGTGAAGAGTATGTAAACAAAGTTATTAGGCTAAAACGCAATGTAGCAGGGAGAGAAAAGACAGTTTTTATCCTGAAAAATGTGTATATTATTTGAGAGACAATAGCCAAAAATATTGTACAGTCCCTGCACAGTATGTCAGCAGGTTGAAGAAGAGAGAGGGGAAGGGGAAACAGGTTTTTAAAATAAAATAAAAATTATAGTCAGAAAAAATGTACAGTCCCTGCACAATATGTAAGCAGCTTGAATAGGCGCAAAGTAAGAAGGACGTACTAGGCAGGTTTTAAGTTAAATTAAACTTGGAGTGCATTTTCAGAGACAGTAGCCAAATATATTGTTCAGTTCCTGCACAGTATGTAAACTGCTTCATTATCCTGAAATGTAAGCATAAGACAGGAGGCACATTTTATCATGAAATAAAAGTAAGTGTATTATTTTGCAGACAAAATTCATATATATTGTACTGTCACTGAAAAGCATTTAAGCAGAATGGTTAGGCCAGAATAAAAGAGAGATATATAGATATGGAGAGAAATGAGGCAGATTCTACCATGAATCAAAATGAGAATATTATTTCAGAGATGATAGCCAGAAAAATTATACAGTTGCTGTACAATGTGCACACAGCTTCATTAGGTCACAATGTAAGAGGGAGAGATGAGGCAATTTTTATCATAAAAAAAATTAGAGTATATATTTTTTCAGAGACAATAGTTATAAATAGTATACAGTTTTGGCAAAGTATGTAAGCAACTGGATAAAACTGAAATATAAGAGGAAAAGACAAGGCAGGCTTTATTATGACATAAAAATGAGAGTGTATTATTTCAGAGACAATAGCCATAGTACAGTCGCTGCATGCATATAGGCATCTTAATTAGGCCACAATGTAAGCGGGTGAAAGGAGACAAGTTTTATCATGAAATAAATGTTATGCCCTGTACACACGGTCGGACTTTGTTCGGACATTCCGACAACAAAATCCTAGGATTTTTTCCGACGGATGTTGGCTCAAACTTGTCTTGCATACACACGGTCACACAAAGTTTTCGGAAAATCCGATCGTTCTAAACGCGGTGACGTACAACATGTATGTCGGGACTATAAACGGGGCAGTGGCCAATAGCTTTCATCTCTTTATTTATTCTGAGCATGCGTGGCACTTTGTTCGTCGGATTTGTGTACACACGATCGGAATTTCCGACAACGGATTTTGTTGTCGGAAAATTTTATCTCCTGCTCTCCAACTTTGTGTGTCGGAAAATCCGATGGAAAATGTCCGATGGAGCCCACACACGGTCGGAATTTCCGACAACACGCTCCGATCGGACATTTTCCATCGGAAAGTCCGACTGTGTGTACGGGGCATAAGAGGGAGAAATTAGGGAGTTTTTATCATGAGATAAAAATTAGAATGTATTTTTTTAGAGACAATACTAACAAAAATGTTGGATGTCAGAGTACTGGAATATTTTGTAAACTAGGAGACACAGACCATGATTTACCCTGCAGTACACATTAGGAATGTTGCAGCTAAGGCCTAGGTGCAATAGGTTCAGTAAGTTTATTCTGCTGACCTGAAGATACAAAAAGCCCAAGCAAAATATAAAATACACTTTTGAATTGTATGCTGTCATTGCTGAGTAATCAGCAGTGAAAACCACCTTGTACCACACCTTTTATTACATTTTTAGTTTTTAGAGCACAGTCCTGTTGATAGTAATTCTATACTGCTTGGACAAGGGATCAGGGTTTTAAATGAAAAAATGTTTTAGTGTTACTTTGTAACATGAATTTGGCAGGAAACACATTCATTTGTGAATGATTTTTCTCATATATAGATAGGAACCAAAGAAAAGAAAACTACAGAAATCCATACTGTGCTTCCACTTTTCTCATTTACATTGGAATGTCCTAATGAACAAACTCACCACAGCCAGATCTGAAAGGTGTATTTTGGAAGAAAAAAAAACTTTATGAAAAAGCTGAGGGAAAAGGCTAATGTGCTAAGGGCTAGTAGCTGTCAAAAGCATGTGAACACATGTTATGTTACACCGACAGCAGATACAAAGTAGAGTTAAAAAAAAAAGAATAAAACAAAAAAAAGAAGAAAAAGGGTAAGTATATTTTAAAAATAGTTTTATTCTATATTTGATAATATACGTGCCTTACATTTTAAAATGTTACAATTTTTTAAATTAAACTGATTAATTAATCAAAATAACAACAATTAAAAAAAAACAGAAAAATAAAAATAATAATAGCTTAGTGGTTAGCACCTCTGCCTGGCAGCTCTAGAGCCGTCTGTTCAAATCCCAACCATGACTCTACCTGCCTGGAGTTTACGTGTTCTCTTTGTGTCTGCATGGGTTTCCTCCAGGTACTCTGGTTTCCTCCCACACTTCAAAGACATGCTGGTAGAATACTTTGCTCCTCTCCAAACCGACCCTAGTATGTATATGTATGAATGAGAGTTAGGGACCTTAGATTGTAAGCTCCTTGAGGGAAGGGACTGATGAGAATATATAATATACTGTATATGTAAAGTGCTGCTTAACTTGTTAGTGCTATATAAGTAACTAAAATAATTAAATAAATTATTATTATTAAAAATAGCAGGACTATCCAGAGTTCTCATCCCCCTGATCCTGCAGTTAGTCTACTCTGCCAGGGAAGAGCCTTTTTAAAGCTGTATGGTTTGGTCTCTGCATGAGAGGTACAGTTATAAGTCAACCATAAAGATTTAGGAGCTTGTACATTAGGAAGGTGTAGTGCAGTTTTCTGTAAATACTTGCACCTGACATTCATTTTAAAACCCTTCAGCACCTACATTACCATTTTCTAAGCTAATTTTTTACGGATTCATATTATGTTGGTTATAAACAGGCAGGGGGATGACAGTTGGAAAGACATTGGAGAGACGAAACATGCAGGGGTACAGGACCTAAAAAAGATGAGACTTCAAATGGAGTTCCGCCGATTCTTTTTTTTTTTTTTAAAGTCAGCAGCTACAAATACTAAATACTAAAATAAGGACACTTACCTGTCCAGGGCGCCTGCGATGTCGGCACCCGAAGTCGATCTATCCCTCGGCTGTCGGGTGATCTATCCCTCGGCTGTCGGGTGATCTATCCCTCGGCTGTCGGGTGCTGCTGCTGCCAACCTCGTTAAGGGAATCAGGAAGTGTTCCTGGTTCCCTACTGCGCATGCGCGACTCGCGCTGCGCTATTCCACTGGTCCCTGCTGTGTTCTGGGACCCGTATGTATACCAAAAGACAGCGGGGGGGGGGGGGAGAAGCGTAGATACCCGCGGGTGGCTCAGGTATTTATGCCCAGAAGTAGAAACGAAATACCTGTACTGTATCTGCTCCCCCCTGAAAGGTGCCAAATGGGAGGAACCGGAAAAGCGGAAGTTCTATTTTTGGGTGGAACTCTGCTTTAAAGTGTTACAAAATCCACAACAGTAAAATCAGGCTGTATATGCAGTAAAGCATGCTTGTTATACTCACTGTGGAACTTAAGGGGTTAATCCTCCGCATTATGTAAAAAGGCTGTTTGATCCTGTCTTCTCTGATCCTCACCTTCTTCCACATTCCCCAATCCAACTCCTGATAGTACAGGTACAGAGCCTAATGCCGCGTACACACGAGCTGACTTTTCAACCAGACTGGTCCGACAGACTTTCCGGGGGTCTTTCGACAGACTTTTGACGGACTTTTTAATGAACGGACTTGCCTACATACGATCACACCAAAGTCCGATGGATTCGTACGTGATGACGTACACCGGACTATAAAAGGAAGTTGATAGCCAATAGCCAATAGCTGCCCTAGCGTCGGTTTTTGTCCGTCGGACTAGCATACAGACGAGCGGATTTCTGGGTCCGGCGGAGTTATGACGTAAAGATTTGAAGCATGTTCCAAATCTAAAGTCCAGCAGATTTGCAACTGGAAAAGTCTGCTGAGGGCCCGGTGAAGCCCACACACGATCAGTTTTGTCCGTCGGATTTGGTCCGTCGGCGTCCGTCGGACCAGTCCGGTCGAAAAGTCCGACCGTGTGTACGCTGCATTAGGGGCACTCTGCACATGCTCAGTTTGGTGGGTATTGATAGTTTGTTTTTTTTGGGGAGTGTGCATGTGATCGGCAGAATGAAAACTCCTCCTGCATATTTAGTAAAATAATTACATTTCCATGTTCTGTGTACTGTGGGAGACCAGATATAGCGAATGAAGAGTTCTGGGTTTAGTAACACTTTAAAGCTGAATTCCAGGTATGATCTTTTTTTGTAACCAATAACACAGTTTGCAAATGACTACTACTACTAAAAAGAACTTCAAACCTGGTTTAAGGGGGGTAAGGTTTATACCTCCTAGGCCCTGACTAAAGGGGGTGTCCTGAATATGGGAAATATACACACAGGAGCCCTAAACCACAGTCCGTACTATTCCCCCCTCCCACTGGTTAGTGGTAAATGCCAGTCAGTGGCTATCGTTGGGGCCGAAGGTCTACGTTGGAGTGCTCTAAACAGAATTTATAATTCCAACAAAAAAGGCAATTTTTTCTAAAGAACAAATCCCTGGGGGTCCTAGAATAGGGGGAATGCTGTCTCTTTAGGCAGGAGTACAACAAAAATGGTGGCTTCTGTTACTTAGCTGGAACAACTATGAAGATCAGGAGTTCTGAATACTACTTTGGGATCCCATGGGGCTGGTCAAGTGAATAAATGACATAGTCATTTGGCCACACGATCTCAGCTGATCTGTATCCAGATTGGCCTAGGCATTTGGTCACGTGATCACCCTCTATGGGATTTCAGAACATTGTTTCCTCCAGCTAATTTAATCATTTCAAGCCTTGTTGATTTGTTTAGGAGAGCGCGGTGGGCAGGGGATGAGCAGATCTTTTACTGATTTCCAGACTTTTTCCCCATGATGTAATGATGGCCTGTTTGTTTTAGCCTCTGTTAGAAGAAGAGTGGAGGTGTGGCAGGGGCTTGTCTTTTGCCTATAAATGTAGTCACCTTCGAAAATTGTGAGCTATAAACAGTTTTCCTGAAGCATTTTACAGCTTTGTAAAGCAAATTTTCTTTTTTTGCCAAATGTGTTACTTTTTCCAGCTGCAACTTGATACTTCCTATATATTATTTATCCTATGGGTAATATATTATCCTATATATTACCCATGTGGACCTAGGTATAAAATGCCTGCACATATGCTGATACGCTGTTGTATGTATATACGCAGAGACACTCCAGCAGACCCTTCCATTAAACCCACTCGTAATATTGTTCTCTCCTTCTCCCCGCACAGCTCTCACACACATTCCTATAACACTTACTCATGTGCAGATGCCATAAAAGGAGACTCAGGGCCTGCAATTCAGAAAAAACATTCCTGCTTTTAACCCTGTGTACTTGTACACAAAAATATAAACAAATTTCCATAAACGGTGGGAGGGAAATGCAAATGGGATCCTGATATGGGATATTTTTGCGGATGTTACCACTTGGCTCAGCAGGAACCAGGGATGGTATTAATGTGACCCTGTCGGTAAGATAAAAAAAAACTCAAAGACCTTGTTCATCAGGTGGAAACTCCAAACTTTGCTCTCTTAAAGAGTTCTGTTCACTACTGCTATCTGACACTTCTTGGGAATGTCCGATATTGTACCCCCTGCTGGGCTCTGTGTTTTCTCCCACTGACTTCTACTTCCATGCAAGACACAGCGGTGATGTAGTGGCTGGTGGAAGCACCCACAGCACCCAGCATGGGGCACATATAGAAGGGTCGGAAAGCAGCAGTAGTTGTATCTCTTTATCAGAGCAAAGATTTAAGTCACCACCAGACAGGCAGTTGGGATTTTAACCTTCTGTATCTTCAATACAGGGCACTATCACCCCCTTCCTGCCCAGGCCAATTTTCAGCTTTCAGTGCTGTTGCACCTTTGAATGACAAATGCGCGGTCATGCAACACTGAACCCAAATCAAATATTTATCGTTTTTTAAGACAGATAGAGCTTTCTTTTGGTGGTATTTATTTGCCACTGGGTTTTTTTATTTTTTGCTAAACAAATGACAAAAGACCAAAAGTTTTTCTTAGTTTCTGTTATAACATTTTGTAAATAAGTAATTTTTCTCCTTTACTGATGTGCACTGATGAGGCTGCACTGATGGGCACTAATAGGCAGCACTGATGAGGAGGCACTGATGAGGCTGCATTGATATGCAGCACTGATAGTCAGCACTGATGGGTGGCAATGATGGGCACTGATAGGCAACACTGATGGGCACTGATAAGTGGCACTAATGAGGCAGCACTGATGGGCACTGATAAGCTGCACTAAAGGGCACTGATATGTAATTATGAGGGTGCACTGATAAGGTGGCACTGATGAGCACTGATATGATGCACTGATAAGCACTGATATGCTGCACTGATGGACACTGATATGTTGCACTGATGTACACTAATATACTGTACTGATGGGGCTGCACTGATCATCAGTGTAAATGTCTCCTGTAACTGGAAAGCCGATTTTTGGCTTTCCTTTCCTCAGGCACTGACAGTGCTGAGGAAAGGAAATGCTGAAAACCAATATTTGTTTACATGTGATCGACTGTGATTTGACACAGTTGATCACATGGTAAAGAGCCTATGTCATTGGCTCTTTACCCTGATCAGTAATGAGCTGTCCTAGGGACACAGCTCAACAGCGTTATTCGCACGAATGGTGCAGGTGAAGGAAATCATATGATGTCCAATAAGAATCTTAAAGATACTACCCAGCCATCATTCTGCTATAGGCCGGGCAAGAAGGTGTTAAATGGCCTCAATCTATTTTATGTCCTACTAAAGAGATATATGGATGAGAGTCAAAGTAAACACTTATAGGTACCAACCAAGCAAGAATGTATTTCTAGATTGAATAAAATACTGCAACGTGGTCTCAATACATACTGTCCTTGCTTCTCAATTACTCTATGGACACTATCCCTTGAAGAAATACAAGGACCTCACACCTGACTAGGATAGGGCAGAAAATGGGACTTTTTTACAGTATGTACCATTAAGAGATCATACATGTAGCCATGCCCCCGTAGTGGCTGCTGAATGTTGTGGTTCACCCGTCACCCTTACCAGCCCTCCTGGCTGCGAACAGTTGTCCTCTCTGGAGTCTCTTAGCAGTGTTCTCTTCCACTGTACTCTCCTTGCTTTCTCATGTGCCTCTCCTCCAGGATCTCTTCTCCTCCTGGCTGCACCCGAGTCCAGGCCCAAGGTCATCCCGCCAGACTGGGGAGTTCCCTGTGGGCCCCGACAGCCTCCATGCTCTCTCACTCCAGCATTTCCACCTGACAACCCCTCCCCAGCTGGGCTGACCCTGGGTATTTAAGGAGGCCAGCCCCCTGCCAATCCAAGCTGGGGATTGGTCAAGGCTCCTCAAAATACCCCAGGCAGCTCCACCTCTCATCTCCACCTCTCTTTCTAGCACCTTCTAGAAAAAAAAAAGGAAGGTGACAGTGATGCTACCTGAGAGTCTCCCAGCATTACCCTGAGCCACTCCCAGCCCAGAATGAAAACAAACCGGTCTAGCCACCAGCTACACCTGCCTAAATTTTTCTACTCTATAGAAAAATCTAACCTCTAGCACCTACCTAACTAGAGGGTGCTACATACATATCTATATATATATTTATATATAGCTGGTTCTGGTATAAATGTGTATGATCTCTTGGTGACACATATAAAGTCCAATTTTCTGCCCCATTCTAGTCAGGTGGGAGGTGCTTTACCCGTATTTGGTCTCAATACATGTTTACTAATGAAAATAAATATATTTTTACTTATATTCAATAAAAAAACGTAATAATACTTTGACATAAAACCTTAATATACCTCCCTACTCATGTCTATGCATCACTATGTTGGAGTACATACATATCCTTTCAATACGCTTTCTGGGTTCATGATCATAGGTATTTGTAGGTGTTTTTTGCACCTAGCATAAATTCTCTGCACTTGGGGAACTGCATGTGCCGTATACAGTCTGCCATATAAGTGAATGCCTGTATGCAGCCATATTCTTGGTAAAAGTCGATTCTTCTTTACATTGTTGTTTACCCGCCTATTCAAGTCTGATGTAATTTCCAAAAATGAAACATCCACGCTCAGTTAACTCTCCAGATGCGTACATTCAGGTAAACACCATGCAAAGAAGCATTGACCTTTACAAGAGTAAGGCTGGGTATAGCTATTGAATTGTATGACAGACTGTACATGGCATGTGCAGTTCCCATATGCTGGAAATGTATGCTAGGTGCATAAAACACCTAAAAATATCTGTGTACATGAACTCTTAAAGTGTTGACTTAGAATGCAGTCATATTACATCAACATGAATGGTGGAAGCCTTAATGAGCAATTTGTTGAGGTGACTCAACTTCTTCGGGATTTGACCAATGAAATAGATATAGCATAACCTGTTTGCAAAGAGATATCTGTGAGCACTGGTGGGATGAGAAGAGATTAAGGGGAACATGTCATGTGATCAGAACTCTATAATGATTTTCTTCACTTTGTCTCTTTTCCTCTTTTTATTTGGGTCTATACCCCCCTCCTTAGTGTACCTGGGACCCCAATGGGGTTGGTGCATCTCCTTGTGATCTCCCTTTAGTCTTCTTTCTTCTCTCTTCCGGCCTGGACAGTGCTTACAGATTTCTGGTCAGAAGACCCATTAGTCTAATGCTTAGGCAACTTATGATCAGTCATGAGAACGCCTTAACATCCTAAAGTTGAGTTTTAAGGTGAAATGTATGCACACTTATAGGCTTCCTCAGATGGAAGAGAGGTCCACTTTTAGCATTGTCTTTTTTTGTTTGCCAAAGGATAGCCCAAAGGAGGCGTGGCCTAGACCAGGGGTCTCCAAACTTTCTAAACAAAGGGCCAGTTTATTGTCCTTTAAAGTTTAGGGGGACTGGACTGTGGCCAGTCAGAGTAGAAATGGTCCTGTGTCAGTGGGAGTAAACAATGCCCCATCATTGGTGTTAGGGGGAGGAATAGTGCCCCCACAGACTCTCACAGACCTGCCTTCTGATTGGCGGGGAGGAACTTTAGTGTGCTAATAGCGAAAATTCATTCGCTATGGTCACACAACTGGGTGGGCTCAGAGCGCAATGCACTCAACGCAACGCAACTCCGAGCTCACCCTCTTTTTGAAGCATATTAGAGCTTCTGGCTCTAATCAGACGCTTAAAAAAAAACACCCCACCACATTGAATCCATGGTCTGGCGCCACTGATATGTAGATCAGGGGGCCGAATGCATGGATAGGGGAGGCGGCGCCCATGCGCCCTCTATGGACGGGCCGCCCAGACTCTTTCTAGTAATTCATTAGTATTACTAATTATTACTATTTGTAATAAATCTTTCTAGTAATAAATTAGTAAGACCATATGCCTTAAATGTATGTATGCAGAACTCTAGAATAAGCAAATATTGTCTAAATACAAGAGTCCTGTGTATTCTTCCTTAAATCTTGGCGTGCTTTGCGTATTTCTCCCAGATCAGTGCAGTGATCCAGCATCAGATTTTACCCCTGTGCAGTAGCTTCTTGTAATAAAGCCCCCGTTGATCTCTCTCCTTGCACAGGGTGACTGTTCTTGTCTGTGACCTCTCCTGTAGTTTTCTACAGGCAGTCTGTAGTAGGTGGAGTCTGCTGGGCCCCTCCCACAGCTCTGCTCTCTGCACAGGCTATGTACAGCACAGTGTAGATGTCACTGCTACTTTTACATGGTATTAGCTGGGCTTGCAAAGGCTTTTTGCGAAATAGATTTATATCCTTTGTGGCTACTAGGAATAGATTTAAATGAAAGTTTTTGTGCCCATAGTCCAGCTTTAACCCCCCAAAAAGCTCAAAGTTCCCTTTAGTGCAGAAACTGGCTCGTCATGCTATTAAAATGGCAAGGGATCGATCGCTACACACAAATGGCTCCCTATGGTGTGAGCTACTTAGGCAGCATGTAGCTTCGACCCCTTTCACACTGAGGCGCTTTCACGTTAAAAAAAGCGCCTGAAAAGCTCACGAAAACCTATTTTCAATAAAATCATAGAATGCTTTCACTCTAGGGCAGTGCACTGGCAGGGTGGTGAAAAAACACCCCTCTCCATTGTAATGAATGGAAAGTGCTTCAAAAGCGCCTGAAAAGCTCTTCAAAAGCGTCAGAAAAGCTCTTCAAAAGGGCTCAGTGTTTTGCTGGCAGTTTACAAGTGCCTCGGTATGAAAGAGGCCGAATCCTGTAGTACTTAACACACATATTGTGTGATCATCAGTGGCGGCTGGTGCTACAAAGTTTTGGGGGGGCGCAAACAAACTGAAAAATTGTGAAAAAACACCCCATCAATTGCAGCCTCACTGTGCCCATCAAACGCAGGCACTGTGCCCAATCAAATGCAGCCACTGTGCCCATCAAACGCAGTCACTGTGCCCATAAATTGCTGCCACTGTACCATCAAACGCAGCCACTGTGCCATCAAACGCAGCCACTGTGCCCATCAATTGCCGCCACTGTACTATCAAACACAGACACTGTGCCATCAAATGCAGACACTGTGCCCATCAATTGCCGCCACTGTACCATCAAACACAGCCACTGTGGCATCAAATACGGACACTGTACCCATCAATTGCCACCACTGTGCCATCAAATGCAGACACTGTGCCCATCAAACGCAGCCACTGTGCCCATCAAACGCAGCCACTGTGCCATATCAAATAATCCTACTGTGCCATCAAATGCTGCCACTGTGTCATCAAATGCTGCCATTGTGCCCCATCAAATACAGCTACTGTGCCCAACTTATGCAGCCACTGTGCCCCATCAAATTCAGCCACTGCGAAGCATCGGATGCAGCCACTGTGCCCATCAAATGCAGCCTCACTGTGTCCCATCATATGCAGCCTCACTGTGCCCCATCATATGCAGCCTTACTGTGCCCCATCATATGCAGCCTCACTGTGCCCCATCATATGCAGCCTCACTGTGCCCCATCATATGCAGCCTCACTGTGCCCCATCAAATGCAGCCTCACTGTGCCCCATCATATGCAGCCTCACTGTGCCCCATCATATGCAGCCTCACTGTGCCCCATCATATGGAGCCTCATTGTGCCTTATCAAATGCAGCCCTGAGCCTCACTTACTTACCTTACAGGCAGCTCCGCTCGGGCCGTGCGTTCCATGGAGCTGCCGACGTCACTTCCAGTTTCCCTCTGGGACAGGGAAACCAGAAGTAATCTCTTAACTTAAACAACAAAGCTGTTCGGTGCTTTGGACTGTGCCACAAAGCAGGTCAAAAGCCTGCAAATGAAGCGCCTCGTCTGCAATCTTGTGATTGCATTGACGTGGCGCTTCCCATAGCGCACTGTGTCCCTCACCCGAACACAGTGCACTTAAAGAACATTTTTTTTTTTAATTTTTTTTTTTTTAAAGGAACCTTTTTAAAACAATTTTTAATTAATTTATTTTATTTATTTTTTGTGACTGCTGGATGTGGGGCGGCGCCCATGCGCCCCCTATGGACGGGCCGCCACTGGCGATCATGTACAATTCATCATGCTACTTTTTAGTTTATACCATAGGGAGCCATTTGTTCCATTTGTATAGCAATTGATCAGCACTTCTGATTATTTAATAGTGCTTAGTAATTTAGAAAACATTGACACATTCCAACATGCAAATGGTTGACAAAAACAGGTATCTTTTCTAAATCCACATTATTTTATTCTATTAGAATTTAAGACGGACATTTTCAGCCTTTTTACGGCACATATTGCGATCAACATCAGCGAAAAAAAGAAAACGAATATAAAAAATGTTATGAAATCACATATGCACACCAGCATTTATTTAAACAATGTAATGTGTTAGAAATTAAGAAAAATAATTGAATAATATATTTTACGTATTCTCTTTAAAAACGTATACATACATTAAAAACGTATACAAAATATAAGCATGTCCTTTAGTGAAAGTAGATGTAAATCCTAATGGGAAGGCATTTAGTTTAGCTAAAATACTGTCCATTATAAATTATTGTAATGTGTTTTCAACTTTTTTATATCCTTTATTATATCCAAGTGCTGCTGATCTCCCGCAGCCTCTTTCAGCCACTTCCTGACTATACGTACCTCACCTAGCGGATGCTGCACACCATTGTACTGGATTGACTTCTTGATAGTGACAACAGTGGACCCAATGGGCTGCTGGAATTATCTAGTAGGGAAACATGTGACAAGGTGGCAGGGCCGTAGATATTTTTTTTTTCCTGGGGGGGGTTCAGGTCTTTCAAACTTAAAGGCATCATTTACACTTTTATGTTGGGGGAGGTACGGTTAAATCATGTGATAGCAGAGTGGGACCATGAGACGTTGCAATACAGCGCAAAAATGATCCCCATTCAATTGAATAGAACGTAATGCACACAGTTGTGATGCGGTAGTGTACTCATTAGTACAGCGAGCTCCTCTAAGCTCCCTAGTTTATTTTTCATTCAGCCAGCTGGGTTGAACTAAAAAAAATTACCGTGTGAACCAGGCTTTGGATCTCATTCATATTCTAAATGACCATGGAATGGCAAATATATCATGAATACCTACAGCCAGGATCCCAGATGTTCCAATTTTTGTCAGCTGCTCAGCCTGTTCTGTGAAAAAGGAAAAGAAAGGCGCGTGGCCTGTTGCATGAATAATTAAAACAAAGAGTTTATTGCAAACACCAAGAATATATACAAGGAAATACTACACATTCGTATATATAGGTAGGAGCAATGTTAAACATTTAGTAGATTGATATATGTTTTTGTCCACACAAGGGATTCTCAAATAGTTTTCTAACGCGTTTCAACAGTTATCCTCTTCATCAGAGCCTTAGAGGGCCAAAGTCTAAGTCTAGTCTGTGTTTACATGTATAAAAGTAAATATAAATAGAGGAAGCTGGATGGGTAGTGTACCACTTCATAGGTGGTATAGAATTCTCTTTCTCTGTAAGGGATATCTTTCCACATCTCAGCACTCTCAGTACCGTAGGGATGATGTGTACATGTAGGGCCATCTATTGATTGCTGTTGGTCTTAAAACCCTGGTGGTTGGTTCCGGTATTGCAGCTGAAGGTCTATGAATGTATATCCACGTCCTTGTTGGGCTATGCTGAACGACTCCCCTGTGCTGTGGCTGTGTGCTGTCTTCTACCAGGCTACAGCCATGTTGTGCTTCTGGATTCCTGGTGGAGTGGGAGTGAGCTACTGCACAGTATGGCCGTGTGACCTTGATACAGGAAGTGTTCCTTCCTTGAGATGGGGCACAATAGAAGAGGGGCTGGCTGCTGCACTCCGAAACTCTCATTGCTTCTGCTGTGCGGATGCTAAGGCTAAACAGCAGGGACACTGTCTGGGCATTTTGCCAGGATGCTCTGGGGGGGGTTGAACACCCCTGACCCCCCCTTATCTACGCCCCTGCAAGGTAGAGATGTTGGATTATAATTGTCGCCCCATGACAGGAAGTGCTAGAACTACCATCATGGCAGGATCTCCATTTTTTTTTTTTATTAAAACTTCCCTGAGATATTTATTTTTAACAAATTATGCAAGCTGGAGTTTGGTTTTTACATGGCACGCCACAACACATGGCATATGCACTGTGCAGGTGCATTGCAGGATATTAGGCTTGTCCAATAGGGCATACTTCATATCATGACTTAATAGGGGAGATTTACTGAACCTGGTGTACACAGAATCTGGTGCAACTGTGCATAGTAACCAATTATGTATTGTCAAAGCTTTATTGAACAAGTTGAAGTTAGCAGCTGATTGGTTACTATGCACAGCTGCACCAGATTCTGTGTGCACCAGTTTTAGTAAATCTCCCCCAATCTGTGTTGCAGTAATGTGCAGTAAAACACACTTTTTGCATGCTTGCTGCAATGCCCAGCCTTAAAAAAGGTGGTCCCTCTAAAAGGGAGTTAGTTAGTAGTTGTGAGATAGACATTTGGCATGAGCAAAAGGTATGGCCATCACCACCTATGACATATTTTACTCCCTGTCACCAAAAAAGAGGAGAATTAGGCAGCCCAATCTTCCCAACTTCCAACATGCAAACTTTTCCCAGGTCTCAGAGACTATTCAAACCAGGGGATTAGAATGGCAACAAGGCAACTGGCTTTTCCAGGAGTGGGCTATATTAGCAGCCTCCGTTGTTCTGTCAGTGTATGCACACGCATATAGGTGTAACATTATCTCACTCCAGTGGGTCAGGTATGGGCCACAAGGTATATATTAAGAAATATGCACCAGGTGGGGGTCCGTGCAGCTGCAAGTCTGAGCACAGACAAAGCCTGTGGGGGGAAGTGTGATGGATGTCATACGTGGACTCTTTGAGCCGAAGCTGACAGAGAGTGGCTCAGGCTTCTCTACCGGTATAAGAGGGAGATGGATGAGGGATAGTCAGTTAGCTATGTATTACACAGGGAGATGACAGAGGACAAGCAGCAATGTAATGATGGTGGCAGATGCAGAGTCCAAAGATTAAATGTTTGGTAAGAGACACACTGGTCTGGTTGTTAAACTTGTGTCAGGTAACCTTATCTGGAAAGATACAGCTTTTAAAACAGCGTTTCCAACAGTATTGAGAAATTATAGAATGCAATAGTGAGTCCTGAACTCTTTGCTAGAGGAACACTGATAGCTCTAACAAGGATCTAACCAAGCCATTCTCCAACCAGGGTTTCCTGGAACCATAGGGTTCCTCCATAAGTTGCTAGGGGTTCCTTGGGCTGTGGCTGATTGACCTTCCATTTAATAGTGTCTCCATAGTTACATCCAGGTCCATCCCCACTTGGCAGAGCCAGCAAGATGATGCCAATGGCCATTTTAGCTGCCTGTTAGGGTGGCATTTTGACCACCACTGTAAAGGCATTCATCCCACTGACCATCAATGTTGGGCAATTTTCTCAAGGACTGATTAATTTAGTTTTTGCAGTGGTTCCATGAGGCTTAAAAATTATTTTAAGGGTTAATCTGGGAAAAAATGTTGAAAAAGGCGGATCTAACCTGTCTCTATTTTACAGTATGTCCTGTAACATTGTAATGCCTCTTCCATGCTGTTATGGTATGAATGTACACACAAATACATGGAGGCATTGGTTGACCTGCACTTCATTTAGGCTTGCCAAAGGCCGATCAGCTGATGCAAGAGACTGGTAGTGAGACATCTTTTCATATTCACTTTATACTTGGAGTGCCAAAACCCAAAATGATCTTCTTGGCAGCTGTTTACATACATCACACAGTTGTTAGGAGAAAACAAATCAATTTTTAAGGAGTTAAGTGGTCATCCACACAGAAATCTTCTGGAATGTTGGAGGATCTCAATATCATATGATACACAGAGTTTAAATTAATCCTCCTACATAGGTTTTACTTGTTTATCTGCAGTCTTCTCCTCTCTACGCTACCTTCGAAAGGACAGATTTTTTTTTTATAAAACACTCTCTTCATCTGTCAAGAGCAGAGAGGAGGGGGCAGAGAGGCTGCAGTTACAGTGTGTGGGAGCTGATTGGAGGAAAGGTACGCACACCCCTCCTCCACACAGCAGAACTGTGTTCTGAATAGGCAAGCTCTCCTCCCCCTCCGTCTCGACACAAATTTTTCTCATGTGTCGGGAAAACTTCTCAGAAGTGACTCATGCTTGTATCAGAGGAACGAAGCACCAGAGAGAAACAACACTTGGAGCTTTGGAGAGAGATAAGTAAACACTACGGGTATATGTTCTTTGCTCGGATTCCATGACTGAGGTTTAAAACCACTTTAATGTAAATATATTCCTTAACCACTAAAGGACTGGGCCTCTTTTTCAGATGTATTGTTAACAAGTTAAAAAAAACGTTTTTTTTTGCTAGAAAATTACTTAGAACCCCCAAACATTATACATTTTTTTTCTAACACCCTAGAGAATAAAATTTTGCAATACTTTCTGTCACACTGTATTTGCACAGCGGTCTTACAAGCGCACTTTTAAAAAAAAAAAATACACTTTTTTTTATTAAAAAAATAAGACGACAGTAAAGTTAGCCCAATTTTTTTTTTATTGTGAAAGATAATGTTACGCCAAGTAAATTTATACCCAATATGTCACGCTTCAAAATGCACCCGCTCATGGAATGGTGACAAACTTTTACCCTTAAAAATCTCCATAGGCGACATTAAAACAATTCTATAGGTTGCATGTTTTGCGTTACAGAGGAGGTCTAGGGCTAGAATTATTGCTCTCGCTCTACAGATCACGGCGATACCTCACATGTGTGGTTTGAACACAGTTTTCATATGCGGGCGCTACTCACGTATGCTTTCGCTTCTGCAAGCGAGCTCGGCGGGACGGGGCACGGTTAAATTTTTTTTTCCTTATTTCTTTTACCTTTTATTTTTTATTTTTATACTGTTTTAAAAAAAAATTGTGTCACTTTTATTCCTATTACAAGGAATGTAAACATCTCTTGTAATAGAAAAAAAGTATGACAGGTCCTCTTAAATATGAGCTCTGAGATCAAAAAGACCTCAGATCTCATATTTACACAAAAAAGGAGAAAAAAAAATTTTGTCATTTAAAATCTTTTTTTTTTAAATGGCCCTTTAAGAGCTATGGTCGGAAGTGACGTTTTGACGTCGCTTCCGCCCTGCAGTGTCATGGAGACGGGTGGGGGCCATCTTCCCCTCACACGTCTCCATGCACAGCCACCGAGAGGACTGGATCGCCTCCGCCGCTGTCGACGGCTCCGGTAAGCGGAGGGCACCGGATCGATTTAGGGGGGGGTCCTCTCCCGCCGTCGATAAAAGTGATCTCACGGCGAATCCTCCGCAGAGGCCAGTTTTATCTTGTACCGGACCGCCAGCCGAACATGGCGATACCGGGGTTATGGCAGCCAGCTGCCATAAATACGATATCCGTCCTTAAAGTGAGGACGTACATCGGCGTGCGGAGGTCCGGAAGTGGTTAATAGCCACAGAAGATATAAATTCACTTTGTGCGCACCAAATGCCTTTGAAACCCAGTAATAACTTTGTAAAAGTTGCTGTGACATCGCTAATGTACTGTACATAGCCTGTGCATAGAGCAGAGCTGTGGGAGGGACCCAGCAGGCTCCACCTGCTGGAGACTACCTGCAGAAAACGACATGGGTTGTGGATCGAATACAGGACCTGCACAAGAAGTGAGGGCAGCAGTTATTTGGAATTGTTTGTAGGGGCTGGTAAGGAAAAGTGTACATATTATAAAGGTGTATAATGCAGTATGACCATGTCCAGTAGACAGGCCTTGTTGGAGATATAGTATTTTCTTTTCTTATAGAATGCAAAAAAAAAAAAAGTTTTGACCATTTCTACTAGTTATTTCATGTTAGGGGGTATAGTGTTCTATGGCTGTATAGAGTTTAATAGAATGGCATTATGACCAGGACTGTTGGGCAAGTAATGTTGAATGTGTGGCATGTGAAAATATGTATAATGCTCCAATGGTCAATCCAAGTGTGAGAATAAGTATGGCTCTATAGAGCAGTGTTTTTCAACTCCAGTCCTCAATGCGCCCCAACAGGTCATGTTTTCAGGATTTCCCTCAGATGAAACAGCTGTGGTAATTACTAAGGCAGTGAAACTGATAAAATCACCTGTGCAAAATAATGGAAAGCCTGAATACATGACCTGTTGGGGCGCCTTGAGGACTGGAGTTGAGAAACACTGCTATAGGGTATAAGGGCCCTTTCACTCAGTTTTTAAGGCAGACCCCATTGGACTCTCCAGTCCCCTCTATGGAGTGGTGGGTGCCAGCGGACATCTGACTTGTTAATGCCGACATCCAATCCAATCCTATCCACTAAAACAGACCGATGGGGATTTCTTTATATTCATTGGTCAGGTCATGTTGGAGGTGTAGCGTTCTGGGTCTCTACTGAGAACTGTGTTATGTTTATGTTCAGTGGCCAGGTCATGTAGAGAGGCTTGGTGTTGCATAGGGTGCGATTGAATGGTATAATAGTTGTGTTACTTTGTCTGCGTAAGGTGTGTCAATGAAAATATATTTTGTCCATTGGTCAGATGTTGCTGAAAGGGTATAATGTTCTTTGCCTAAAAAAGGGTAAGGTGTTGTGATGATGATGTTCACAGAGAATAATAAAATTATGTCAGGATCATGTCTCCAGTGGTCAGGTCCTGTTGGTAGGTGTAGTATTTGATGTTTGGATAGAGTATAAAAGAATGGATGGCATTAGGATCATATCCAGTGGTAAGGTTGTGTTGGTGGGTGTGGTATTCAATGATTGGATAGAGTATAATAGAATGGATGGCATTAGGATCAAATCCAGTGGTAAGGTTGTGTTGGTGGGTGTGGTATTCAATGATTGGATAGAGTATAATAGAATGGATGGAATTATGATCATATCCAGTGGTCAGATCGTGTTGGTGGGTTTATTGTTCTATATCTATATAGAGAAAAATAGAACTCATAGAATTATGATAACATCCAGTGGTCAGGCCATGTTAGGGGGCGGGGGTGTAGTTTTTCATGCCTGTATAGGGTACAATAGAATATTACTCTGATCATGTCCAGTGATTATGGCATGTTGGAGACACACTATTCTGTGCCCATGTAGAGCATAATAAAGTTGTAATAGGCTCATGACTCCAATGGTCAAGCCGTGTTGGAGTTACCCAATTGAAAGCCATTGTTTCTATTTGCAATCCAGAAACATGGTGTAAGACAGAACATGGTTTGAACTGAAAGAGCCTGGAAAATCTGTGGCTTTTATGAATGATGATTTTTGTCCACGAATCTGTGCCTTAGGCAGCTTGTATTTGACATTTAATTTTCCTGGTGACCTTTTCAAGGATATGTCCCTATCACTAAATCTTAACCTCCAGTTCCAAGAGGCTACATATCCTACACCCTAGTATACAGTAGTCTGCTGTTCATCGAGGTCCCTGTTCCCAGAATGCAGTTTCTGTGAATCCGCATCCACTGTAAGGTACTAAGGCAATTTTCTTGAGTTCAAGCATATATAAGACTAATATGCCAACAGTTGATAGTGTAATCATATTTATTCAAAAAATGGCTCTTTCAGTAAATGCAATATGTACTTATTTTACAATTTTTACAGATTAAAGCCACCTATCCACTTATTTCCTCTTTGTAGCCTATATGCAGAGTTCTTTCAAGAGTTATTGACAAAAAATAACATTTTGTTGAAAATTAGAAAGCTAGGCTAGGACAAAACCTGTAAAGGTTTAAGAGAGGCTTTGAATACCTGTAATGCCCCGTACACATGATCGGACATTCCGACAACAAAATCCATGGATTTTTTCCGACGGATGTTGGCTCAAGCTTATCTTGCATACACACGGTCACACAAATCCTGTCGGAAGTTCCGAACGTCAAGAACGCGGTGACGTATAACACAAATGACGAGCTGAGAAAAATGAAGTTCAATAGCCAGTGCGGCTCCTCTGCTTGATTCAGAGCTTGCATGGAACTTTGTGCGTCGGAATTGTGTACACACGTTCGGAATTTACGACAACTGATTTTTTTGTCGGAAAATTTGAGATCCAAATCTCAAATTTTGTGTGACGGAAATTCTGATGGAAAATGTCAGATGGAGCCTACACATGGTCAGAATTTCTGAGAACAAGCTCCCATCGAACATTTTCCGTCGGAATATCCGACCGTGTGTACGGGGCATTAGAGTCCATTGTCATCATCTCAGTAGTAGATCTTGCAGACTCATCACCTAAAGCTAAAATATCAGATTTAACTTAGTGATGTTGTTTTAGACATTGAAAAGTGTTCTATGTCTGTTTCCATTTAGGTTTCCATTTCTCTTTCTCTGTTACTGCAACCTTTTAATACTCCAGTATAAAATAAAAATGACTTTTAAATGAAATGTAAAATGTATATGACAATAGAGGTGCTATTTCATTACAAGCATAAGGTAAGAGTGAAGAAAGACAGATTGAGTGAATACACCATTGTACAGCTGAGTTTCTTTTGTCGGGTTTTTCTTAGCACAATTTTCCAGTAGAGATGGGCTGGGGACAAGCTAAAACCTGCGGGAGCCTAGAGGGCTGCTAGTGCTTATTCCTTGTGGCTTTAAAACTTGACTTTGAGAAGGGGGTAGGCGTGCTCTTAAATTGGGCAAATATTAAGCATATTTTTACTTCTTGGCCTGAGGACACATCCAGAAGGGAATCCACAGCTCTCGGAAAAGCTGCAATGCTTGTACTTTATCCAGACTAAAAGGAGGATAGATCTACCATCTTTGCTATAATTAAGATTTAAATGGGAAACTCCAAAAAAATTATTAAAAGATAAGTGCTCAATGAGTAGACTATACAGTGCTGGCACCCCTCCTCATTACATAGGTTAGACGTTCATATTTAATTCCAGCTCAAACTTTTTTTCATATTTCATGGAGTGTAAAAAAGTTAGAACCTATGTCAGGTATTGCTGTTGTGTCCCTCATTGGTGGGATTTCCTAACATTTCAATCCCCAGGGACACAACAGGAAGTAGATATCTCTCCAAAATAGGACTGTATTAATCTCAACCTTTTCAATAAAGAGATACCCTTGAAATAACTTTCCAGTCTCAGGGAATCCCTGCTAAAAATTGATATACGGACAACTCATGATGCATTAGTGATGGTCATTGGGAAGAATTACCCTCTTACAGATAGCTCAAAAGATCAATGATTTTTAGTGGAAACTTATCTGAGAAGCATAAATTGCTAATTGCTCAAGGAACCCCTAGCAACCTGTGGATGAACCATGGACCCCTGGTTGAGAAACCCTGGCCTATGAATTATAATTAAATATTCCTCTTTCAAAGGGAAATAAGTAATACGGTACATTGGTAGTAGTAAGTAATTAATGAAAAAGTGTCTTTTTTATTTCTTTACAAAATTAGTTTCTCAGAAGTACTAAATCTAATGTTTAATATTAGCCGTATACCCAGGCCTAGTTTAAGCTTATTGATGTGACTTTAGGGTTAAAGCTATCCTGAGTGCTAGTCTAGCCACAATGGCACTTGGCAAAACCAGGTCTCGACATTTACATATTATAATAAAAAATTTTTTTCCACTATGCTCCTAAGGGCATTTTCGGTTAAACTCCGCAGGAGAACCAGGGGGCTGCAAGAGATGCTGATCATTGTCATGAGCACGGGTTAAGGCTTGAGTTGGGTCAGAACCCAAGTTTGTCCAAATCCAATTCACTACCCTTCAAAATTTGACGCTTGCTGGCGTTGCCATGCTTCCAAAGGTACTATGCTACATATTTGGTGGGATTGCCCCCCCCCCATCCGGAGATTATGGCAACATATTTTTCATCTGTACTGTAAACTGATGGCGACTTCTATCCAACCCTTCCCTGAAGTAGCACTATTATCCATGTTGCCTGGACCCTTTAAATCCATAAGAGAAACATTTTCTGGCCACGGCCAGGGAGCGGTCATACCTCGCCACTGGAAGACAACTACTGTACTTTCCCTGGGTGGGCTACCGAGCTGGACTCTATCCGAGACCTTGAATGGCTGTTGGCACAGGAGGCAGGAAAGGAGGATCAGTTTTCCCTTACCTGGACCACATGGTCTGTGTTCGGCACTCCTCCGAGTTTATATCATGGGCAAAGAGTGACATTGCACCCATTTCTTCGTAAACATGATGAAATATATTTTCAACATGATCTTATCTTGCTTTTCTATCTTGTCTAGTCCATATTTCCTCCTTTCTCTTTGTTATTCCCCCTTTGTTTCCTTTCTTCATATCCAACAAAGCATCACTAAGTATTTTGATGTAAGACCCTCTCAGCCTCTACTTCATGTAAATATGGTTATCATATATTTCACACAGTTTGAATCTCCATTGTGTCTACATTTGATGCCACAGATGGTGTTCTACACCTTTCTTTTTATTCTCTCTCCCTCCAGTTAAAGAGGTAGTAAACCCCTCTTGGTCATTTTCACCTACAGGTGAGCCTATAATAAAGCTTACCTGTAGGTAAAATCAATGTCTTGTAAGCGTGCACCGTTTAGGGGATATTCACCCTGCATGCAGCCAGCGACATCACTAGCACATGCGCTCTGAAGGTCCGGCATACCTTGCCAGAACTTCAGAACCTCATGCTGAAACCGTAGTGACGTCATCGCGGCTCCGGCCAATCACATAGCTGGAGCACGCGAACCTGGAAGAGAGGTGGGGTAACATGTCAGCCTTCTCGGCAGTGGCAGTACAGCACTGGAGGGCTTTGTTCCAAGTTATTTCATAATGTGCTAGTATGCGATGCATACTAGCACATTATGCCATTGTCTTGCAGGTGTTTTTTTTTGTTTTGTTTTTTACAACATCCGCTGTTTACAACCACTTTAAGTCTGTATTTGGTATTGTAATGTGATAACGTCTAATTGCTTCCTTGGTGACCCTGTATCTTTTTTCAAATTCCATACTACCTATATGTTTGTAATATCTCTGTCAATGCTTTAATAAAATCAGATTGAACAAACCCAGTTCACTGTCAATGCTGGGTTAATGGTTATTCCCCACCGCAGAACTGACATACCGAATATTTCAGGGATGCCTGTGACATCATTGAGCACATGACCATATTAGGTCTATAAGTCACAGGCATCCCTACCCCATTGTATATATGCCGCTGAAGATCAGGGAATCTTCTGTATGCAGCTCATTGATCCAGGATAGATAACATCTGGACTGAACCTAAGCTAATCCCTAGTTGGGAAGAGTCAAAAGATGCAACGCAGTTCCGGGAACATGACAACATATCTCCTTTCTCTTGTTTGCTGCTCTGAACAGTTGAAAACTAGCTCTACATGCAAAAAAGAACCTATGCCACCTCTAAAGCCACGTACACACGATCGGATTTTCCGACGGGAAATGTGTGATGACAGGCTGTTGGTGGAAAATCTGACCATGTGTATGCTCCATCAGACAATTGTTGTCGGATTTTCCGCGGACAAATGTTGGATGGCAGGTTTTAAAATTTTCCGCAGACAAATGTCTGATGACGGATTTTCTGAGCGTGTGTACACAAGTCCGTCGGACAAAAGTCCAAAGTACAAACTCGCATGCTCGAAGGCAAGGACGAGCCAGAAGTGGTCGGTCTTGTAAACCAGCGTTCGTAATGTAGAATTGACATTCGTGAATTCGTGACATGGCAAATTATGAAATCTCGAAATGCAGCGCACAATTCTCTTCTTCTTTAATGGGATAATAATGCAGCTGCTTTGCTGGTGATACTGATGGAGTTATTGCAAACTAATTTTCAAAGGCTTTTTTTTTTTCGAGTGATATCAAGAATAATATTATTATGCTTTTTTTTTTTGAGCAAGTTACCACAACACCATTATCCTGTAGTTTTTAAGATCAAAGATACAACTATGTTGGTGTGCCTTGTCAATTTTACATTGTATTTTTTTAAATGTAACTGCCTACTCCCAAACTGTCATTTAAAGTAAAACACATAGCCAAGTATTATTCTACACAACAAATCATTATTATTCAACCAAAAAATAAAATAAAAGCCTCATGCATGTGTCCTGCTTCTTAATATGGGGGGTCAACAATGCCAAGAGTTGGTGAAAGCAGGGGTCCGTTATCCGGAGATAATTCCGAAAAACATCCGGATTATTCTCCTGGAGCTCCCGCAGCAAAGGCATATGACATAATTGGTCACGATTAATAAAGCAACCAATTTTTGGTCCAAGAAATGCTCCTCCTCCTGTTCCTGGACTGGACTTAGGTCAAAGCAATTACTCCAAGGCCAATAATAAATCACGTTATCTCCTCCGATTCCTCAACATGTCTGGTTGACGAACGGCCATTCAGAAACAAACTGAAAAGCACAAAATGAAAAGCGCAAAACGAAAATCGCTAAATGAAAAGCGCAAAATGAAAAGCGCGAATCAACAGTCACCAAGCCTCTACCAACATGAAATTAGCAGACGGAGCCCAAAGGGTGGTGCTAAAGAGCTGAAAAAACACGTAGTATGTCACTACGCTCGTGTGTGTTGGTCGACAATTCCTTGCCGTTTGTATGCAAGACAAAATCCAGGCACACTCCTTCGGACAAAAATCTGAGGTTTTGTCTGCGGAAAATCCAATCGTGTGTACGAGGCTTAAGAGTGTATTATATCATTTAAAAAAAGGATCACCTGAATCAAGGGATACAGAGTGGCCTTATCATTCAGCTCTGCGTAAAGCAGCACAATGGGGTTGATTTACTAAAACTGGCGAGTGCAAAATCTGGTGCAGCTCTGCATGATAGCCAATCAGCTTCTAACTACAGCTTGTTCAATTAAGCTTTGACAAAAAAAACTGGAAGCTGATTGGTTTCTATGCCAAGCTGCACCAGATTTTGCACTCTCCAGTTTTAGTAAATCAACCCCATTGCCTAAATACAAACCTCCGATCCTAAACCTTGCCTTCAACTAGACCAAGCCTGCTGGGGTTCATGAAAGACTGAATTGATGGACATTTTTCTTTTTAAAGAGGTTGTAAATCTCAAAAAAAAAAACCTGAAAAAAAAAAAAAACCTGCAAGACAAAGGTATAATTAGAATACTAGCCCATTATGAAATAACCTTAGAACGATGCCCTGAATCAGCACCGGCACACTGCTGACAGGGCCAACATCTTTCCCGGAGTTACTTCCGGGTTTGCTGGCTCCAGCGCTATGATTGGCTGGAGACATGCAGGCCGTTCCTTCAGTGTGCATGCACCGATGATGTCGGCGGCAGCGCATTCAGTAAATATCTCCTAAAAGGTGCAAGTTTAGGAGATATTTACAGTACTTACAGGCTTGCCTGTAGGTACAATTAAAGAGGAAGACTTTACTTCCTCTTTAAGGTCTAGTTAAATTGGAAAGCTTGGCAGATATAAAGGCATTAATTGATGCAGTTCTGCAATCAGTTATACATCATTACAGTATTTATTTACTTTTTAAATTGTAATTTGACTTTTTATCAGCCTAATGCAGTCTATATACAATAGAGATCAGACTGGAATAGGGAGAAGCAGACCAAGAAGCCAATCAGCTGTGCTCATGTACTAACAAAGAACATGCTGATAGGGGGAGAGAGCAAAGCAACAAAAAGATGAGCTTGTCATCAGGCTATTGCTTCACCTTCACTGTCCAGTCATTTGCTGGTGGGGGGACATGTAGGACCTGTAGTGTTTTTTAACTGCAGCAAAGAAAATCAGGTCTCCTGATCTGATAAACAGGACTGTGCTGTGTAAATCTCAGAACTGGATGAACAGAAAGACAAATCCTCCAGCAGATAAATCAGCACCAATGTATGTTTTTCAGTTGTGTGGAGTTCAGCTTTAAAGTGGTGTTCCCATTATAAAAAAGACATAAAAGTCAACAGCTACAAATACTGCAGCTGCTGACTTTTAATAATCGAACACTTACCTGTCCTGGGTCCAGTGATGCGGGGGATAGAAGCCCCGCTCGTCTCCCCCTCCATTCGGCGGCGCTGGCATTGTAACTGTGGGTGCCCGGCTGTAGCTTCACACTGCGCATGCGCGAGTGGCGCCGCGATTGGCCGCGCGATTATCTGGGACCTGTCACGTGTCCCAGATGATTGACAAGAGGGAGGGGCAGGGTTGAGCCCTTCCTGTGCCAAGGGGAAGTGATGTCAAGAGCCCAGGCACTGAAGGAGGCAGACTACGAGGGACCCCCTAGCAACAGCCATTTAGAGGTGAGTAAAAAAAAAATTTCCAAACGTTTTTTTTTTATTTTTTTTAGGCACAATTATGAATTTTTTTTTTTTTTTTTGGGGTGGAACACCACTTTAACTGTAATTAGGAAGACAGTGACTGACCAGTCATTTAGGTTGGTTTTCTAAATGCAAATAGACTGTGCCCTTTGCAAGTGCAGTTGCTCCAGAGCTCAGTAAATAAGGGGAAGTTCTGTTGACTTTCATCATCCAATCAAGTGGCAGCAATAATGCTGTTTTTTTTTTTTTTTTCCTTGCATATTATTGGGTATGTGAAGCGTCATCTTATTTACTAAGCCCTGGAACAAATGCCCTTGTAGAGTGAAAATGCACGCGCAAAGTACACAGTATATTTGTCTATAGTCTATAGTATAGTTTATAGTCTATAGCAGGGGTGTCAAACTCAATTTCATCGTGGGCCGCATCAGCATTATGATTGTCCTCAAAAGGGCCGGTTGTATCTGTAAGATTAGATGTCCAGCGCATCCCCTCCGCTTACATTAGATGTCAAGAGCCACCCCACCATCAGAAGTTGAGTCCCCCACTCTCCCTAACATCACAGTGCACCCCCTTTCCTTATGCTGCTTCTGGGAAGAAGCTGGATGCATTGCTTGAAAGCAGAAAGTAGGGGTCTGGAGGAGGACCAGAGGAGGGCTGGAGCTCTCCTGCAGCTGCAGGAGAGGTGTGAAGGCCACATGAAATGGCCTGGAGGTCCGGATTCGGCCTGCGGGCCTTGTGTTTGACACCTGTGGTCTATATTAAATCCACCCCATTGCCTTCTAAGAACCAGGAGTAATGCTGGTCTTGCACTTTCCCTGATTTTGGGGTTTCATAGTGTCAGCCTCATCCCAATGATATAACCCTGTACAGGACCACACCACAACTACACACGTAGGAGTTGGTTAACTAAAGGCAAATAGTTGCACTCTGCAAGAGCAGTTGCTCCAGAGCTTAGTAAATGAGCAAAAAGGTCTGATGCCTTCCGTTATCCAATCATATGCAAGCAAAAATGCTGTTTTTACTCTTTATTTTATTTGCACGTGATTGGGTATTCTTTGCAAACTGAAACTTTACCTCATTTACTAAGCTCTGGAGGAACTGCACTTGCAGAGTGCAACTGCAACTTTGCAAAGTGCAGTCTATTCACCTTTAGTAAATCAACCCTTCATTGTTCTCCTGCTGCAAGGAGAGCTTACATTCATAATCAGTTGTATTCATTTATTTAGGCAGCTGCTCACTTTAAAAAATGATCCTCATTCTTAATTCGAATATCTTTAAGGGAGATGGTACATCCTCGGGAATCTCTGCATTACTGTAATTCTGCTGACTGTACATCTACCACGTCTGCAGCTTCCTACAGGAACTGTTAACACGTTACATGGTATCAGAAGTTTAAACCTTGCATGGTAGATGGAAAATTCATTCTCGGGTATTTGGACGACGTATCAGCATCAGATAGAGACACAAGATCGTTTTCTCTGCTGTGCGGAATTCTGTTTAGCTTCCTCGCTGGAGCAACTGTAAAACCGATCTGTAAAATTAGAAAAAACATTGCCTATGGTAACCGATCACAAGCTGAATGTCATTTTCCTCTATGCACTGGGATCTGATTGTCAGCTGTGGGCAATATAAAACTTTCCTTTCTTCAAATATATTCAATGTAATGGACCCTTATAGCACCAATCTATTACATAGATAGCACTACACGTATTACCATCATTCTCTGTATGCATAGGAGCTCACAATCTAATGGGTTTTTTTTTACTCATGTGCACGCTTGGAGCAGTTATGGGTGATGCAACTTAAAGTGCATGGAAAGCAAAAACTTTTTTTGATAGAGTAACAAATGGATAACACCACTGTCAGACATTTTTTGCCCCACCGGGGAGATTTCCCCTCACTTCCTGTCCTTGGGACACAACAGGAAGTAAGAGGAAATCTCTCCAAAGCGAGGGAATTCTTAAGCTAGCCATACACTGCAAATTTTTTCCAGTTCCCAATGAAAGTGATTAGTAGAGGGCATCGCAGTGGCCCGTCCATTAGGGTGCCTGAGCACCGCCCCCTCTATCCACGGCCGCCATCCCCTATTCATTCTCTATCCATCGCCTCTGCCACCCCCTATTCATGCGCCAGGCCCCTTTCAGGACGCCAGGAGCCTAAATTAGAGCTGGAGGCTCTAATAGGCTTCAAAATAGGGCGGGGTCGTGGCGCAGAGTATTGCGCTACAAGCCCACCCAGGTGTTACAATAGTAAATTAATATTCGATGTTGCAAAACTGATCCTCCAATCGAGAAGCGGGTCTAATACCTGTCACCCAATTGGCTGAAAGGACAGTCGATCCTATTGGACGCCTAGGAGGAGACGCATGGCAGAAGCGAGGAGAAGGGAGGAGGAGAAGAAACAGTAGCCGCTACCTGATGCCCGCAGCAGCCTGATGTCCGCCGAAACAAAAGAGCAGCTTTCTTCAGAAAACATAAACAAATAGTCCATAATCCTGGTATAATCAAAACAAAATAATGGCTCACCGAAAATATACCAGTCCCACACTTGGGTTTAGGGTTCCCGCCTGCTTTGGGGTACAGGAAAAGTCGCAAGAGCTCAGCAAAAACAGAATCTCAGTCTCCAGATAGTCCACACTTGTTCATATTTGTGAACCACTCTACACTACCTCACAGACATGTTCTGTCTCCTTCTTACAGTTTTCAAGTCTTCCTTGCAGGTGAGTTGACCCTTTTTAAGACCAAAGCCCCTGCATTCAGGGTTTTTCCCACCTAAAATTTCTTCAAGCCTCTGAATTCTAGGACTTACCAATCCAGAGAGTACTGAAATCATTCTTTTCCTCTCTGACCGGACTGCCACAGAACCCCTCACCCTGGTGGATGAACAAACCTGCGTACTAAAAAATGTCCCTTGAACTCTCATTTAAAGGGACCATAACCCAAATCGTGGGGAAATATATCTCCTGTCCCATTCCTGGTTTCCTGGTGTACAGTACATATCCCGTATGGCAGTGCCCAGCATCCTGTACCTTTTTTTAAAGCATATTTGCCTATTAGCCCTTAAAGGACCAGAATTTAACAAGATTTACCCCTAGACTTCAATGGGATTCACCTGTGAGTTTGAGTTTCCTAAATTTCAACCAAAAAAAGACCTGCTGGTTGGTTAATTGGCTCCTGTCTAAATTGGCCCTAATAAGTGTATGTATGAATGTGAGATAGGACCCTTAGATTGCAAGCTTTTTGAGGGCAGGGACTGATGTAAATGTACAATGTATATGTAAAAGCGCTGCATAAACTGATGGAGCTACATAAGTACCTGAAATAAATAAATAAATACATTTAAACCCTTGGCAGATTCACACACCACTAATGACAGTATTCAGTATATAGATTTATGCGCAAACCAAGCTGGCCAGGAATAGTGAAAGTTGCAGGGGTTGGAACAAATCATATACCACTGCTGGGGTGCTTACAGTAGTTACTGTATTTATTGGCGTATAACACTCACTTTTTCACCATGAAAATTGGGTGCAAATAGTGCTACGTGTTATACGCTAATACTTCAGTTTTAGCTGCCTCGGAGGGGACAGGGAGGGGGGCAGGACGAGCGCCATCAGATTACATACAGTGAGAATCTCCTGTTTACTTGGCGGCCTCTGTAATAGGAACTCCCGTCTCCTGGGCCGCCATTGGACCACTGTTCTGTCTATCATAGGAGATTCTCACTGTATGTAATCTGTCGGCGCTCGTCCCGCCCCCCTCCCTGTCCCCTCTAGGCTGCAGATGGGCATCGATCAGGCTGCACTGATGGCAATGGTGAGGCTGCTGCATTGATGGCAATGGTGAGGCTGCATTGATGTGGACTGATGAGGCTGCATTGATGGCACTTGTGAGGCTGCATATGGGCATTGATCAGGCTGCATTGATGGCAATGGTGAGGCTGCAGATGGGCACTGACCCTTATTTTACTTCAAAGTTCCTTATTTAAAATTTAATTTTTTTTCCTGAAACTTCCCTCTTAAAATGAATGTGCGTGTTATACGCCTGTGCGTGTTATACGCCGATAAATACGGGTACTTATTAATCATATGGCTTAAACCATTTTCCAGAAGAAAAAAAACTGTTGCTGTTTAAAATGTGTTAGCTGTAGTCCGGATTTAATTCCTTCGTTGCTCTCTTAAAGTCAATTTTACAGGCGGCATCATATATTTAATCATTGTGAGTACAGGGAGCTGGATGGTGATGTTGCATATCTCACAATATGGTGCCATATGGGCACACTGTTGGAGGACGTGAAGACACCTTACATTGTTCTTGCACACATTGAAGACTGCAAAAACCACATTGCATTTGTTCTGAGTACCTCCAAACCTACAGAAGAATGTGCATATGGAATATTGATTTCTATAGCTCATATGTTTCCTGGCAAATCTCAATACACTCAACTTTTTCACATCAAGTGAAGTCAACATTCTGGCATACGTCTGTAGCGCTGTCACAGCAGACTGACAATGGTAGTGAAAACATCCAATGTTGCTATGTAATAGAGCCTCCAGCAATTCAACATACCACAAGGCTAAAATTGATCTTTTTCACTTACCCCAAGGGTCACTAACCCCAAGGGTCAAATTGTTTTTTTTTATATATATAATGGTTTAACCCCTTGGCATTTTCTTTTTTTTTTTTTGCTGTTGTTGTCAGTGTCCTTTCCCTTAATTTCCTGTGCCAAAGGCACAAAAGGAATTAGTGGGAATCTCTCCAAAGAGAGGGAAATCCCTATTAGACAGTTGTCCTCATATCTCTCATGCTTTCCTGTTCTGGTGACTACTGCAACAATGGTCAACAGAACAAATAGGGTGCCCAGTGAGCAGCCCCTGCCCTTCCACGTTCTATCCAGAACTAAAACAAAAAAGTATGTGCAAAGGCATTTTTTTGTCAAAGCTGGGTGGACTTTTACCCCCTTTTACAAGAAATCACATCAGCATACAGCTCTGAATAATAATATGAAATTCTCCTACATTCATTAGCTAAACAGAGTTTTTGCTTTTATGTACAGCTACTGTTTTTCTGTTTTTCCGCCTTCTGGTTGAGTGAGGCACTGGTGATGTCCCCCTGGCCCAACATCTGCATCCTGGGAAGCTCCTATCACATGATCCAGGAGGCAGAACCAGAGTTTTAGGCAGAGTTCCAGGAAGTAAAAGAACATATATTAATACGCTCTTAGGCTAGGTTCAAACCTAAGCAGCAATGTGACCAACATTTGCACAGGAACGGCAGACCATTCATTTGAATAGGCTGGTGTGCCTGTGTTTCATGCAGGAAAAAGTTTCCTGCACCTGTATTTAAAAGCATCTTCAGGAAGCCCCTGAAGCTGCTGACGATAGTGAAATGCGTTGAGGCGGTTTTACGTAACCATCAACGTCACTTCCTGTGACGTCAGTTCCGGTTGGTGATTACACCCCAGTTGTCAGGAAGTGCACTTCAGAGGAGATCCTGCTGGCCGTCTACAAGGTACGTGAGAACGTGACACCAGTAGTGGGAGACGCTGCATCAGCAGCCGGATGAAAGAGTACACTGCTGGATTTTACTGGGTGCCAGTTCTAGGCACCATGCCATGTAAGTGCATAAGTTGATGCCTATGGGATACGAATAAAAACGGTTGCGCGTTGATCCAGTCTTTTGTGGTTTTTCTACCCTTTGTATGAGTTCACTCATTAAAGATCTAATAGGCGGAGGAGGTGGAAACAGGAATCCAGATTTTTGACCAAGTGTTTTCAGACCCACTTTCACTATGGGTCTTAGCATCCTGTGAGCCCCAATGTGGAAGGAGGATTGGGATCACAGTGGAGCCCTTTATTTATGTGAGAGTGGAGCACGGAGCATCACTTTCTCATAGACTGTTTTATCACTGTTGGCACGTTTAAAGCGGAGTTCCACCCAAAAATGGAACTTCCGCTTTTCCGGATTCCTCCCCCCCTGTGGTGTGGTGTCACATTTTGCACCTTTCAGGGGGGAGAAAATACCTGTCCAATACAGATATTTTGCCTCCACATCCGGGCATAGATACCTGAGCCACCCGCGGGTATCTACGCCACTTCTGGTGCCTTCTCCGTCCGCCACCCCGCTGTCTTCTGGGAGACAGCAGGGACCAGTGGGATAGCGCAGTGCGAGTAGCGCATGAGCAGTAGGGAACCAGGAAGTGAAGCCTCACTTCCTGAATCCCTTGCCGAAGATGGCGGCAGCAGCACCCGACAGCCGAGGGATAGATCGGACATCGCGGGCGCCCTGGACAGGTAAGTGTCCATATTTTAAAAGTCAGCAGCTGCAGTACAGGCATGCCCCACTTTTAAGTACACAATGGGGTTTATTTACTAAAGCTTAAAAGTGCAAAATCAGGCTCACTTCTGCATAGAAACCAATGAGCTTTCATGTTTTATTACAAAAGCTTAATTGAACAAGCTGGGGTTAGAACAGTGGTTCTCAACCTTCCTAGTGCCGTGACCCCTTGATAAAATTTCCCAAGTTGTGGGGACCCCTAAGAGTAAAATTATTTTTGCTAGTCGCGTTTGCTGGCACAGTGGCGGTGTTTGCTGGCACAGTGGCAACAATTGATGGGCACAGTGGCTGCACAGTGGGACGTTTGCTGGCACAGTGGCTGCGTTTGGCACAGTGGTAACAATTAAAGGGCACAGTGGCTGCGTTTGATGGCACAGGTGGCGACGTTTGCTGGCACAGTGGCGACAATTTATGGGCACAGTGGCTGCGTTTGGCACAGTGGCAACAATTAAAGGGAACAGTGGCTGCATTTGATGGCACAGTGGCTGCGTTTGATGGCACAGTGGCAACGTTTGCTGGCACAGTGGCGACAATTGGTGGGCACAGTGGCTGCCCTTGGCACAGTGGCAACAATTAAAGGGCACAGTGGCTGTGTTTGATGGCACAGTGGCGACGTTTGCTGGCACAGTGGCGACAATTAATGGGCACAGTGGCTGCGTTTGGCACAGTGGCAACAATTAAAGGGCGCAATTCCTGCGTTTGATGGCACAGTGGCAGCGTTTGCTGGCACAGTGGCGACAATTGATGGGCACAGGGGCTGCATTTGATGGCACAGTGGCGGCGTTTGCTGGCACAGTGGCGACAATTGATGGGCACAGTGGCTGCATTTGATGGCACAGTGGCGGCGTTTGCTGGCACAGTGGCGACAATTGATGGGCACAGTGGCTGCATTTGATGGCACAGTGGCTGCATTTGATGGCACAGTGGCGGCGTTTGCTGGCACAGTGGCGACAATTGATGGGCACAGTGGCTGCATTTGATGGCACAGTGGCGACAATTGATGGGCACAGTGGCTGCACAGTGGCGACGTTTGCTGGCACAATGGCGACAATTGATGGGCACAGTGGCTGCGTTTGGTACAGTGGCAACAATTAAAGGGCACAGTGGCTGCGTCTGATGGCACAGTGGCTGCGTTTGATGGCACAGTGGCGACGTTTGCTGGCACAGTGGCGACAATTGATGGGCACAGTGGCTGCGTTTGGTACAGTGGCAACAATTAAAGGGCACAGTTCCTGCGTTTGATGGCACAGTGGTAGTGTTTGCTTTCACAGTGGCGACATTTGATGGCACAGTTGCAACGTTTTAATGGGGGTTTTTTTCTGATTGTTTCAGTTTGTTTGCGCCCCCACCACTGATTTATATATAAACATTGGGGTTGATTCCTCAAAAGTGGTTATTCCGTGCCAGTGCTAGATACACAAAGTGTATAGCTTCCAAACATGTATCTAGCACTGGCACGGAATAACTACTTTTGAGGAACCAACTGGGACGTTTATATATATATATATATATATATATATATATATATATATATATATATAGGACCATAATAAAAAAAATGTTGTCTTGTCAGCTTTTCCTGTGTGTCTGACTTACCAGAAGTCACAGGTGTCCTTCTTCTTCAGCAAATCGTGTTTCGTTGCCTCCCTCTTGGTACACTCGTCCGCAGCAAGCAGATTTCGGTGGGTGTACAAAGATGTCCGCTTGCCGACTTCTAAGTCTAAGCCTTACTGCGGACGAGAGTACCAAGATGGCGGCGACGGAACGTCACTTCCGTGCAGTCCCTCCTCTCCAGGAAGTGACATCTCGCTGGCCGAGACGGACGGACTCAGGCAGTAACTTCGGGTCCGTCTCGGCCAGCATCTCGGTCAGCATTCGCGACCCCCTGGAGAATGAGCAATCGACCCCCCAGGGGGTCGCGACCCCCAGGTTGAGAACCGCTGGGTTAGAAGCTCATTGGTTTTTATGCAGAAGTGGGCCTGCATTTGCACTTTCCAGCTTTAGTAAATAAACCCCATTGTGTACTTAAAAGTGGGGTATGCCTGTATTTGTAGCTGCTGACTTAAAAAAAAAAAATCGTCGGACCTCCGCTTTAAGTGAAGTCTATGGACTGTTGCACTTTATATTTATTGTCACATCCATTTTTTGTGGCACACACAGTTAGATTGATTTGATTCTAAGCTTTGTTGTTTTTTTGATATCTAGCGCTTACCGTTTTTTTTAAATAACTAGTGTGAACCTAGTCTTTGTAAAAACTGTCACCTTGAGAAGACTGGGGAGGAAAAGAAAAATTCCATTCTTTATGCAATGAATGAAAAAAACCCCTGAAATTATCTATAAGAGTTTGTAGATTACCATTACTAAACATTTCTAAAGATGCCTTTGTTGTAATTTTTACAATATGTTGAAGTTCCTAGAGTCAGCACCCAGTAGAATCCAGCAGTGTATTCCTTCAGCTGGCCACCAATGCAGTGACTCCCGCCACTGGGGCGTAATCCCCAACTGGTACTGATGTCACAGGAAGTGACGTTGTTGGTTATGTAAACCCGCCTCAACGTATTGTCAGGTTTTTAATGCTGTCTGTGTCCCCACTAGGAAGATCCACCATCTTGCTTTGTCCTGGTGACCATTGAGACAGAGAGCGAAAGGGAGTCCAAATGTGTTGGCTTAATCTTCACTTTAAATTTTGCATACTAACCCCATTACAGTTGTTAGCTGTTTTGTGAATACTTTTAAGTTAAACCACCCAACAATTTCATCTGTCTCCCGGGGGGCTCTATTGGTGGGACCCCCGTTCCTGGCTCTGCACTCCTGCTGTGTCCGTTATCAGGATTTCCACCAACCCTGTTGGATTTCCTATATTTTATATAATGGAGATTGTAATAGGAGGAGCTAAAACACACAACGGTCTCCAGGAACATTCATAAATCATAGGTGGACAGGACCATAGTTGGAAATGATGGCAGTTATTAGGGTAATGTATTAAGATAACGTATGTTAGAAGCCAGGGGCTGACTCGGCACACCAGGCTCCACCTATATATAAATGATCACATGTGGATGTACTGACCCTTTTAATAAGGGTCACATTGATTCCTTCAAAACTGGCCATCCTCACTATGATGGGATAGGTCCTCTTTACTTTCATTCTTTGCTTTTCTAGTCTGGCTGCAGTGCAGAGTTTACATCTTGCAACACTTCTCTTCATAGCAACACGCAGCCCCCTGATCGTCAGCGCGGGGTCCCTCCCTCTCACATTTTATATCCCAGCTGTAATCTATAAAACAGGACTCTGGCCAGAATTCATGGGATGTGGGATCTACGTTCTCTCTTTCTCCCATTTTCTCTCTTCCCCCCTCCTACATCCCAGTGCTTGTGGCTGGTGCAGGGATATGGAATGTATTACTTCTCCATATGCACACAAGGAGTCAGGCCCACACATGCCTGTAGACAGAGGAGGGTTAAAGGGCCATCCTGGAATGACGTGGCTTGGTGATCAAGTGAACAGAGTACAGAGCGGAGGCCACTTTACTTTCATGTACGTTTTATCGAGTGTTACAATCCAATGTACAGGACAGTAGATGCCAACGGACACGCATTGCAGCACACCGCAGTGCATTAATGGTTTAAAATAAAAAAAAGTAGCATTGAAAGCCCCCTGTAAATGTAAGGCTGCCGAAATGTAACACACATTAACGTACGCAAAACAGGTAGGGACCCATAAGGCTTAAACTAAAGCCGTGTACACGCGGTCGGATTTTCCGACGGGAAAAGTTGGATGTGAGCTTGTTGTCGGAAAGTCCGACCGTGTGTATGCTCCATCGAACATTTGCTGTCTGAATTTCCACAGACAAATGTTTGAGAGCAGGTTCTCAAATTTTCCGACAACAAAACTTGCCGTCGGAAAGTCCGATCGTGTGTACACAATTCTGACGCACAAAAGTTCACGCATGCTCTGAATCAAGCAGAAGGAGCCGCACTGGCTATTGAACTTCCTTTTTCTCGGCTCGTCGTACGTGTTGTACATCACCGCGTTCTCACGTTTTGGAATATTTGGCCAACATTTGTGTGACCGTGTGTATGCAAGACAAGTTTGAGCCAACATCCTTTGGAAAAAAAATCCACGGTTTTGTTGTCGGAAAATCCGATCGTGTGTACGGGGCATTACCCTTCATGCCTGGGTGGATGCAGATCATTGTAATCAATCACCAGCTTGGTATAGCTCTCAGTAGGTAGGTCTCTGAGTTCTTAGATTTGTCCACTTTTATCATATGGTAAAAACAATGCAGTGGAGAGCTGGAAACTGTAATGCCGCGTACACACGAGCGGACTTTACGGCAGACTTTGCCCGGCGGACGGGATTTCGTTGGACAATTCGATCGTGTGTGGGCTCCAGCGGACTTTGTTTTCTCAAAAGTTGGGCGGACTTAGATTTGAAACATGTTTTAAATCAATCCGTCGAAATCGAGTCCGGTCGAAAAGTCCGCTCGTCAGTATGCTAGTTTGATGGACAAAAAGCCATGCTAGGGAAGCTATTGGCTACTGGCTATGAACTTCCTTGTTTTAGTCCGGTCGTACGTCATCACGTACGAATTCGACGGACTTTGGTTGATTGTGTGTAGGCAAGTCCGTTCATTCAGAAAGTCCGTTGAAAAGTCAGCCGCGCAAAGTCTGCCGTAAAGTCCGCTCGTGTGTATGCGGCATAAGATCTTGAGCCCCTGAAGTATATGAAGAGCCCACTCACACCACAATGCTATGCGCTGCATGTGCTGTCATTCATTGACGCATGTTACATTAAGTTAAACAACCTAAGTTATTAAGCTGAAAGGCCACAGAACTCATACAGAAATTCATGGGACACCAAGTGCTGTACGGGGATGCGGTGTGTTGCAGGTTACAGGCATTTTTAGGGCCCATTCAAAACATTTCCCAATGACTGGTGCAGTGCAATAAAGTTTTCGCACTGCACTAGCCCTGGAGATGTCTCTTTGTAGTCACTAGAAGAGCCTGACTGTTTTAACCACTTGACCTCCAGAAGATTTACCCACCCTTCATGACCAGGCCATTTATTGCAATACGGCACTGCGTTACTTTAACTGACAATTGTGCGGTAATGCGAAGCTGTGCCAAAATAAAATGTATGTCCTTTTTCCCCTACAAATAGAGCTTACTTACTTGGTGGTATTTGATAACCTCTGCGTTTTTTATTTTTTTGCGATATAAACAAAAAAAGACCGACAATTTAGAAATAAAATAATATTTTTTCCTTTCTGTTACAAAACCTAACCAATAAAAAAATTGAAAAAAATTAAATTTCTTCATAAGTTTAGGCCAGTATGTATTCTGATACATATTTTTGATAAAAAAAATCCTAAAAATCGTATATTGATTGGTTTGCGCAAACGTTATAGTGTCTCCAAACTATGGGATATAATTTTATACGACAGTCTCTCTAATATGTGATGCTGTATATAATCTTGTGTTTGTACTTTCTGTATTTGGAATGGTATCATATCTCCGTACCAGAGCTTATATTTTTTTTTTTTAACAATCAGGAGTGCTTTATTGAAAAGTAGAAAATGCAGTACGAAAAAAGGAAATAAAACAAGACATGTGTAGGCAAGTAGAGCTTATATTTTTATTATATTATATTATAGTTTACGCAGCGCTTTATAACATTAGGGAGGACAGTACAAGTACAATACAATTCAATACAGGAGGAATCAGAGGGCCCTGCTCGTTAGAGCTTACAATCTATATGTCCATGCTATGCCAACTTTTCAATAAAAGATTTTCTTTTCACTTATTAATTCCCTGATATCATTAACCTTGCTGCAAAAAAAAAAAAAAACCTGGGGGAGCATTTTCCCATACTATTACTCTATATATTTACTAGTAATAGTGGCGATCTGCGACTTATAGCGGGACTGCAATATTGCGGTGGACATTCTGTCAAAAACTGACACTTTTTGTCAGTGACATTAATACAGTGATCAGTGCAAAAAAATACACTGTCTCTGTACTAATGACACTGGCTGGGAAGGGGTTAACATCAGGGGCGATCAAAGGGTTAACTGTGCCTAGGCAGTGTTTTACTAAACTGTGGGAGGTTATTTTACTAGGGGAAGACATGAATCCTAGTCCCTGTTTTGCAGAGACACAGGATCAATGCCTTCCCTCCTGTCAGAATGGCAATCAGCCTTGTTTACAAAGGCAGACCGCCGTTCCCCCTCTCTGCTCGATGATCGGCGGGTGCCACTGGACATCGAGTCCACGGTACCCGTCGCTGGGCTCCCGCTGTGTGTGATCACAGTGAGAGGGAGTCGCCGACAGCGCGCATGCGTGCCCTCTACCCGAAAGAACTGCATCTGGCGCAGAGGTGCCACCCTGTAGCAGTAAAACCACTATAGGGCGGACCATAAACGGTTAAAGCACATGTGAGTGTAACTTTTATTTTTATAATAAAGCTGTTGAATGTTATGGAGAGCACTATGGTTCCCATTTATTTATTATTTGGAGTTTATCATCTTACCGGGAAATCTATGCATCAAGTGAGCTGAATTTGTCTATGGAGTTAGCCACGTCTTGGGGACATGCTCTGCATGACCTTTTGAAACAAAGGTCTATCTAAGTAGTTGATCGTGTGCCCACTGGGGAAGGTGGAGGTCACAATCGTACTAGTGTATATTTATGACTTCACTAAGGCCCCTTTCACACTGGAGCGGTTTTCAGGCGGTATTGCGCTAAAAATACCGCCTGAAAACCGCCCCTAAACAGCCTCCGCTGTTTGTTCAGTGTGAAAGCCCGAGGGCTTTCACACTGAAGCGGTGCGCAGGCAGGGCGGTGAAAAAAGTCCTGCAAACCGCTTTTTTGGAGCGGGGAAGTAGTGGTGTATTTACCGCTCCTTCCCCGCTCCTGCCCATTGAAATCAATGGGACAGTGCGGCTATACCGCGGCAATACCGCGGCTATAGCCGCGATGTTCGAGGGATTTTAACCCTTTTTCGGCCGCCAGCGGGGGGGTAAAACCGCACCGCTAGCGGCCGAATACCGCTGCAAGAACGACGGTACAGCAGCGCTAAAAATAGCGCTGTTGTACTGCCGACGCCCCCACCGCCCCAGTGTGAAAGGGGCCTTACTGAGCGTGACATTTGTTTGCAATATATTGCCTACAAATTTTGGATTTTCTATGTTCACATTTGTTATAGGGTTTTTACATTTTTTTTTTTTTTACACAATCTATGGACTCCAGAGAGAGAGATATAATTTTGCCCCTGTGCAAATCATTAGTAAGACCTAATCAAGAATTTGCAGTTCAGTTTTGGGCACCAGTTCACAAAAAGGATATCGGGGAACTGGAGAAAGTGCAGAGAAGAGCAACCAAACTGATAAGAGGCATGGAAGAGCTCAGCTATGAGGATAGATCAGAGGAACTGAATTTATTCTCTTTTGAGAAGAGGCGATTAAGGGGGATATGATCAACATGTACAAATACATACAGTGGATATAAAAAGTCTACACGCCCCCGTTAAAATATCAGGTTTCTGTGATGTAAAAAAAATGATACAAAGATAACAGAACTTTTTCCACCTTTAATGTGATCTATAAACTGTACAACTCTGTTGAACAACAAACTGAAATCTTTTAGGTTGAGGGAAGTAAAAATAAAAAAATAAAATAATATGGTTGCATAAGTGTGCACACCCTTAAACTAATACTTTGTTGAAGAACCTTTTGATTTTATTACAGCACTCAGTCTTTTTGGGTATGAGTCAGCATGGCACATCTTGACTTGGCAATATTTGCCCACTCTTTGTAGAAACACTCCAAATCCGTCAGATTGCGAGGGCATCTCCTGTGCACAGCCCTCTTCGGACCACAGATTTTCAATCGGATTCAGGTCTGGGCTCTGGCTTGGTCATTCCAAAACTGTAATCTGCTTCTGGTGAAGCCATTCCTTTGTTGATTTGGATGTATGCTTTGGGTCATTGTCATGTAGAAAGATGACGTTCCTCTTCATGTTTAGCTTTCTAGCAGAAGCCTGAAGGTTTTGTGCCAATATTGACTGGTATTTGGGACTGTTCATAATTCCCGCTACCTTGGCTGAGGCCCCTGTTCCAGCTGAAGAAAAACAGCCCCAAAGCATGATGTTGCCACCACCATGCTTCACTGTGGGTATGGTGTTCTTTTGGTGATGTGCAGTGTTGCGCCAAACATATCTTTTGTAATTATGGCCAAAAAATTCAACCTTGGTTTCTTCAGACCATAACACATTTTCCCACATGCTTTTGGGAGACTTCGGATGTGTTTTTCAAAAATTTAACCGGACTTAGATGTTTTTCTTCATAAGGAAAGGTTTCCGTCTTTCCTGCAGCTCCTTCAATGTTGCTATAGGCCTCTTGGCAGCCTCCCTGACCAGTTTTCTTCTCGTCTTTTCACCAATTTTGGAGGAAAGTCAAGTTCTTGGTAATGTCACTGTTGTGTCATATTTTCTCCACTTGATGATGACTGTCTTCACTGTGTTCCATGGTATATCTAATGCCTTTGAAATTCTTTTGTACCCTTCTCCTGACTGATACCCTTTAACAATGAGATCCCTCTGATGCTTTGGAAGCTCTCTGTGAATCATGGCTTTTGCTGTAGGATGCGACTAAGAAAATGTCAGGAAAGACCTACTAGAACAGCTGAACTTTATTTGGGGTTAATTAGAGGCACTTTAAATGATGACAGGTGTGTACTGATTCCTATTTAACATGAGTTTGAATGTGATTGCTTAATTCTGAACGCAGCTACACCCCCAGTTATAAGAAGGTTCTCCTAAAAAATTTCAGTTTGTTTTTCAATTGAGTTGCACAGTTTATAGGTCACATTAAAGGTGGGAAAAGTTCTGAAATTATTTATCTTTGTCTGATTTTTTTTTACATCACAGAAACCTGACATTTTAACTGGGGTGTGTAGACTTTTTATATCCACTGTAGGTGGTCCATATAGTGAACTTGGTGTTGAGTTATTCACTTTAAGGTCATCACAGAGGACAAGGGGCAATCTTTACATCTGGAGGAAAAGAGATTTAATCTCCAAATACGGAAAGACTTCTTCACAGTAAGCTGTGAAGATGTGGAATAGACTCCCTCAAGAGCTGGTTCTGTCCAGCTTAGTAGATTGCTTTTAAAAAGCCTCTCCCACAAGGGCCCTAAATACTATCTAGGAAAACCAGAATGCTAAGGGAGACGCTCATGGAAGGGACATACAGCTCAATATACCTTTTCCAGTACTAGCAATATACAGTATGTTGGGATTTTGGTCCTGAGTGGAGATACTTTATTATTTGGACATCAATCAGAGCTTGACCCGCAGTCAGTGAAATATGCTGGTCATTATATAGCTAACTGCTATCTGTTCATCTTACACTAGCTGGCATTAAACTGATCCTGTTGTTTTTTGGGACTGCATGGGAGTGTATTTATAAAACGGAATTGGACAATGATCATTCACCATTTTTTTCCACAGTCAAATACGTGTTGCAAGATTTGCAAAATCAATATCACACATTTGGCTAATTCACAATTGCAGCCATTAATCTAACATCTTGATATCCCATTCTTCAGTGGGAAAACCCAGATGTTTTTCCCACTGAAGAATGGGGTACCATTAACTATATACTGCCTATAACATGGCAATCGTTTATTTACTGATACCATACGCATTTGCTGTTTTCAAACAACAAATCATTGATTTAGCAATGATTCATCATTGATCCTTTATGGGCATGAAGCAAGGTCCCAGGCCTCCTTCAGTCTAATGAGAACCTCCAGGGCCAGAGATAGCTGACATCCTTCTGTATGTGGTGGTTTCTGAGGCATAGTGGGTGTAGTGCAAGGTAGATTCATTGGGCACCAGACACTTCTTTAATGCAAAGAGATTTATTTCTCTTAAATGAACTTTGGGAGAGAGGGTTAGGGCCAGGACACCCTTATGCCGCGTACACACAATCGGAAATTCGGCCAGTAAAAGATCGATGAGAGCTTTTGGTCGGAAAATGCAACCGTGTGTATGTTCCATCGGACTTTTGCTGGCAGGAATTCCGCCAGCAAAAGATTCAGAGCAGGTTCTCAATTTTTCTGTTGGAAAAAGTTCCTGTCCGAAAATGCGTTCGTCTGTATGCAATTCGGACGCGCAAAAAATTACACATGCTCGGAAACAATTCAACGCATGCTCGGAAGCATTGAACTTCATTTTCTCGGCTCCTCATAGTGTTGTACGTCACCGCGTTCTTGACGGTCGAAAGTTCAGAGAACTTTGTGTGACTGTGTGTATGCAAGGCAAGCTTGAGCGGAATTTCATTGGAAAAACCATCCAAGTTTTTTTGGACGGAAATTCCGATCCTGTTTACGCGGCATTAGGCAGTTGCAATATTAATTGGCAGACTCCGAGACTTCAACATGAAGACAGCCATGCAGGGAAAAGCATCCAGCAAAACGCCACATCTGCATGTGTAGGAATGCTGTCTCCTATGGCAACAGTCTTTAACTGTTTCTATCACAAAGTGTAACAGTACCTTCACTTCCACTACAATCACTTCTTGTAGTTCTTTCATTTACTGAGCTACTAGTCTCTCACTAGACTAGTTGATTCATTGCCACTGAATCCCATGAGCTCCTCCAATCTTCACGGTAGTATCTTCCTCAAGCGTCGCCCCCACCTCTTGGCTCGGTCCCTAGCATGGCACTCAAGATACTTCTCAAACTTCACCCTACTGGCCTGCTCGGTCCCTGGCTTGACACACATGGCTGCTCTGCAAGTGTCACCTCCGCTGTCTGAGTCCCTGGTAAAAGGGCGGTTGGTCCCTTAGTGGCGACAGCTTCCCCTCTACCTCCGACCACGTCAGGTTTTCCGGCTGGCAGAACCGTCACTTCTGGTTAGACTGCAAGCTGCAATCCCAACCTCGCACTGCTCTCCTGATTCTGCATAGGCCCTCAGCAGCCCAGGCAATACAACACATCTTCACCCAGACAGCCGTCCAAGTGGCACACAATACTGATCACCTGACTCCACCCAAATATATAGGTTCTCCCAGCAGGCCAAGGGATTTAAGAAAACCCCTGCCCATTGGCTGGGACACCCCATATACCCATAATCTGACCTTGCAACGCCCTTCTTGTATCTAATGCCACCAAGCACCCGGCCACCTAGCGGCAGAAGAGAGAAGGGCAGCAATTACAGACATTTGCCCCGTACACACGGTCGGACATTGATCGGACATTCCGACAACAAAATCCTAGGATTTTTTCCGATGGATGTTGGCGCAAACTTGTCTTGCATACACTCAGTCACACAAAGTTGTCGGAAAATCCGATCGTTCTGAACGCGGTGATGTAAAACACGTACGTCGGGACTCTAAATGGGGCACTAGCCAATAGCTTTCATCTCTTTATTTATTCTGAGCATGCGTGGCACTTTGTGCATCAGATTTGTGTACACACGATCGGAAATTCCGACAACGGATATTGTTGTCGGAAAATTTTATATCCTGCTCTCAAACTTTGTGTGTCGGAAAATCTGATGGAAAATGTGTGATTGAGCCTATACACGGTCGGAATTTCCGACAACAAGGTCCTATCACACATTTTCCGTCGGAAAATCCGACCGTGTGTACGGGGCATTAGAGTGAAATCAGTTGATCCCTTACAATAGGCCAAGGTAGCTATACCTGGCAGGTACATTTATGAGCAACCCTGCCTAAACATCAGGGTGATACAAGCACAAACTATACTTGCTTACCCTCACTCGACTAAGTCCACATTTACCATCTTGCAAATAGCGATTTTAGGTTTTGATCTTTATTTCTATAAGCCATAAGATTTCTAATATAACTAGCATTAGTTTTGATGTTCATTGCTGAAAAATGGACAGAGAATATGGAAAAAGCAGGGCACACACATAAGATTAGATTTAGCAATTTTTTAATTAAGATACCCCTTATAATGGCTGCACAAAAAGCAATTCAAACTATTTGGAACCAGATTTCAAATGCAAAAGCAAAGAAGGGATCAAGGCAACCTACCTCCAAAACTTTAGCATTAACGAGAAACAGTAGGGGTTGCTTTTGGGATCAACAAGAAATAATGCCAGTTCAATTGCAGGTAGTGGTTGCCATTATCCCTACTATTCAACATGTTAAATCAAAAAGAACCTCTTATGGGACCTTGTCGGCAACCAAAAAAGTACACGAAAAATAAGAATGAACTTTTCTTAAAAGATACAAAAGTCAACATCTTAAGTTATACATAGTAAATCAGCCATCACACAAAATGTGGCATTTTAAAAGAAGATCATGGCCAGAATATAAAACATATCCATAAAAATATCTAGATCATATATCTTGTACTTAAAACTTATTAGTACACCCAATAGTAGCGACGTAGTTTGGAAAATGTGGGCTCCCAATGATAATATTATTACTAATTGGGAGCACCATTGACATACTGCTGTAGACACTTAGAACATGGAGATTATAGATCATAGCCCTTTTTGATTAGTAGGCATACCCTTCTATTTGTGCTGTGCCATACCATCACTACCATTTTTTCCCTTTTTACTGTACTTTCAGTATTTTTACACATGACCCAATATTAGACTCATTGTGGGTTCCCTCTTACTTCTTTACGTGGACTTGGAGTGGTCTAACCTTGGAGGAGCTGACCGATCTGTTCCAGAAAGCTTACAATTGGTGATTGTGTGTATCACTTTGCTTATGATTGTTTTACATGCAAAGTACAGGTATGTAATATTATTTGCTCCCGAATAGGGAGGACAAATCTGTATGTGATATGTCTCATTATACTGTTGTCTTGATGATTGTATTGTTTACTGTTGCTATCTTCCTGATGAAAGAGGCATGGACTAGTGAAAAGCGTCAAAGTCACAGCAAGAATTCCATCGTCCAAGTCTGATGGGGATGATGAGTGATGATATATGAGTTATCTTCTACTTATAATGTTTACATGTAATATTGTTGTCTTCTTAAAACGTCATGTATGTGTTTTAATATTTGTAGAATAAAACATTTACTTTTTTTATACAAATATGTGGTACTCTTAAAGTCCTCTTTTCTATAGCTAGGTTTTCTTTGTACGAATACATTTTCAAAGGACGTGGTACCAGACATCATATGTCCAATAATTAGAAGGTCTCCTATTGGATTCCTTCCTCCCATTAGCTTATTTCAAACCAAGTAGTAGTCTGTTATAAATCCAAGAGTCCAGAAATTAGGGCTGAGTTCTAGAAATGTAAGAATTGGGGCTGATCTGAATTTTGCAGGTTCTGGAATTTGGACTGATCTGAGGTGTGAAGGTGTAGGTATCGGGGATGATCTGAGGTCATAAGGCAGGAATTGGGGATAATTTGAACTCTTAATGTGCAGGATGATTTGATGACCATGATTTGATGCCTAAAGGTACATGAACTGGGGCAGATCTGAGGTAAGAAGGTGCAGGAATTGGCCGTGATTAGATGTCTGAAAGTGCATGAACTACGGCTGATCTGAGATATGAAGGTGCAGGAATTGGCCATGATTAGATGTCTGAAAGTTCATGAACTGATGTCTGAAGGTACAGGAATTGGGGATGATCTGAGGGAGGAGGAATTGGGAATGATTTCTGAAAGTGCTTTTAAAGGCGCATGAACTGGAAATGATCTGAGGGGTGAAAAGTGCAGAAATTAGTGCAGAGTTCTAGAAATCTAGGAATTGGGGGTGATCTGAAGTTATCAGGTTCTGGAATTTGGACTGATCTGAGGTGTGAAGGTGTAGGTATTGGGGATGATCTGAGGTCAGAAGGTGCAGGAATTGGGGATAATTTGAACTCTAATGCCGCGTACACACGGTCGGACTTTCTGGCAGGAAAAGTCCGATGGAATCTTTTCATCAGACATTCCGATCGTGTGTGGGCCTCATCGGACTTTTTTTTCTCCAAAAATTCTGACGGACCTAGAAATAGAACATGTTTTTAATCTTTCCGACGGAATCAATTCCTATCGGGAAAACCGCTCGTCTGTATGATGTTCCGATGGACCAAAAAAACGACGCATGATCTGAAGCAAACACGAGATGGCAGCTATTGGCTACTCGTTATTGAACTTCCTTTTTCTAGTCCCGTCGTACGTGTTGTACGTCACCGCGTTCTAGATGGTCGGACTTTGGTGTGTAGGCAAGACAGTTTCAGAGGAACTCCGTCGGAAAAACCTTCAGAGTTTAAACGGACGTGTGTACGCAGCATTATTGTGCAGGAATTGGCCATGATTTGATGCCTAAAGGTGCATGAACTGGGGCAGATCTGAGGTAAAAAGGTGCAGGAATTGGCCGTGATTAGAAGTCTGTAAGTGCATGAACTAGGGCTGTTCCGAAGTATGAAGGTGCAGGAAGTGGAGGATGATCTTTGGTCTGAAGGTGCAAGTATTAGAGCTGATCTGAGTTCTGAAGGTGCAGGTACTGGCACTGATCTGAGGCCTGAAGGTGCAGAAATTGGGGATGATCTGATGGATGAAGGTGTAGCAATTGGGGTTGATCTGAAGTCTTAAGGTGCTGAAATTGGGGCTAACCTGAGGTGTGAAGGGGCAGGAATTGGAGCATGATTTTTGGTCTAAAGGTGCAGGAAGTAGGGATGGTCTAAGGTCTGAAGGTGCAGGTATTGGGACTCATCTTAAGTCTGAAGGTACAGGAATTGGGGCTGATCCGAGGTGTGAAGTAGCTGAAACGGGGGATAAGTTCTTAAGATGTAGGAATTGGACTGATCTAAGGGGCTGAAGGTGCAGCAGAAACTGGAAGGCACAGAAATTGGACCTAAATTGTAAAAGTGCAGGAATTGGGGCTGATCTAAAGTCTGAAGGTTCCGGAATTTGGGCTAATCTGAGACGTGAAGGTGGAAGTTTTGGGGCTGATTTGAAGTCTAAAGGTGCAGGAAATGGGGATGATTTGAAGTCTGAAGGTGTAGGAATTGGGTATAATTTGAGATCTCAAGGTGCAGGAATTGCAGCTGAACTGAGATCTGATGATGCAGAAATTGGGTCTGATCTGAGGTCTTTGGCATGCTATTGTTTGATAGCATGGCAGTTGTCTAATGCTTGTAAATTGACACTTAATGTGGAAAAGGTTGCTTACCTCTGCGCTTTTTGAACAAAAAACCCTTGATTTACTTTTTGCTAGCAGCTTGGAGCTGAAATATGGCCTCAAGGTGCAGGAACTGGACAAACAAATGGCAACAACTCCAACCTATAACTAGCCTTTGCAGCAAGGAGCACATGGAAGGGCAACGCACATCAAAACAAACAAAAATTCCTAGCTCACTTACCAGCTACCTTTAATGAGGGTGGGTTCCCTCCAGGCAAACCTGCCCTTAATCTAATTACTGTTATATGTGCTTCAACTTGGGAGACTCTCAAAATTATAGAGTTAGGACCGCAGTACACTGGGGTGCCTTAACATGGCCACTGCGGCTTACAAATGTGTTCACAAATGTGTGCAACTAAAACCCTTGTTTATAATGTAAACTGTTAAACAAGGTCAATTTGGTGTTGTTGCAGGCTAGCTAGTAAATGAGCTGGGAAATATGTTTGTTTTTGATGTTCAGGAATTGGGGCTGATCTGAAGTGTGAAGGTGCTGGAATTGGGAAGGATCATAGGTCTAAAGGTGCAGGAATTGAGGATGATCTGAGGTGTGGAGGTGCAGGAATTGGAGTTGACCTGAATCCTGAAGATGCAGGAAGTGGAGGATAATTTGAGGTCTGAAGATGCAGGAATTGGGGCTGATCCGAGATATGAAGGTGCAGGAATGGGGATGATCAGAGGTCTGAGGGTGCTGGAATTGGTGATGATCTGAGGTCTGAAGGTGACGGAATTGGGGCTGATCTGAGATCGGAATGTGCAGGAATTTGGGCTAATCTGGTGTCTGAAGGTGCTGCAATTTGGGTTGATCTGAGGTGTGAAGGTGCAGGAATTGGGGGTGATCCGAGGCCTGAAGGTGCAGGAATTAGGGGTGATCTGAGTTCTGAAGATGTGGGATTTGGGGCTGAGCTGAGAACTAATGATGCAGAAATTGGGGCTGATCTGGGGTCTATTGCTCGCTGGCATGCTGGTTGTCCAATGCTTGTAAATTGGCGCTTAAAGTGGGTCTAAAGGCTCATGGTTTTTTACCTTAATGTATTCTATGCATTAAGGTAAAAAACCTTCTGGGTGCAGCTCCCTTCAGCCCCCCTATACTTACCTGAGCCCCATCTCGATCAAGCGATGTGAGAGCAGTAGCTCTCCTGGGTAACTCGCTACTTATTGGCTCACACAGCAGTAGGAGACATTGGATCGGGTCTGCTATGTGCAAAACCATTGCACAGTGCAGGTAAGTATAACATGTTTGTTATTTTTTTTTTTTTAAATCCTTTAGAATCACTTTAATCTGGAAAAGGTTCCTTAGCCCTGCACTATTTGGTTATAAAACCTCCTTTAAAAAGTTCCTCCTGACTAACGTCATGGAGCCAAAATATGACCTCCATAGCAGCCTCCTTAGTATATTTACCCTTGTTGTGGCAGACCCAGGTCAAATATCCTACTGAATGTCTATTTAAACTGCCCTGCTCCAGAGAATTTGAAGTCACGGGTTAAGTAATCAAAGTGATATGCTTCAATATTAAAGTTTACAATAATCAGTTAATTGTTGTAAGGCCTGAAGTCATTTCCCCTTTCAGGAGTTTCAGACCCCCTCCTTTCTTCTAGAAAGACTTTCCCTGCTGTATTATCTTACCCATATACTGTGAAAGCCTAGCTCTCCCTGTCTGCACATTTCCTTTTATTACAATGTATTTGTACTTTTTTGTAGCATCCCCCAAGCCTCCTTCCCTCTCTATATCTTTCCATTCTTCCCTTTCCTTGTGCTATTTTTTGTTCCCCATCCCCCCCTTGACTTTTAGTCCATAATTCATTCTCTCCCCCTTCTCTCTTTCTTTCTGCTGCTGAAGAATCTGGAAAGTCCGACACAGTGGAAAAAGTGATGGAACAGACTTAAATACTTCCACTTCTACTCTGGCAAAACCTATCCCAGGATTGTCAGGCAGCATAGAACGTGTTCTTTTGTCACTCAGCATTGCTTTTTACTATTCTTGTAGAGGGCAAATTTCAAGCAAATATAAACCCAAGAAAAAAAATATTGCAGCTTACCAGTCCTTAGATGTAGTGGATGCATTAGTTTTATTTTTTTTTTCAGCCGCCTTTCTTTTATTTTGTTCACCTGGTGATCCTGCCAGTAAAACACTTCCTGTCCCTAATCTATGGAGTAGCATTGTCACCCTAGGAAGAAAAGATTTAGGGCTACAGAACACCAATGGTATATTTAAAGAGGAAGTTCACTTCATTTCAAAAAATGTAAAAGTCAGCAGCTACAAATACTGTAGCCAGGACCGGGACAAGGGGTGGGCAGGAGGGGCGGCTGCCCTGGGCACTGTGGTATCATGTGAGGTGGGGGGGTACTGCATGGAGATGGAAGGGGTAGGGGATTTGTCTTGAGAGGAGGAATTTGGGGGGCAGCAGGGGGTAAGAATTATTCTACAAGGGAACATTTGGGTGTATGTGCTAGGAGTGGTGATTCAGGGGGATTTGTGTTGGGAGGGGGATGGGAGAAAAGGATTTGTGCTATGAGGATCCATTTGGGGGGGTTGTGTTAGAAGAGGTGATTAGGTAGAGGGGTGAGGGGATTTGTACTAGGAGAATTTTTTTTTGGGGGGGGGGATTTGTGCTAGCAGGAATGATTTGGGTGGTGGTGTTTGTGCTAGAAGGGGAGATGGGGGAACATTTGTGCTAGGGGGGCATTTGGAGTAGGGGGGGTGTGTACTCGGAGGGGGAATTTGAGGGATGGAGGATTTGTGCTAGGCGGGTGATTTTTTTTGGGGGGGTGCATTTATGTTGGGGGGGGGGGTTGGAGATTGGTGGGGCAGAGATTTGTTAAGTTAAGTTAACTTTGTTAAGTTAACTGTTAGGCTTTACAAGCCCTGGTTCACACCTGAAAGTTTTGAAGCGCTTCAGAAGTTCTTCAGTGCTTGACATGAGGGTTCCCATTGTATCCTATAGTGCCTGTTCACACCTGAGCATCAGGTCACGTAACGCTTGTCGCTCCAAAAGTGAGTTTCTTTGGGGCAAAGTCTCATGCTTTTGGTCCTTATAGACTTCAATGGGGGGTCCTGCAAAATGCCAAAATGCAGTGACATTCATACAGGGGTTGCATGGGCCGTAATTGCGACCCGACCCCATTCTCCAGGGGGCCTGTGTGGCCTCCTGTACACCTGGATAGGAATGCGGCGGGGGTAGCATATAGAGGAATCATTCCCCTCCATTTTTCTCCTGCAGCCTTTCAGCAGCTGCTTGAGGAAACTGGAGGGAATCGGTTCCTCTACATGCCGCCCCGCCATCCCTCCTATCCACCACCTGCTGCCCTGAGCTCCTCTGTACATCCTCTCTCCCGCAGGCTTCTGCAGGGGATGTGTCAGGATGGAGAGTGGGGAAGGAGTCGGTAAATGTGTCATTTACAGGTCCCTTCCTTGTCTTAATGAATAGTCAGTGATCCGTACTGATCATTGACTCTGTTCATCAATAACTGGGGCATAGTAAACTGTGTTTACTATGCTTCAGTTTGTGAATGAACAGGAGGCATTGTACAGAGCTATTCCTGTCCATTTATTCTGTACAGCTGAGGCTGCAAAGAGAGAGAGATTGAGGGCTATGTCCTTAATCTCCATTCTCTGCCTCAAAGGTGATACATCAGAGGTCTGTTTAGACCCCTGATATTTCACCAATGCCCCCCAACGAGGCTCTGTATAAAATAAAATGATAAAAAATTATAAAAAGAATAAAACAACAAAAATAAAAAAATACTGACACCGATGGCGGAACTACTAGGGTCGCAAAGATCGTACTTGGGACTGGGCCCTGGCTTTCCGCTACTGTGGAGGGAGGGGGAGGGCTTAGCTGGGGTCAAGATTGCCCTTTATGGTTTCTGGCATTGGGCCCTTAAGGTTATAGTTGCACCTCTGTCTAAATGTATGCATCTTTTAGGCCCCTTTCACACTTATACGACTTGTCCCACGATTTTGTACTGCAAAATCGTATGACAAGTCATTCTCCATGATTTTCAATGACTACCATTCATATTGGCACGACTTTAAGTCGTGCCGACTTCAAAGTAGTCCCTGCACTACTTTGGTCCAACTTCCATACGATTTCTACTCCATAGACCTCAATGCTAAACCCTCAAGTAGCATGCAAATCGTACCTGAATAATATAGACACGATTTCAGCACTACTTTGGTCCAACTTCCATACGATTTGTACTCCATAGACCTCAATGTTAAACCCTTAAGTAGCATGCAAATCGTACCTGAATAATTCAGCACTACTTTGTAAGCACAAGCTGAGAATGGTTAATGCCAAAGTTGTGGCAAATTCGTACAAAGTAGTACTGCTCCCAAATTATGGCAAAATCGCAGCAAAATCGTGGTAAAATCGCGGCAAAATAGCAGCCCCGAAATCGCGGTAAAATCGCGCCACTTTGAAGTTGTATAAGTGTGAAAGGGGCCTTAAGCAATTTCTTGCCTCTACTTCTGCCTAGCAACTAGGTTTTCATTGGCTAAAAAAAATGCTTAAGCCCAAAAATGCCACGCACAGAAAAACTTTTCAAAAACACTTGAAGATGCTCAAGGTTTTTTCTTTTTGGCTTTAATAGACTGGGGAAAGGTTAGGAGTGCTGATGGCTTCTGATGCTGGTTACTCTGTTGGGCATATTTCCCTTCACTCTGTGTCCCGGGAACATCCCTATGACATCAGGACAAAAAGGAGGGACTGGAGGTCCAGAAACATTAAAATGTGTTTTCATTGCTATCTCAGCCCCCATATGAGAGATTTCCTATCTCTGGGGCAAGAAGTGAAGGAGAATCTCTTCATTTGGGAGACAGACCGTGTTAAAAAAGAGACAGAGGTTCTAACCCTCGCCCAAGCTAGGTAAAACAAAAAAGAAAATCAGGCTTTCAGTGGCTAGACATCCTCATCAGAATTTCCAGCTGGACCCAACTGATGTAGCCGTATTAAAGCCCTCTCCAATGATTCCCCAAGGAATACATTTACTAAAAGCTAAGGAATGTTACTCCAAGTCAGTGACTCAGAAAGAACCATAGCTGAATATATTGAAGGAAAAAACACTTACTGTATTAGCAATAGGTCAGCAGTGGCAGCCTATGTATTTCTGACATGACTAGAGAAAATTGAGTACTGTCCATGATACTTTTGTTATTTGCACTAACATACAATTTTTCAGGACAAGCTTTCGGGGAATACAATAAAATTGTATGTTAGTGCAAATAAAAAAAGTATCTCAATTTTCTCTGTCACAATTGCACTAATACGGCTACAATCAAATCAAATCTGACATGACTAGGTTATTATTATACAGGATTTATATAGCGCCGACAGTTTACGCAGCGCTTTACAATATAAAGGGGGACAGTACAATTACAATACAGTTCAATACAGAAGAAATAGGAGGGTCCTGCTCATTGAGCTTACAATCTAAAGGGAGGGGAGGTGGTACAAAAAGTAATAGCTACAGGAGATAATCTGATGGAGGTGACTCGGGTGCAGTTCTTAGGTGGACGTGGGGTAGGCTTCCCTGAATAAGTTAATAAAGTAAGTAATAAGGTGTCAGCACTATTTATAATGGTTGCAGCTTGATTAATTTATTTATCTACTATTTTTTGCCATTTTTTGGATATTCATATCAGCGCTTTAGTATTTTTATTTTACGTTCCCTGTATAAGTGAGTTTTCAAGGATTGCCTAAAGGTGGCAGGGTATGAGCTGACCGCACATACTGGGGCAGGAAGTTCCAGAGGATGGGAGAGGCTCTGGCGAAGTCCTGGAGGCGAGCGTGGGAGGAGGTAACAAGGTAAGGTAGAGAGCAGGAGGTCCTGCGAGGAGCGAAGAGGACAATTTGGGCAATATCTGCAGATGAGGTTGGTGCTGTAGCTGGGGGCGATGTTGTGGATGGCTTTGTATGTTGTGGTTAGGTAGGGTAGGGTAGGGGAAGCCAGTAAAGAGATTGGCAGAGGGGGGGGCAGCAGTCAAGGATTGGTTAGTAAGGTGTATTAGTCTAACAGCAGCATTCATTATAGAAATAAGGGGGGCAGGCTTTGTATAGGTAGGCCAGTGAGGAGGAAGTTGCAGTAGTCAAGGCGGAATATAACCAAGGAGTGATTAAGTTGTTTTGTGGTGTCATTAGTTAGGAAGGGGCGAATTTTGGAAATGTTGCGGAGGTTAGGGTGGCAAATTAAGCCATGTGGGGCTGAAGGAGAGGGCAGGGTCTTGTAGTAGGGCTGTGCCTGCACCCCAAGGGATAACATGCTCTTTTAGGTCTAGGGGAAAGTACAGTAAAAGCATTTTACCTACCCAATCTTCTGCTCCCCTGGCAGATGGTGCACCCCCATATTCTGAGGGTGGACTGTCCCTAGGTGTCCTCACATCCAGTGCAGGGCTATGGACCACAATGCTGATTTTGATGATGTCAGGACCTTAGACTGGTGGATCACAGGGGAGAAGATGATACTGGTCTAGCAGCAGAGGACCAGATATGTAAATCTTCATTTCCATGTTTCCTAGAACACAGCCCTAACCTCCTGAAAGGACAATGAAGAAGAAGCAGTACACTGATAAGGTCATCCATTAGCCCAGTCCACTTTCCCCTCTTGTTCTGTATCAGCACATGCACATGCAACAGAATCAGATTGACTCCTATTGCTGCCCCTCTCTCTCTCCTCGGCTGAATGCTTCTGTAAAGAGAATTACATAAATTTGTTCAGCTAGACTTGGTATCTTGGCACCCCTGCCAGATAGCATAGCCAGTTCTTAGACCTCCGGTGCAGTAAAATGACTGTAAATGATCACCTTGTAAAACAACCCATTCAGTTTAACATAGAAATGAAATGCAAACAATTTGTGTATAGATATTATAAAAAAAAACATTACAAATACCTTTTTTCCCTCTTGTATAAGTGATTGCATTCCCTCTGTCCTAAGCTGCATGAGAGCTGGGGTGGGGAGAAACATCAGCACACTGATCTTCCTAGGGAAAGGCTGTGCTGGGAGGGTGTGTCAGGACAAGTCTAATCATTGGAGTAGAGCAGGCTGAGTCCCCAGCCCAGCTGGAGAACTGACCATGCTGTACTCTCCTGCTTCCTGTGGTCAGTTTTTAATAGGAAAGCGGAGGGACTGGAAGGATCACCAGGGATTTCACACAAAGGAAGAAATACAAAGAGAACAGGATACTTTCCCATACAAGTACATGGTACAGCAGGCACATATCAGGAATATGAAATGTTGGGGTAATAAATTTAAGTAGCACAGCTTAGACACAGAACCATAAGATAGAGTCAACCGTAAAACACTTTTAATATATATATGAAAAAAAAAGTATGTATAACATGTATATAGCTAACATGTCCGCTAGAGACTTTTCATTTGGGTTGGATTTCATGAAATGCCCACTTAAACATCTGCCTGTAGTTACACTATAATGCAATCCTTCAATGTCCTGTTAGATGTACTGTAGCTATTACAAAGAAGTGTAACCCCAACAGGGACTTTATAGACAGATAGGGGGAGGGTGTGAGTAAGAAAAAGAAGCGTAATAATAGCAATTAATAAAAAAGTATGACAAAAGTTTATTGGTTACAATCAATAAAAATGCTTTTATTTATTTATTATTCTTTTTCTTACTCTCCCCCTCCCCCTATCTGTCTATGAAGTCCTTGTCAGGGTTACATTTCTTTGTAGTTGCTATTTGGGATGTTGACAGATTCAGTGGGCTCTTAGGGCTCTTTCTCACGGGGGCGGATCAGTGATGATCCGCCCCGTGAATATCCGCTTGCTCAGCGGGGATCACTGCGCCGATCCCCGCTGAGCAGGAAGATGACAGGTCCATCGCTGCACACTGTGCGGCGATGGACCTGTCAGCGCCGCTCTCCCCTATGGGGGGATCGGATGATGACGGACCGTAGTGTCCGTCGTCACCCGATCCGATCCGAAAACGGATGGAAAAGTAGGTTTTTCCTCCGTTACACTTTTCGGGTCGGAGCGGGTCGGATGTCAGCGGACATGTCACCGCTAACATCCGACGCTCCATAGAGATACATGTATGTCCGTTTTTCATCCGAAAACGGAAGGATGAAAAACGGACATACGGATCGTTAGTGTGAAAGAGGCCTTAGTGGTCTATGAAGCTCTTTCTTCTGGATGTACTATAGCTATGACACAATATACTATATTACTACTGTATATAAGATTCATCAGTTCTTGCTGCAGCTGCTAAAAATAACATTGTCCATAAATTGTCTGGCAATAGCTCAATAAATAACACAAAATACAGCTCCCCAGCGTCTTATAAACATAGCATCTATCATGCAGCGCTATTGTACTATAAATGGATTCTATATATCTCTCATACAGGCCTACATTGTCTGTTATAGCATCTCTCATACTAATCTAGGGAAAATATTTATAAGCATTTGGTGACTAGGCACATTTCTGCACCTAGACATTATTATTATTATTATTATTATTCAGGATTTATATAGCGCCAACAGTTTACGCAGCGCTTTACAATATAAAAGGGAGACAATACAGTTATAATACAATACAATAGGATTAAGAGGGCCCTGCTCAGAAGAGCTTACAATCTAATAGGGTGGGGCAGGTGGTACAAAAGGTTGTAACTGCGGGGAATGAGCTGGTGGAAGTGGTAGGAGATTAGTTGGAGACGTGATAGGCTTTCCTGAAGAGGTGAGTTTTCAGGGATTGCCTGAAGGTAGCAAGAGTAGGGGATAGCCGCATAGATGGAGGTAGCGAGTTCCAGAGGATGGGAGAGGCTCTGGAGAAATCCTGGAGACGAGCATGGGAGGAGGAGATAATAGACATGTAAGCATCTCCCACCACTTGCCACTTGCCCTGCTCATTCTTGGTAGTTACAAAAGGAAAGTGGGAAGGTCGAAGACAGATTTCAATTTTAGGTTAAAATTCCTTTTTTGTTACATAGTTACATAGTTGGTAAAGTTGAATAAAGACACTAGTCCATCCAGTTCAACCTGTGTTGGTGTGCGTGTTCATAATAATTTCCCGTATCCCTGTATACTGTGTTCGCTAAGACACCCGTCCAAGAGTTTTTTAAAGCTATTAATACTTCTCGGTGACACCACCGATTGTGGAAGTGAATTCCACATTCTTACCGCCCTAACAGTCAAAAACCCTCTACACAGTTTTAGGTTAAACTGCTTTTCCTCCAATTTCATTGAGTGGCCCTGTATCTTCTTACACTTCCTGAGACGGAATAGTTTAGTCCCTATGTCAGAATTTCCATTAAGGTATTTGTATATCGCTAGCACACCACCTCTCAAGCATCTCTTCTCCAGAGAAAACAAGTTTAATGTTTGTAGTCGTTCCTTGTAACTAAGTCCTCCAGTCCCCTTATTAACATTGTTGCCCTTCTCTGGACGTTCTCCAGTTCCCGCATTTCCCTCCTGAGGACTGGAGACCAGAACTGGATGGCATACTCCAGATGTGGTCTAACCAGAGTTTTATAAAGTTTCAGGAATATCATTTTATCTCTGAAGTAAATATCCTTTTCTAAAGCATGCCAATATTCTGCTAGCTTTACTTGCTGCACATTGGCATTGCATCTACTAGGACCCCCAGATCCTTTTCCATCATGGATTCCCCCAGAGGTTCTCCTCTAGCAAGTAACTTGCATTCACATATTTAGCCCCCAAGTGCATTACTTTACATTTTTTGACATTAAACATAATTTTCCATGTAGTTTCCCACCCCATTATTTTATTGAGGTCCTCTTGTAAGGTTACTATATCTTGCTGTGGAAAGTTATTTCCCTACTTAGCTTTGTACCATCAGCAAACACTGAAATTGAGCTATTTATCCCATCTTCTATATCATTTATGAAAAAAATAAGCAGAACTGGTCCCAGGACAGATCCTTGGGGGACCCCATTTACCACTCCAGATCAGTCTGAGTATTTGCTATTTATTACCACCCTTTGAACCCGCCCGTGTAACCAGTTTTCTATCCATGTACAAACCCTATGGTCCATTCCTACAGACCTCAGTTTGTGAATTAAGCATCTATGGGGACTGTAACAAATGCTTTTGCAAAATCCAGATACACTACATCCACCGGCCTTCCCTTATCTAGATGGCAGCTCACCTCCTCGTAGAATGTTAACAGATTGATTTGATAAGAAAGACCTTTCATAAACCCATATTGATTATTACTAATGATACTGTTTTCATCAGCAAATTCTTGTATATAGTCCCTTATCATCCCTTCCAATAGCTTACATACTATATGATGGTGGAAGAGCAAGGAAAAGCAATGAGACATCGTCTACTGTATATCAGTCTTTTTCAGCCAGGGCTCCATGGAACTCTAGGGTTCTTCCTTAGGTTGCTAAGGGTTCCATGAGCAGTAATGCAATGTCTGCCTCTCAGAAGGAGGCATTCTTCCCACTGACCCCTAATGTAAGGAGCCTTTTCCTACTGACCACCAGTGTAAAGGTTTCCTTTTTCCACTGACCACCATTGTAAGGGTGTCCTTCTCCTACTAACCATCATTGTAAGTGGTCTTTCTCCCCCTGACCACCGTTATAAGAGGTCCTTTTCCTAGTAACCACCAATGTAAGAGCGTCCTTTCCCCCACTGTCCACCTGTATAAGAGGTCCTTCTCCCACTAACCATCAAAGTAAGAGAAAATTTCTCCACTGCTAAAAACCCCCCAAAAATATTCAGTGGCTAAGTGGTTAACTCTTCTGCCTGGCAGCTCTAGGGTCATCGGCTTGAATCCCAACCACAACACTTCCTGTCCGGAGTTTGCGTGTTCTGCTTGTTCCTGCATGGATTTTCTCTGGGCATTTTGGTTTCTTTCACACTCCAAAGACATGCTAGTAGGTTAATTGGTTACTCTCTAAAATTGACCCTAGTTTGAATGTGAGTTAGGAACCTTAGACTGTAAGCTCCTTGAGGGCAGTGACTAATGGGAATGTACAATATACTATATATGTAGAATGCTGTGTAAATTATTAACTACCTGTAATAAATAAATATACAAAATCCCTGCTGTCATGTTTCTTTTCATTATTATCACTGACTTTTTTTTTTATTGTATAGAACAACTGTGGATATTAAAAAAAAAATGGGTGTCTAAAAAAATTTTGGGAGAGGCTGCTCTGGTGGATCACTAATAAAAACATTGATTTGTGATAATCAGGTGGCCATTGTGAATAGAGATAAGCAAAACTGAGAGCTTTACAAAACGGATTAATCTAAGATAGAGTTGTGTGGCCACAATAAAAGTACACATTTGCCGCAAACTGAAGACATTATTTCTGAAGAACCTCATAGCAACTGTGAAGCATGGTGATGTAAATGTTGTGGTTTGAGGTTGCTTTGCTGCTTCAGAGCCTGGGCAGCTTGCAGTCTTCTCGTCAACTGTATATTCTGCATCATATTAATTTGTCTGAAACTTCTGCATCACTTGCAAAACGTGAAAATTTCAGCATTTCAGGAAAATGTATTGGAGTCATTTAGAAAGGCAAAATTAAAGTTGTTTTTAATAGTGCAATGGGCTTTAAATTACTCCCAATCGTTACTGTAAGCTGCTTCCAATGCTCCTGTGCCTGTTCTTGTGCCAAAAAAAACCTCATTAGCCGCATTGTTAAAATATAAACCATAAATACACTAAACGCCCCATTGTACGTCCCTCCAAAACTTACCCTCTAAATAACAGGAAAAAAAGTTTCATTTTTCTTCTTCACTTTTAAGCACCTTACCTTTGTGGTGAAATCACTTTGCTCATCCTTAATCACAACTGCCAGCTGTAACATTCTCCATACTAATACAGCAAATGTAAGATCTAGACTTGCAAATGAAGAATAGGACATCTGGATATGTGAAGGTGATAGAATCTGAATGCTGAATGTGCTCGATAAGTGAGGGATCTAAAAGGACCCCCGATGACCAAAAGGCAGCAAATGGTTGGTGAGCATTTTATGTCAATGGTGCTCAATGACAGCCTCCAAAGTCCGCTGGTGTGTATTGCACTTCTGTTAACAAAATACCAGGGAGATAATTAATTATACTAATTAATACAGCTGGATCCCTACCTGGTAGCAGGAAAACACACACTGTGTGGGCCTTGAGGTCCAGAGTTGAGCACAACTGGTCTATGGTTAATTATGTAGAGCAGTGGTCATCAACCTTGTCCTCAGGGCCCACTAACAGGCCAGGTTTGCAAGATAGCTGAAATACATCACAGGTGATATCATTTGCTGCTCAGTGATTGCAGTATTCTAGTCTGCACCATCCCAAGGTAATACATAAAACCTGGCCTGTTAGTGGGCCCTGAGGACAGGGTTGACGACCACTGATGTAGAGCATACATGTTTATGTCAATAGAGAGGGTACTGGAGAAGAGAACCTGGCAAGAGCTGGCAGGGGTAACTACAGCGACAGGAACAGTTATCTGACCTGCATGATCACTTCTCACAACAGAGGCTGTCTGCATGCACCTGCAGACATGAGATTGTCACCTCATCATCATCCTATGTCTATGCTTACCTCAAAGCAAACAATCATATAGAATCAACTGGTTTGCAATCATATCCAAATGCCTTTTAACATTTTTAGTTTGTTTCCAGAGCTTCACAAAAGCCCTAAAGCCATGGAGCTCTGTTGGTGCCTGTGAACATTGGCTTCAGACTTAGAAGCAAGTCATAATCAACATGCTCTCAGGTGCCTCTGGGGTGCTGTGACTTGTGCTTGAGTTGCTTTGGATTGTTTTTCAGGTGCTCAAGGAGTAGATTCAAGTTGCTTCTGAGTTGCATTAAGCTGCTCCTGAGTTGTATTAAGCTACTTTCGTGTCACATTAAATTGCTTCTGAGTTGCAAAGAGCTGCTTCTGAGGTGCATCACACTACTTTTGAGTTGAAGAAGTATAGTTATATGAAAAAATGACTACACCCCTAAGAAACTATTGACTTTTTTCAACATATGTGAACAGGCAGTCATTAGAACTTGAGTCAAATAGTGTCTACGGATAAAGGTGATATACTTGAAAAAATGATGCATAAAATTGACGTGGTGTATTCATTTTCATGAATGAATGAAGGTCACATCCTAACTGGGTGAAATTGCAGATATCTCGTATGGAAAAAAGGGGAACATAGAATCTGGTGTTCTAGATTAGGTGCCAATGATTAGACCCCCTTAGGGAGCATGTAGGTGGAACCTGTCTTATTTAAATCTCAGAAATCTAGGGTCTGGTGTTCTCTTTGCTATTGACATGTGTGGTATCACCATGTCAAGACAATAGAGCTCCATAAGTCCCTCAGAAAGAAAGCTGTGGATGCCCAATCGATCATTCCATGGTAATGAAAATAATGTACAAGTGGTGTAGATGTAAACAACTGCTACTTTGGCCAAGACTGGTCTTTCCCAGCAAATTCAAACCAAGTGTTGATTGTTTGATCCTAAAATTGGTCTACAAGAACCCTTACCCTCCTAAAATTCATTGTGAGTGTTCAAATAACTCTTGGGGTCAAAGAGCATGCCTCTACAACCAGAAAGAGATTTTTTTTTTTTTTATAATTTTAACCTACATGAGAGGTATAGTAAGAAAAAGCCTTTGCTGTCCAAAAAGAACATTAAAGCAAGATTTGCCCTTGAACATAGAGACAAACGGAATAATGTGCTGAAGACTGATCAATCAAAGATAGAACTGTATGTATAGAGCTGTATGTAGACCTTTCCTCACCACTTGTTTTGTTGACAACTTTTACAAAAGTTGCTAAAAATTGGATTTCCCCTCACTTTTTGTCCCTGATGACAGTAATGATGACAGTATTCTTTAGTACAAATAGAGGGGTGAACCTTCCCTAGGGGATCACCAACAGCAACTGAAACAGGACAGAGGAGTTGATTTACTAAAGGAAAATAGTCTGTGCAAAATGCAGTTGCACACTGCAAGTGCAGTTTCTCCAGAGCTTAGTAAATGAGGTAAGGCTTCTCTTTGCAAAGAATACCCAATCACGTTCAAGGAAAATAAAAAAAAAAAAAACAGCATTTTTGCTTGCACATGATTGGATGATGAAAGTCAGCAGAACTTCTGTTCATTTACTAAGCTCTGAAGCAACTGCACTTGCCCTTTGCAAAGTGCACAGTCTATTTGCCTTTAGTAAATCAACCCTAGAGTGTCTGTCTTGTCCACATTCTATTTAAAAATAAATTAAAAAATGTTTCCATTTACATTCACTCTAAGTTCATCTTCGAGGAATTTCTGACAAGTACGGTCGCAGTGCTTCCTTACCTAGGCTTAGCGTTTCCAGGGATTCGCTGTTGCCTGTATGACTGATTGTACAGACACACATTCACGTATGCTGAACGACATGTTACTACACGCACGCCTATCCATTTCCACACTCCAGTGCTGATTGTAGTCAGACACATGGATCATTGTTCGGTTGGTGTGTACTCAGTGTAAGTGGCTGTGCTAATGGTTATTTTAAGTTTAATTCAGCGTGTCCCCGGAGTAGTTGGAATAGGGTTTTTAAATACTGTCAGAGTACTCTGTAAATAAACACCCCGATGCACATCTGTGCTCAGTTAGGACAACATCTGGCAGAGACGGGCACAGGTGTAATATGCCAGTTGCTGGAAGAGGATGCTATATGTTTGGCATAGCTCCCAACTGTCCCTGATTACGAGGGACTGTCCCTGTTTTGATACAAAGTCCCTCTGTCCCACTTTCCTCCTCATTTGTCCCTCATTTCGGTCTGATCTATATACTTGTATATAAAATGCAATGTTTAGCTTTTCAAAGGTGTTTATCAGTGCTCTTCCAATCTTTAAAGTGCTGCAACTAAGTTTCAAAAAACAGTATAAAGAAATAGGAGTGGTGAAAAAAAGCACTTGTGGGTTTAACTAATATTTTTTTTTGTAGAATTCTCCTTTAAGGGGGTGTGGCAGGGGGTGTGTCCTATGCCTACTTACTTTTGCTAATAGGTGTCTCTTGTTCCTATCTCAAAACGTTTGGAGGTATGGAGTGGTCAAGGTCTTTGGTATCCATGATTTGTATAAGGCAGGAAGGCTTTTATTATAGTCAATCACCCATATCATAGGCTTCTCTATTTAGGAGGGATGGTCATACTTTTGGACTCCAATCCCTTTTATGTCCGCGGATAGTACTTATACCTTTATATTCCTGTTGAGCAATGTTGTAGCAATGTGTAAGCACATTGGTTTATAACCTGCGGATAGTCACAGCCACAAACCATTAGGACTCACCACTAACTCCACCAGACAAGTAGCAGCATATACTGCAATCATAAGTGGACGTTCCACTGTGGTTTACCCTTCCATAAGGACTCCAATTATCTACTGACTGTCAATATCCTATGCATAAGAAAAAGACTTTACCAGTCAAGGTCATTGCGGGGCATCTATGCTTCCCATCTGGCATCCCCTGTGGACTTTTATAGGGGACGGGTGGGTTTTTAGGGTACTGATTTGGATGGGTAGGTCAGGGAGGAGGGGGATATAGATGGATAAGGGAGAGAGGGGTGGAGGAAATATCCAGTTTACTATACACTAGAACAATTTTTATCCATTAATATTTAAAATGAAGAGTTTTTGTATTAGCCATAGAAGGTGGTGGATCTGTTTTTGATTTTTGCTATATTACTTTCACTCGCTCCCTCGCTATACCAATTGCAGATATACATGGGAATTCTGTGTATGGAGGTAACAGTAATACTCCCCCGCCCAGGGCTGTATTTATTATAATGCATTTCATGGGTCTATGACTGAGTTATAGAATTATTCAATTAAGGTGGGGGCATAATTAAGCCTAAAATTTTTTATAAATGCGGTAACATTTTCCTTATTCCTCTAGTGGACTTAGGTGGCTAAATAAAGTGAACTACTGGGTGGTGGGGCGTTTAAAGGAGTCAGAAGGCTCACTATAATTCAGAGAATATGAACCTAATGCAGTGTACACACGGGCGGACTTTTTCGACTGATCTGGTCCAACGGACCGAGTCTGGCAGGCAACCCGATCGTGTGTGGACTTCATTGGACCTTCAGCGGGCTTTTCCAGTCGAAAATCTGACGGACCTTAGATTTGGAACATGCTTCAAATCTTTACGTCGTAACTCCGCCGGACCCAGAAATCCGCTCGTCTGTATGCTAGTCCGACGGACAAAAACCGACGCTATTGGCTACTAGCTATCAACTTCCTTATTTTAGTCCGGTGTGCTACGAATCCGTCGGACTTTGGTGTGATCGTGTGTAGGCAAGTCCGTTAGTTAAAAAGTCTGTTGGAAGTCCGTCAAAAGTCCGTCGAAAGTCCGCCGGAAAGTCCATCGGACCAGTCCAGGCAAAAAGTCAGCCCGTGTGTACACAGCATAACCCTTCTTTCTGTGTTTGCTGCTTTGCACAGTAGTTCTGTATGTAATGTAAATCGCATGATTCCACTTCAGTACTAGGTTCACACTTGTGTGTCTGCAATTGAATGCGTTTTTATGCGCTTGCATGTGTTTACATGTGTTTTTCATGCTTTTTTATTGAAGTCCAAAGACACAGATTGTACCACCAAAATAGACACCTGTACTTTCTATCAGGATGAACGGAAGAGAAATGCACAGGTGTGAACAGGTCCCAAACAAAATATTGGTAATCCTCTAGTCCAGCATTGCTGCACATTGGCCAGTGCACAAGGCCGATGCTAGACTATTTTGCACCCTAGACAAGACCAGCTACTTGCATCCCCCATAATCCCAAAATAAAAATAAAGGCTGAAAATGCAGCCTGTGCAGGAATGCTTTCTCACCTCTTTGCCAACATTAGCTCAGTGTGGAGACTGGGGAGCTGCGAGGAAGTGATATTGCACGCAGCACGGCTTGTGTGGCACCTCAATGGTTGGGTACCTTTTCTTCACAGATTGGCTGAAGTTTGCAGGAACATTAGTGCAGTGTGTGGGGAACAGGGCAGCCATCAGAAAAGTTTAGGCCTGGGCCCCCCCCGGGCCTGACCCCCTTACATCAGAGTTTACCCTCTTCATTAGGGTCCCCAAAGTCCCCCCCCTTACATCAGGGTCCCCACAGTTCCCCCTCCTTTCATCAGTGTCCCCAGAGTCATTCCCTACTTACATCAGGGTCCCAAGAGTCCCCTCTCTATAAATCAGGGTCCCCAGAGTTCCTCCCTTACATCAGGGTCCACAGAGTTTGCCCATACATCAGAGATCACATTTTCATTAGGCTCCCCAAAGTCCCCTCTTACATTAGGATCACAAAGTCCCCCCTTACATTAGGGTTCACATAGCCCAACTTACATCTGGGTCCCCCAGAGCCCCTCTCCTTAAATCATGGTCTCCAGAATTCCCCCTCCTTAAATCAGGGACCCCAGAGTTCCACCTTACACCAGAGTCCCCCTTTCATTAGGATCCCCAAAGTCAACCCCTGACATCAGGGTCCCCAGAGCCCCTCTTACATCAGGGTCCCTAAAGCGACCTTACATCAGGGTCCCTAAAGCAACCTTACATCAGGGTCCATAAAGTCCCCTTTACATCAGAGTCCCCTTTTCATTAGGATCCCTAAAGTCAACCCATGACATCAGGGTCCCCAGAGTCCCCCTTACATCAGGATCCCCAGAGCCCCCTTACATCAGGGACCCTAAAGTGACCTTACATCAGGGTCTCCAAAACCCCTTTTATCATGGTCCCTAATGTCCATTCCCTTTCATTAGGGTACCAAAGTTAGAAGGGAAGATCAGAGTGGGGTGAAGGAGAGTGGAGAGGTTTAAGAGAACAGTTGGGGTAGTGGAAGGGGAGGAGGGAGTATTGTGAAGACCCCAGCTTACATCAGGATCAGTTCCTTCTCATTGCAGCAGTCGGCTACAGGACAGGTGTAAGATGGAAGGCTGGACACTGGGACCGGATAAGTTTAGTGGAGGAACTTCCTTCTCCTCTGAATGCTGGAGCATGGGGGAGGGGCAAGTATATGATTGGTTGCTAGGACATAGCCGGTCCTAGCAACCAAACCCTAGCGCTAAGAACAGCAGGCGGCAGCAGCGGTGGATGCTGTCAGCTGCCGTACATTCAAGGACAGCAACAACTGGCCGTGGCTGTGCCCTAGGTAGCAGTGCACCCTAGACGGCTGCCTAGTTTGCCTAGTGGTAGCCCTGGCCCTGCCAAAGCATGCCAAATTACATAAGTGTGAATCAAGACTAAGCCCCTGTTTACATTCACAAGTGATTGTAAAATTAATTTTCATTTAATTAAAATAACAAACGTGCTATACTTACCTGATATGTGCAGAAGTATTGCACTAGGTGGCTCAAACTTTCTTTTCTGGGGTCTTTTCTGGAGTCCTCCGCCGGGACACACACAGCACGGCTCGGCCCCACCCCATGCTCGCCAACAGCAGGAGCCAATGGCAGTTGTTACAGTTGCTCTCAGCCAAGCTCATAAATCCAGGAAGAGAGGGCAAAGCGCGGCTGGTGGCAGGGACAGCGCTGGATCGAGAGTGGTGTCAGGTAAGTGTTTGGGGAGGAGGGGGGGGGGCACAAACAGTGGAAGGTTTTTTACCTTAATGCATGGAACGCATTAAAGTAGTTGTAAAGTCAGGAGGTTTTTTATCTTAATGCATTGTATTCATTAAGATAAAAAGCCTTCTGTGTGCCTCAGCCCCCCTAATACTTACCTGAGTGTCTCGGCTGCCCTTGACTCCCCTCCTCATTGGCTGAGAGAACAGCAAGGTGCCATTGGCTTCCATTGCTGTCAATCAAAGTCAGTCATCCAATGAGGAGAGAAAGGGGGAGGGGCCAGGCTGCAGCTCCGTGTCTGAATGGACACAGGGAGCTGTGGCTCGGGTGCCCCCATAGCAAGCTGCTTGCTGTTGGGGCACTCAACCGGAGGGAGGGACCTGAAAAGAGGAGGATCTGGGCTACTCTGTGCAAAACCATTACACATAGGAGGTAAGTATAACATGTTTATTATTTTTAACTAAAAAAAAATGAGACTTTAGTATCACTTTAAGGTAAAAAACCTTCTGCCTTTAGAACCACTTTAAAAGAGAAGTATGGGAATCAGGGTTACTGCAGATTCATGCTTACCTAGGTGGATGCAGCCTCGGTCCGAAGCTGCATCTGTCCCCTGGCTCCTCTTCACTGAGAACCGAGCGATTGAACATTGCCAATGGCTCGGTTCTCTCAGCTCCCCGAGTGGAGAGCTGCTGCCTGTCAATCAGCAGCTCTCCTGCTCTGCTCCTCCACGCTCACTGGAGTGCTGAGTTGTGGAGGGGCAGGGAGCAGCCGTCTCAGCGGCTCACTGGGAGGCTGAGATGGCTATCAGTCCAGGCACCTGGCAGATCCAGACTCTCAGAGTCGGGATGAGGCAGTGCCTGGACTGATTCCAGTGACGTCAGCAGACAGCGGACTTCAGACCTCTCTCTGTTGAAAACGGGTCAAAGGAGTGCAAAACAAATTGCACTCCTGTGACACATAGGAGAAGCCCAGCCAAACGAACTCCGACTGGACTTCTCCTTTAAGTATGAAAATGTAGGAGATTTTGAAGTGGGCATTGTACACTTTTTTGGGGGGGCGTGTTCGGGTGTTTTTATGCTGGAGCGTTGTTGTTTTAGGCAATGGAAAGCTAGTTACTATAAAGGGGAAGAGCAAGAAACTTGACAAAAAAACATGTGTTACATGTATTTTCAGGCATTTTAAGGGGCTCCTATTGAAGTCTATAGGGGCCAAAACACGATAATCTGTCCCAAGGAAGCTCATACTTTTTCGAGCTTGGAGTGACAAGCTTCAAGCGACATAATGCTCAGATGTAAATATAATGGAAATATCATGGGGAGCACTGAAGCGCTTTGGGAAAAACACTTAGTTGTACTATCCTATCCAAGGTATTACGTTTGAAGTAGTCCGTTCATTCAAATCCAGGGGGATAAGTCCTATAACATCATCACTTTTGATGCCAGTAATAGGAAACCTGGATTTTCCACTAGGGTTGACTGACCCCAAAGTTTTTAGAGATAGGTAAGTTTCAATTGCGGGATTTTCAAGACTCAAATGGTTGGAAATCCATAAGGGATATACAATCTATGCTTACACCATCTTTACCGACGCATACCTCCCAACATTTTTGAGATGGGAATAAGGGACACCTACTAAATGTATAAAGGCATAGGACACGCCCCCTGCCACACCCCTTTAAAGGAGAATTAACAAAAAAAAAAGGTTAATTAAATCCACAAAGGTTTTTTTTACCACTACTATTCCTTTATATTGGCTTTTAAAATTTACAAATGCAGCAATTTAGAAAATGGATGAAAGGTTTTTGCACTGGGAAACACTTTTTGAAAGAAAAAAAAGTGCATTTTATATACATCTATATAGATCAGATCAACATGAGGGACAAATGATGGGGAAAGAGGGACAGAGGGACATTGCTCCAAATCAGGGACAGTCCCTCAAAATCAGCGACAGTTGGGAGCTATGCTGACATGGCAGGCAATACAACTACAGCACTATCTTTATTTCACTACATCAGGGTTCAGAATTTTTATATTCATCCATTAGTGCTCTGCTCCCTGAGCCCACCCTTTTTTGAAGCCAATTAGAGCCTCAGGCTCTAATCATGTGCACTGCATGTAGATTAGGGGCTGGACACATGGATTAGGGGGGCGGTGCCCCTGCGCCTCTAATGGAGTGGCCGCCAGTGGCTCATAACTAACTCATACTATAAATTTCACCTTCAAATTTAAATGAAGCAGAAAATCTCAATTTCACTAAATAAGCTGTTTAGGAACAATTGGAGTAAGAAGTAAAGGGTTTTCAGGAAGTATGTATATTTAAGGTAGTTTAGTTTATTTAATTTGTTTTTTTATGTTTTATCATTTTGTCATTATTTGTGTGATTTTTTTTTACTGTACCTTTTTTTCACTGTCCAATTTTTTTCATCCTTTGGAAAAAAATGGTAAAACAATGGAGCCTAGCTAAGAAAATGTCCATGATAGTTGAAAAGAACCATTTAAACCACATTTTTTTTCCTTGCATTTGATTTGGGTATTCTTTGCAAAGTGAAGTTTCATCTCATTTACTAAGCTCTGCAGCAACTGCACTTTCAAGGTAAGCAGTCTATTTGCTTTTACTAAATCCAACCCATTGCACCCTTTTTGTTGCCATCTGCATTAACCTATTTGTTTTTTTACATTTTTCCAAAATGGCTGTCAGAGTCACATAACCAACTCTCTGCCAGTAAAGCTGTATTAAAGTGATATTAAAGTCTTATTTTTTTTTGTTTAAAAATAACAAACAGGTCATACTTACCTGCTCTGTGCAGTGGTTTTGCACAGAGCAGCCCAGCTCCTCCTATTCTTGGGGCCCCTTGCCAGCGCACCTGGCCCCACCCTCCTGCCGAGTGCCTCCACAGCAAGGAGCCATTGAGACACGGGGCCACGGCTTGGCCCCGCCCCCTCTCTCTCTCCTCATTGGCTCACTGACTTTCATTGACAGCAGCGGGAGCCAATCAGGAGGGAGTATCAGGGCACAGCTGAGTCTCTCATCGCTGGATCGAGATGGGGCTCGGGTAAGTATTAGGGGGGCTGAGGGGGGCTGCTGCACACAGAAGGTTTTTATCTTAATGCATAGAATGCATTAAGATAAAAAAAACCTTTTGCCTTTACATCCACTTTAAGCAGAGAGAACTCCATTGGATACTGCAGACATACCCAGGAATGGATTTTATGAAAGGATGGGCCGTGGTGTGCAGTAGTACTAAGGTTTATAACAGAGAGGGGTGATATAAATTAGTCCCTAATGTACATCAGCACAGTCACAAACATTTATTTATTGTGGAGGCCCACCCAAACAATTCATTGAATTTGAATTCAGTCTTTAGATCTTTGCACTGCAGAGTGGTTGGTGAATCAAAAGGAAACTGTACTATCAGATTGTAACGTGTGGCAGTTTTAGCAATCGAAGGATGGATATGGTTATTGAAGAGGATCCACCTGTAAATAAACTAGCAATTCCTTACAAGAAACCGTTTCATCACTGAAAACAATAATATTAAAAGAGATGTATGTTTTTTTTTCTCTAGGATTCATCTGTCCCCCGACGCCTCTAACACTGAGAATCGAGCGATCAAACACCGCCGATCGATCGGTTCTCACAGCTCCGTGGATCACTGGACTGAAGAGGAGGCAGGAGTGGCAGGCTCTCAGCAGCTGAGCCGGGTTCCGGTCCAGGTATGTGGGCGGATCCTGACTCCATTGTCGCGATCTTGCCCGAGCCCTGACCGGCTCTGCGACGTCAACAGACAGTAGAATTCAGTCCGCTGTCTGCTGAAAACGGGTCACAGGAGTGCAGAATGAACTGTCATCCACAGGAGACGTACAGCCAAACGAGTTTTGGCTGTACTTCTCCTTTAAATCTTTTAAAATAGTGTTTTGAAGTGGAAATACTGTAGCTATGATTGATCTGCAGATACTGAATGACCTGTGCAAATGAGTATAAAAAACTGGAAACATGACCCGTTGAAGATACTTGAAGCTATCACGCATCACTAACTTACTAACAGACATATCTGTTAGTCACACCACTTCCTCAAACTCAACTTATCCAAAACCAAACTTATAATATTTCTTCCCCCTCTTCCCCTGACTTCTCTGTCAAGAGCAATGTCACAACCATCCACCCATCCCCATGTCAGCGTGCTAGGTGTTATCCTGGACTCTCAACTCTCCTTTCGGCCCCACATCCAATCACTTTCCAAAGCTTGCCGCCTCAACCTCCGCAACATCTCTAAACTACGTCCCTTCCTAACCAATGAAACCACAAAGCTCCTGATTCACTCCCTGGTTATCTCTCGCCTTGGCTACTGCAACTCCCTCCTCATTGGGTTACCTTTAAATAGACTATCCCCCCTTCAGTCCATCATGAATGCTGCTGCCAGACTCATCCACCTTACAAACCGCTCAGTGTCTGCTACCCCTCTCTGCCAATCCCTCCATTGGCTGCCACTCGCCCAACGAATTCAATTCAAAATACTAACAATAAGTTACAAAGCCATCCACAACTCTGCCCCCAGCTACATCACTAGCTTAGTCTCAAAATACCAACCTAATCGCCCTCTTCATTCCTCCCAAGACCTCCTGCTCTCTAGCCCCTTCATCACCTCCTCCCATATGCTCCTCCAGGACTTCTCCTGAAGCCTCGCCATCCTCTGGAATTTGCTACCCCAATCTGTCAGACTGTCTCCACATTTATCCACTTTTAGGCGATCCCTGAAAACCTTCCTCTTCAGAGAAGCCTATCCTGCCTCCATCTAATAACTGCACTATTTTCTCCATTAGCTCATCCCCCACAGCTATTACCCTTTTGTATAACTTGACCCTCCCTCCTAGATTGTAAGCTCTAACGAGCAGGGCTCTCTGATTCCCCCTGTATTGAATTGTATTGTAATTGTACTGTCTGTCCTAATTTTATAAAGCGCTGCATAAACTGTCGGCGCTATATAAATCCCGTATAATAATAATAATAACACAGTATTTAACATGCAAGGGCATATGTGGAATGCACTAGAAGAACTTGGTGCCTTGGTTACTTTTCCCGTTTAGTAAAGAAGCTGTGTCTTCTGTTATCTAGAGGCATTCAGTAGATGTTAAGGTCTATTGATCTCCAGGCAGTTCTAGAAATAGTTCTGGTAATGAGCATTGGTTAGCAGAATGAGCACTGTGGCTCTGAAATAAGTTGGGTGTGGTAAAGTTGTGGTTAAAAACTGGGAAGGAGAGGAAGATGTTGATGTGACGTCTACAGAAGAAGTGAATGAAAGAAATGTTAACAGGCAAGAATGGGCAATTTTTGAAAATTGAGCATCTGATATTTGAGGAGCAATCTGAGCTTATTCAGTGACACGATTCAAAAAGAGAGCTATGCACACTATAGAACACCAAAGGAACAATAGTTCGCCATCAGTTTAGAACAAGCCTAACTATGAAATATTAATGTGGATGGGTTGTTCATTGTTCATACTCTTTGCCTTGTATAAACCTAACGGGTGTCCATGGGGTGTCCTTGGGTCTAGACTGCCTCTTTGCCTAAATAGTGGAGTTCAGTGTAGAGGAGCAAGGGTGGTCAACTTAACTGGAATAGGGGCCTCAAATGCGACCTCTAATGTGACCCAAGTAGCACACATAATGTTCGTTGTATGTAATGCTGTAGAAAAATGTCAGGGACTGGAGACATACTTCAGTAAATGGTCAGTGACTGGGGAAATTTTACGGAAGTCTGTCAGAGACAGGGGATGCTGTACAAGAGAGTGCAAAAGATTACTGCCATTGCCACAGTCTGAGCCCACTAACGCCTCTTAAAAAATGAATGGTGTCACATTTGATATTGCTCTCACAAAATCCAGTACAAAAGCTCAGAGAAAAATATATACAAAATGAGAAAAAAATGAACAACACAGAAAAATTAAGCAAGTGTGAAAGAAAAAAAATAGCTAGTAGACCCCGGTTTAATAAATATGTTCCTTACTGTTCTTGTGTAAAAGCGGAGCTAGGAAAATTATAACTGCTGGCTGTTGAGGTTTGAGGACCGCACGTTAAGACCCACATAGGGCTGCAGGTTGGGTGCTAGGGCTGTAGAAGATTTGGGGCTTTAACTGAAGCCATGGCCAGGTATGGTCATGTGCCTCCATCCCTATCATTGTGAGGAAAAGGAGCAAAAATGCAGCAGAAAAATCAGCAAAGACGCAACAAAAATGGTGGGACTTTATATGAAGCTCATGGTAACAAAAGGAATAGAGTGGTGGATAGTAAAATATTTAATAATACATAGATACATGTTTACATACATTGTATTTCATATACAAGAAATGCACATTTCCATGGTGCCAATTTCTAAGATGGTAATATCTGGTAGTAACATATTTATAAACATTAATCATATGATAAGATTAAGGAGCAGAAGCATAGTCACAAAACAGACCAGGGTCAGTTCACGTGGAAGCAGTCCAAACAGTAGGCAGAGGCATAGTCAAAAAGCAGGCCAGGGACAGTTCACGTGGAAGCAGTCCAAACGGTAGGCAGAGGCATAGTCAAAAAGCAGGCCAGGGTCAGTTCACGTGGAAGGCAGTGGCATGGTTATTTGGGGAAGCATGGAAAATGGTCAGCACAGATGATGAAAATGGGGGAAAAAATGACAGCCAGGCTTCAAGACAGACTGGACATGCACGACAAGGTCTGGGCGGAATGGCATCGACGGGAAGATCCGCCTTGAGCCGATGGTTAAGCCCCCCACCCCTGACTTCCACCTCCTCCCTGTTGTCCTATCTCCCTAACCCTCTCCTCCCCCTCTCTATACTTCTTCTCCCCCTTCTCCTCTTTCTATCTTTCTCCATCTAGTAATGGCCTATGGCAGATGCTAAAAAGGAAAAGGAGCAAAAATGCAGCAGAAAAATCAGCAAAGACGCAACAAAAATGGTGGGACTTTATATGAAGCTAATGGTAACAAAAGGAATAGAGTGGTGGATAGTAAAATATTTAATAATACATAGATACATGTTTACATACATTGTATTTCATATACAAGAAATGCACATTTCCATGGTGCCAACTTCTAAGATGGTAATATCTGGTAGTAACATATTTATAATCATTAATCATATGATAAGATTAAGGAGTCCAACAATATTCATGATTGGCTATACATAATTGAAAAATAGCATCTACACGGTCTATGGTCTTTCTGATCCCTGTCACAATAAAAATTGTATACATGGGCACATATCTTAGTGGGTGTGTAATTGAGGTACACAACATCTGGTAGCTTGACGCGTTTCGCGGCTTTAAGCCACTCTTCAGGAGCAGACTTGCTGCATCTTTGTGCTTTTTCTGCTGCATTTTTTTATCCTTTTCCTTATCCATGCCATCTTGTCAAAGTGCCATCTGACCTCAACCGCAAGTGCCCCCAGCTTTACCTTCATGCTACAGAACGTCTACAGAGAAGAATATCTGTGTTTGGATTCTTTTAAAAGGGATAATAATGATTTGCATTGAAAATAAATATATTCCTGTTATATCTGGTGAGGCTCCGCTTGAAAGCCAACAGTTTCCTTGTCCATAGTGAACCCTTCTTTCATAGTATGCATAGTGATATATTCATATATAATTTACCTTCCTATCTATTTACTAATGCTAGCACCATAAGGATTAAAAATAGTCAATGTTGATTGAGGGAGTTTAGTTCTGCTTTAAAGTGGAGTTCCACCCACTTTTACAACTCTTCAGCATCCCTCACTAAACTGTGCACTGTAAACGAATTGGATATTTTTAAATTTTTTTTCTCAGCACCTACTGTGTATCTGCTGTATTCATTTTTCACTTCCTCCTCCCTGGCCGTGGCCCATCGCATCATTTCCTGTTTGCAATGTCTTCTGGGAAGGGGCGGCAAGTTCCTCTGATACTGCCGTTGCTATGGAAACCTGACCTGAAACCTATTACACTGCTTGTGCTACACTGAGCATGAGCGAGATCTGCAAGGGTGAGATCCAGGAAGAAATACAGTCTGGCTTCAAATGCCCACACTTAAGATGGCCACGGCCTGCTGTAAGTTTATATAATAACAAACTACTGCTATAAACTAACAAAACAGACCTTAGTTTACAGACGAACTTTACTAGAATACATTAAGCTTGTGTATTATAGGGGTATTTTTATTTAAAAAGTATAATTTCGGCCGGAACACCACTTTAAGTAACAGAGTGAAACTGCAATCAGAGAGGCACACAGAGAAGGCTTTGAAGACTAAAAGAAGTGAGAGCAGACCCAGAAATAAAAATGTAAAATGGCTGACAGATTTGCTCCCAAATAAATCATTGGAAACGCTGAGTTAATTAATTTTCAGCTGCATCATAAAGCGCTCAGACATGGATAATTAGCACTGTGTGAATAGATTATCTCAATGGGGGAGATCTGAACATCTGGATATTATGAGTAACCCAGGGCTGAAATATTCATGACTAAGGATAAAATATAGGGACTGGTATTGACCCACCATTGGTTTACATGTGGAAAGTATGAGGTCATCTGAAAACATGAGGTAATTTCCATCTTCTGCTAGAACACTGGAGATGTCTGGACCAACAGATATGGGCAAGCCTTTGGTAGCTGCTGTCGAAAAAACAAAGATTTGTACAATAGACTATATCTGGGAAGTAAAACAGCTATATTTATTATATTAAAAAAAGTTAAAGGTATTTTTACAAACAGCCAACATAATTACCAGATTCTAATCTGATATTAGTTTCCCATAAACCTCCACATTTAGAATTTGCGCATCCTGAGCTAATCAAACTTATATTGCTTTGCACAGTGTTGTGAGTCAGCAGTATGAGCATGTTTACAAGAGGAGACAGCAGTAACATCACCTAATCTGTCTGTTACTACTCCTTTATAAGTCCAATCAGCAGGCCGGGGTTGGTTGGTGACCCAGCAATGCTGCCTTACCACTTAAGGACCGAGCCTCTTTCTGAGATTTGTTTTTTACAAGTTAAAAACATTTTTTTTTGCTAGAAAACTACTTAGAACCCTCAAACATTATACTTTTTTTTTCACCCTAGAGAATAAAATGGCGGTTGTTGCAATAATTTCTGTCACACCATATTTGCGCAGCGGTCTTACAAGCGCACCTTTTTGGAAAAAATACACTTTTTTTAATTAAAAAATAAGACAACAGTAAAGTTAGCCCAATTTTTTTTTATATTGTGAAAGATGTTACGCCGAGTAAATTGATACCCAACATGTCATGCTTCAAAAATGCGCCTGCTTGTGGAATGGCGACAAACTTTTACCCTTAAAAATCTCCATAGGTGACGTTTAAAAAATTCTACAGGTTGCATGTTTTGAGTTACAGAGGAGTTCTAGGGCTCGAATTATTGCTCTCGCTCTACCGATCGCGGCGGTACCTCACATGTGTGGTTTGAACACCGTTTTCATATGCGGGCGCTACGCACGTATGCGTTCGCTTCTGCACGCAAGCTCGTTTTTTATTTTTTATTTTTACACTGTTCTTTAAAAAAAAAAAATGGTGTCATTTTTATTCCTATTACAAGGAATATAAACATCCCTTGTAGTAGACAAAAAGCATGACAGGACCTCTTAAATATGAGATCTGGGGTCAAAAAAACCTCAGATCTCATATTTACACTAAGATGCAATAAAAATAAATAAAAAAAATTGTCATTTAAAAAAATACAAAAAAAATGCCCCTTTAAGAGCTTTGGGCGGAAGTGGCGTTTTGACGTCGCTTCCACCCTGCAATGATATGGAGACGGGTGGGGGCCATCTTCCCCTCATTTGTCTCCATGTCACACAAGGGACAACATGCAATCGCCTCTGCCGCTGCCACCGGTAAGCAGTGGAGGGCGCAGGAGCGTGGCGGGAGGGTGGGGCCCCATCCCGGCGCCGATAAAAGAAATGATCTCGCGGCCACCTGGTAGACCCTTGATCACGCAAACCACTATTGTTTACCGAGCTTTAGAGAAAACATGACTAACACCCCCCCCCCGGTCGTTTTATGGCTATTTGCAAATACAGCACTATGCCCAATCTTTTGCCCCCAATCTCCAATTCTCAGCGCCATCCCCCTTTGAGAGCATTATAATGGAGGGATCTGCACGCCGAGGCCTGATCTCTGACATTTACCAGATGCTTAATGCCTACTCCATTTCGAACCAGGGCAAGCATGTCTACGTGCTTCGCTGGGAAAAAACACTTGGAGAAAATATTCCGGAGGCAACGTGGCAGACAATCTGGTCTCAGGAGGCTAAAAGCTCCTTCTGCACGCTATACAAGGAGAACGCATATAAAATTCTATACTTCTGGTACCCGACGCCAGATGTTCTCCATGCTATCTATCCCTCCTGCTCAGATAGGTGCTGGCGCTGTCAGGGTGACAAAGGCACCCTTTACCACATCTACTGGAACTGCCCCAAGATTGTGCCTTTCTGGACGGAGACTCAGTCCCTGATGTCTCGCCTCCGGGGGGTACAGGCCCCTATTTCCCCAAAACTATTCCTCCTAGGTGTTTCACCCCTAAAAATTTCCAAATCATCTAAAAAAATTGCTTAGACACATTCTAACAGCCGCAAGATGCCTGGTGGCCCTTCACTGGAAATGGCCCTCCTCACCCTCCCAGGTAGCCCTGTATGCTAGAATTAAAGATGTAGATGTGAACAAGCGGTAGGCAGAAGCATAGTCACAAAACAGGCCAGGGTCAGGGTCACGTGGAAGCAGTCCAAACAGTAGCAGAGGCATAGTCAAAAAGCAGGCCAGGGTCAGTTCACGTGGAAGCAGTCAAAACAGTAGGCAGAGGCATAGTCAAAAAGCAGGCCAGGGTCAGTTCACGTGGAAGGCAGTGGCATGGTTATTTGGGGAAGCATGGAAAATGGTCAGCACAGATGATGAAAATGGGGAAAAAAATGACAGCCAGGCTTCAAGACACAAACAAAATATAGGTGTCTTGCGAGCCACAGATGGACTAATGCCTCTAAGGAGTAAACTATTTAAGCTGCAAGCACTGAACCACGTTTCATCGCGTGTAGATAGATAAAAAATAAAAAATAGTAAATGTGCCCGCGCTAGTATAGTGTCACATATAAAATATATAATATATAAAAAATATTTTCACATATAAAACACATGTAATGTGATAAATAAAACCATACAGGTAAAATATAATGCAAATAACTATAAATGATAAACCACCAAGTGCATATAAAGGTGCAATCGTGGTAGTAACTAATAAATTAGTTACTACCACGATTGCACCTTTATATGCACTTGGTGGTTTATCATTTATAGTTATTTGCATTATATTTTACCTGTATGGTTTTATTTATCACATTACATGTGTTTTATATGTGAAAATATTTTTTATATATTATATATTTTATATGTGACACTATACTAGCACGGGCACATTTACTATTTTTTATTTTTTATCATGCTTCAAGACAGACTGGACATGCACGACAAGGTCTGGGCGGAATGGCATCGACGGGAAGATCCGCCTTGAGCCGATGGTTGAGCCCCCCACCCCTGACTTCCACCTCCTCCCTCTTGTCCTATCTCCCTAACTCTCTACTCCCCCTCTCTATATTTCTTCTCCCCCTTCTCCTTTTGTCTATCTTTCTCCGTCTAGTAACGGCCTATGGCAGATGCTACTTACTGGTTGACAGCACACGTAATGTGTCTGCTGCATATACCTACAACATAATATACTGTTTATTGCTCTTATACATGCACTGGCTCTTTTATTCCTCCAGTGCTACGTGTACACTGCTGTGCTTGACTCATGTTCATTTATTTGTTGCTATGACCAAAAAAAATTGTTATTTGAAAAAAAAAACAAAGTGATCTTGCAGCAAATTCGCCGCAGAGACCACTATCTTGAAGCGGACCGCCCACTGAAGAGCTGCTGCCATAACAACAATACCCCTCCTCAAAGTACCGACGTATAAGGATGGTGGGTGGTCCGGAAGTGGTTAAACGGGGGTCGGCAAGCCGCTGATAGTGTTCTACCCTTCGGCTGTCTACGTGACCACATACACGGCCCCGCTTTGCTGGTCCTCCTCTTCACTGCAGACTGGAGATCGGGAGGTGTCACAGTACTGGATAGAGGGTGGGAGCGGGAGCTGCCATAGTTCTCCTTTTGAGTTAATCAGCAGGTGATTGGTTGCTAGGATGCTGGGCAGAACTAGCAACCAATTAATAGCTTGTTAATGTGAAAAGTTAACTGCTGCAGTTCCCGCTTCATCCATCCAGTAGGTGCTGCCTTCCACTCTATACTCTGCAGTACACCTGTGTGAGGTAGGAGGCCCAAGACACTGCTATAGGGGGGGGGGGGTACTGAAGGGCAGAGGACATTACAGTGGGGGGTGTGATGTGACGAGGACAGAGGACACTGTGACACTGCTATGGTGGGGGAGGTCAGAGGGGCAGAGGACACTACATTGGGAGGTGATGTTAAGGGAGCAGGAATACACTGTTATGGGGAGGGGGGCAAAGGACACTATAGTGTGGAGGGTGACATGAAGGGGGGGGTGGAGGACACTACTATTGGGGCAGAGAATACTGCTATGGGGAGGCAGAGGACACTACTGTATGGGGGGGCAGAGGACACTACTGTATGGGGGGCAGAGGACACTACTGTATGGGGGGGCAGAGGGGCAGAGGACACTACTGTATGGGGGGGCAGAGGGGCAGAGGACACTACTGTATGGGGGCAGAGGGGCAGAGGACACTACTGTATGGGGGGGCAGAGGGGCAGAGGAGCAGAGGACACTACTGTATGGGGGGCAGAGGACACTACTGTATGGGGGGGCAGAGGGGCAGAGGGGCAGAGGACACTACTGTATGGGGGGCAGAGGGGCAGAGGACACTACTATATGGGGGGGCAGAGGGCCAGAGGACACTACTGTATGGGGGGGCAGAGGACACTACTGTATGGGGGGGCAGAGGGGCAGAGGACACTACTGTATGGGGGGCAGAGGGGCAGAGGACACTACTGTATTGGGGGGCAGAAGGGCAGAGGACACTACTGTATGGGGGGGCAGAGGGGCAGAGGACACTACTGTATGGGGGGGCAGAGGGGCAGAGGACACTACTGTATGGGGGGGCAGAGGGGCAGAGGACACTACTGTATGGGGGGGCAGAGGGGCAGAAAACACTACTGTATGGGGGGGCAGAGGGGCAACGGACACTACTGTATGGGGGGCAGAGGGGCAGAGGATACCACTGTGGGAAGGAAGGGGGCAAATTACACTACTAGTTGGAGGGGGGTACAGAGAGGCAGAGTGCACTACTGTGGGTGGGAGGGGTATTTGTGAAGGGGAGCAGAGGACATTTCTGGGGAGGGTGATGCGAAGTGATGTGAAGTGATGTGAAGAGGACATTACTGCTACACACTATGTGTTGGGGGCTTGATTTCTTTTTTTTTTTTAAGGGCAACCCCCCCCCCAGGGATCTTTGATTTCATCCATGTTGCCCAGGTAGATCTCAACCTCCAAAAGGTTGCCTACCATTGGCTTAAAGTATATTTGCAATTTTGGTCAAAAGACTTTGTTTATTATACTTTAAAGCAGTAAATTACCAGCGAAAAATAAAAAATGGTTCCCCTAGGAGGGGACAGCATACACTCACCAGCCACTTTATTAGGTACACCTTGCTAGTACCGGGTTGGACCCCCTTTTGCCTTCAGAACTGCCTTAATTCTTCGTGGCATAGATGCAATAAGGTGTTGGAAACATTCCTCAGAGATTTTGATCCATATTGACACGGTAACATCACACAGTTGTTGTAGATTTGTCGGCTGCACATCCATGATGTGAATCTCCCGTTCCACCACATCCCAAAGGTGCTCTATTGGATTGAGATCTGGTGACTGTGGAGGCCATTGGAGTACAAGGACCTCATTGTCATGTTCAAGAAACCAGTGGTGAGATGATTGGAGCTTTGTGGCGCATTATTCTGCTGGAAGGAGCCATCAGAAGATGGGTATACTGTAGTCATAAAAGGATGGACATGGTCAGCAACAATACTCAGGTAGGACGTGGGGTTTAAACAATGATCAATTAGTACTAAGGGGCCCAAAGTGTGCCAAAAAAATATCCCCCCACACCATTACACCACCACCAGCCTAAGCGTTGATACAAGGCAGTATGGATCCATGCTTTCATGTTGTTTATGCCAAATTCTGACCCCACCATCTGAATGTCACAGCTGAAATCGAGACTCATCAGACTAGGCAACGTTTTTCCAATCTTCTAGTTCCAATCTTCTGGTTATTTCAGTTCAGAACCTGTCTGCCCATTCTCCTCTGACCTCTGACATCAACAAGGCATTTTCATCCACACAACTGCCGCTCACTGGATATTTTCTCTTTTTCAGACCATTCTCTGTAAGCCCTAGAGATGGTTGTGTGTGAAAATCCCAGTAGATCAGCAGTTTTTGAAATACTCAAACCAGCCTGTCTGCCATCAACAACCAAGCCACGTTCAAAGTCACTTAAATGCCCTTTCTTCCCCATTCTGATGCTCAGTTTGAACTTCAGGAATTCGTCTTCATCACGTCTAGATACCTGAATGCATTGAGTTGCTGTGATGTAATTGGCTGATTAGCAATTTGTGTTACCAAGCAATTAAACAGGTGTACCTAATAAAGTGTCTGGTAAGTGTATGTGCACATTATGGCACAGTTGCCCAACAAGCACCATTCAAAAAATAAATTTTGCTACTGAAAATCACAAATAGTATTAAACCATGAAAGCTGCATCTTGAGCATAATAAGAGATGTTCTTAAACCTTCTCCTAATTCAATTAACTTAGTTTGCACTTGCAGTTGGGGGTAGAAAAAAAACAAAAACACTCGATTGAGTTGTGTTTTTAGTGCCCCTCTCCCCCTCAATGCCCCCCTAAGTGACAAAGGCAGTTTTATGGAGATATACACATGCCGCACATCTATATCTACACTTCATGGATTAAAGGAACCCTGCACTGACCTGCTTATGAAAATGCTTTGGCATCAATACTTCGAGCCACAGGCCAAGAACTAGCATGGAGCCAGTGGAGTTAGTATACCTCCCAACTTTTTGAGATGGGAATGAGGGACACCTATCAGCAAAAGTATGCAGGCATAGGACACACCCCTTGCCACGCCCCCTTAAAGGAGATGTGTACAAAAAAACAAGATTGGTTAAACCCACGAGTGCTTTTTTTTTTACCACTACTATTCCTTTATATTGGCTTTTGGAATTTACAAATGCAGCAATTTGGAAATCAGATGAAAGGTTTAGCGCTGGAAAAGACTTTTTGATGAATAGAAAGTACATTTAATATACAACTTTATAGATCAGACCAAAATGAGAGACAAATGAGGAGGAATCAGGGACAGAGGGACATTGCTCCAAATCAGGGACAGTCCCTCGAAATCAGGGACAGTTGGGAGCTATGGAGTAAGTGGAAATTCCTAATCCACATACCTGTTTCTGGTCAATACTTTAGAAAGCACTGAAGTCATAGAATCAAAATGACAGCCAATCAACTAGCACATTTATAAGAGAGATCGGCAATGGCAGCCTACATACACGATGGGATTTCTTTAAAATGGAGACTGTGGGGTTGATTTACTAAAACTGGAGAGAGCAAAATCCAGTGCAGCTCTGCAAAGAAACCAATCAGCTTCCAGTTTTCTCTGTCAAGATGTCTTCTGTTAGAACATTCCTCCCAACATTTTGAAATGGGAATGAGGGACACCTACTAGCAAATGTATGCAGGCATAGGACACGCCCCCTGCCACACCCCCTTTAAGGAGAATTAACCAAAAAAAAAAAAGGTTAAACAAATCCACAAGGGCTTTTTTTTACCACTACTATTCCTTTATATTGGCTTTTATATTTTAAAAATGCAGCAATTTAGAATTTAGATGAAAGGTTTAGCACTGGGAAACACTTTTTGAAAGATAAAAAGTGCATTTTATATACAACTATATGGATCAGACCAAATTAGGGACAAATGAGGGGGAAAGAGGGACAGAGGGACATTGCTCCAAATCAGGGACAGTTGGGAGCTGTGTATTAGAAGCTTATTGACTACCGTGCACACCTGCACCAGATTTTGCACTCTCTAGTTTTTGTAAATCAACCCCAGTGTTTTTCAACTAGTTCTCAAAGACCACTGCATAAAAATAAGGGATGGAATGAAAGCTGCAACATGCTGCAGCTTTGAAAACAGGAAAAATAACAAAATTTGTATGTGATAAATGGCCCAATAATGTTTCCTTTCTGCTTTCATAAAAAAAAAAAAAACAATAAAGGGATGTAATGAATTATAAAATGTGGCTACAACATTTTGCTTGCAAGAAACTGTATGTACTATGCAGGACTAGCCATGGTAGTCAAGGGTTAAGTTTCACAGAGCAGGTGGGTGTCTGTATACATTGCCTAAAGCCTCACTGCTGCTCCTGTTTAATAAGATTCCCACATGGCAAGCGGAACGCAGTAGCCAGGAGTGTATGGGTTAAACTTGCCCCTGGGAGAATTCCTTCATGATGTGAATTCCTCCTGTGCTTCTGCTCTCCTCCTTCAATAATGACATGACGTCAACAGGTCTGCTTAACCATTTCCACCCTGACCCCACCGTATGGCTCATTAGCCAACCTGGACCAAAGACATCTTCTTCAACAATAGTTAACCAGTTTTCCAACTGAACGTGGATCTGCACATGAAACTGATTGCTTCTGAACACCATACTAAATGATAAAATGGCCCTGTTGAGGTGGATCCCTTTGGATCCAACATTACTTCTCCCCAAATTTTGAACACTGCCTCTTGGACCTTTAAACTCTATTAAAAGTTGTCTGAGATGAACCAGAGGACTAAGAAGAAGAATACAAGTAAAGTAAAAAAAATAGGGAGATAAGGGGTTGGTAGGGGTAGAGGTTTGTGGGGGTCTACAGTCTGGTCCCTTGACAGTAGACTTCCCCACAAACCCCTACCATCACCGTCCGAATTTTCCTAACTTCTCTACTCTTCTACTACCCAATGAGACATTGGTGCTCTACCTATCACTGTGTTATGCCATAGCTCGTTAAACTAATTTATTACACCTAACTATGCTATGAATTCCTTGTATTTATCTTTGGTAAAACCTCCATAAACATTATTGAACAGAAACTGATTGGTTTTGTTTCAGTAAAACGCCCCAACGAGAGTTGGTTTCTGAAACCCGAAGCATGTGCAGGAGGTAGTAGGGTTGTTGTCCTTATCTACCAACCTTCCTTCATTTGAAATAATACCTTTGATTTCTTCTTGCAGGAAAAATGTCCCATTTCCTTCATGTTTTTTACATTAGTTTAAATATAATCCCAGTGTGACTGATTGATGGAAACTAAGCTAAGAATGGAAATGTTGTCTATAATAGCCTCCAAGTTTGGTTTAAAAAGGGGAACTGTGACAGCTTCAGGTTTGCTCTGATTTCCTTAGTTCTACCACGTATGGGATGATTTATGGAAGAGGGATTTTCTACAGCAGCCAAAGATATCTTACAATCCATCTACTGCACCGAAGACTATAGAATGAGAGCAAAAACCTGATTGGCTGTTTGGATCCACCCTTTTACATTTCCTCGCTCTCCTCTTCCTAAATAACCAATTCATCCCCATAACAACACTCACATCTGATATGTATATATCTCTTTAATATCTATGGGTGGCACAATGGCTAGCACTCATGCTTTGAAGTACTGGGACCTCATTTGAAATCTTGACCTGGACACAATGTGCATGGCGTTTTTGAGCTCTCCCTGTGTTTTGTGGGTTCTCTCTCATGTTCCAAAAACAAGCTGGTAGGTTAATTGGCTCCTGTCTAAATTGACCCCAGTATATGTATACAAATTGGCTTTGTATACATACATCACATTCTACATGCTAGTCCCAAGTTGAGCATTTGGGGAGGTTTGAGGAAAGACTAGATGACTAATGCCCTGTACACACGGTCGGATTTTCCGATGGAAAATGTCCAATCGGAGCGTGTTGTCGGAAATTCCGACCGTGTGTGGGCTCCATCGGACATTTTCCATCGGATTTTCCGACACACAAAGTTGGACAGCAGGAGATAAAATTTTCCGACAACAAAATCCGTTGTCGGAAATTCCGATCGTGTGTACATAAATCCGACGGACAAAGTGCCACGCATGCTCAGAATAAATAAAGAGATGAAAGCTATTGGCCACTTCCCCATTTATAGTCCCAATGTACGTGTTTTACGTCACCGCGTTTAGAACGATCGGATTTTCCGACAACTTTGTGTGACCGTGTGTATGCAAGACAAGTTTGAGCCAACATCCGACGGAAAAAATCCTAGGATTTTGTTGTCGGAATGTCCGACCGTGTGTACGGGGCATTAGGCTGGCCATACATGGCTAGCTCTCATGCTTTGAAGTACTGGGACCTCATTTGAAATCTTGACCTGGACACAATGTGCATGGCGTTTTTGAGCTCTCCCTGTGTTTTGTGGGTTCTCTCTCATGTTCCAAAAACAAGCTGGTAGGTTAATTGGCTCCTGTCTAAATTGACCCCAGTATATGTATACAAATTGGCTTTGTATACATACATCACATTCTACAGTAGTAGTCCCAAGTTGAGCATTTGGGGAGGTTTGAGGAAAGACTAGATGACTAAGGCTGGCCATACATGGGTCAAATTCCAGAAAAAATTTTTTTTCAAAAATCTTATCTAAGAATTTTTGTTCAAATTTGGTTTGAATTTTGCACCATTAGTGGGCCGCAGCAATGGCCCAATTTTTGTGTGGCCCTTTGAATTTGAGTGATCAAATTAGGCATGTTGGAAATTTTTCCAGAAACAAAACGATTTTCTAATCAATGATTGGAGAATTGTGTGAGAAAACTGATCAAAAAAGAAATGCGCATGAGTGCAGGAAAGGACAATTCCTGGAAAGAAAAGAAGAGTCCTGGCCACGAAAATTCTTTTCTTTAGCAAGATGAGGTGAAATTTAAGGCTTGGTTAGTCCAATTTCTAAATCAATGGTGGCACCATCAAGTCACAAAATGCATGAAATTTCAGATTTTTGAAAGAAAATTTGTTCAGCATTCGACCCATGTATGACCTACATCAGGGTGACCTTAAGTTCGGACTGAACCAAGAAAGAAGCTGTCAGTGCCAGGGCAATCAGGGGCAGCTGATGCATTCCCCTTGCCACAAGCATCCGTGTACATTCAGCTGCAGGGTGGTGGATGCCTTGGCAGCACCTGGTTGGCCCGGCACTGACACCTTTCTTCTGGGTTCGGGTAAAAATGGGTGCGGCCCCAACAGAAGCTGAACCCAAGGTCATCTCTGCAAATAATATCCTGCTAACCAAAGACTTGAAACTATAGTTGAGAAATAAATATCCTTTAACAAATAAAATGGTATCACTTATTTAGATGCGCTCCTTTAAGTCGCATTAACAGCCATCATCTCCACTTAAAAAAAAAAAAAAACTGATGACATGGCTCTATAATATCAGAGTTGTTACATTGTGCATGAATTCCCCGCAGCATTTGAACATAAAAAGATTGAACAGAGGTTTAACAAAGGCTCGAGGCTTGCCTGTATTGGTGGGTTTTCCTTTGCGAGCTCTATATCAATAGATGCACTCGTGGCTTATTTCCATGTCTCGATGCATTCCTTTACCATGAGCTTTTGTAGATCTCTTTGCAGCCTGGTAACTGTAATGAAAAATTTCCAGGTCACAATGTTTAATATCTTTGTTTGGTTATCCTTTTCCTCTTTAATGTTAATAAAGAAGAAGATTCTACAACATAAGCGCAATTCCAATATTCTTTAAAAATATAACAAGGATGCCAGTGATTCCTTAATTTTTACAATATTAAAAAACAGATAAAACTAAAGGCGCAAAAACAAATAAAAGGCAATAGTAGGGTTCATAAAAATAATAATATATATTGTTGTTTTCATAAGGGGTTTTTGTTACACTTCAAGATCCAAATTCTCACCATTTTTCTGGAACAGCAAAAACTGTGCAAAATGTACAGTTTAATAGACTTTATGAGAATGGAAGAAAAACAACATTGTTATACTGTTTATTTTCAACAGTTTTTTTTTCTCTTTATCACTTAGAAGCCTTATTAATATTGTTAAAATTATTTTTTATTATTTCTAACAAAAATGGACACAGGAAATTAATCATTTTTATTATTATTATTATTATTATTAATAATAATAATAATAATAATAATAATAATAATAATAGGTATTAATATTATTATTTTATTGTTACTATTGACATTTATTTTTAAAATCTACTGAATTTTATACTTAATTATATTTAAAAAGATATTTATTTAGATAGTAAATATAAACCCTTAGATACTAAAGATACACCAAAGAAATGTAATATATACCACTATGGTTTTGTTACTCTTATGCCGCGTACACACGAGCGGACTTTCCGGCATACTTGGTCCAGCGGACCAGAGTCCGCCGGACAATCCGATCGTGTGTAGGCTTTGGCGGACTTTTTTCCCCAAAAGTCTGCCGGACCTAGATTTGAAACATGTTTTAAATATTTGCGTCGGACTCAATTCCTGACGGAAAGTTCGTTCGTCTGTATGCTGGTCCGACGGAAAGCCTGCTCGTCTGTATGCTGGTCCGACGGACCGGATGCGACGCAAGGGCAGGGTATTGAATCTCGCGCTCGCTGCAATAGGAAAAACAAATTTTCCTATTGCGGCGAGCGCGGGGCATACCAAGCCCTTAGGTCTGGTATGGATTTCAAAGGGAACCCCCTACGTTCCCTGCGGGGCCCCCCCACCCCAAGGCACCTTGTCCCCATGTTGATGAGGACAAGGGCCTCTTCCTGACAACCCTGGCCGTTGGTTGTCGGGGTCTGCGGGCGGGGGGCTTATCGGAATCCGGGAGCCCCCTATAATAAGAGGGCCCCCCACCCTATGTGAATGAGTATGGGTACATGGTACCCCTACCCATTTACCTAGGGAAAAAGTGTCAATAATAAAACACACTACACAGGTAGCACCCACCCCCCATGTTGAGGGCATGCGGCCTGGTACGGTTCAGGAGGGGGGGGGGGGGGCGCTCGCTCGTCCCCACCCCCTTTCCTGACCGGCCGGGCTGCGTGCTTGGATCAGGGACTGGTATGGATTTTCGGGGGGACCCCACGCCGTTTTTTCAGAGTAGGGGGTTCCCTTTATAATCCATACCAGACTTAAGGGCCTGGTATGCCCCGGGGCTTGCAAGGTGTCACTCTCGCCGATAAAAGCGGCGAGATTGACTTCCTTTTCTAGTCCCATCGTACCCGAGTCACGTTCAAAATGAACAGACTTGTTCGTGTGTGGGCAAGTCCGTTCATTCTGAAAGTCCGCCGTAACTCCAGCGAAAGTCCGTCGGAAAGACGGGCGGACTTAGCCTGCCGGAAAGTCTGGTCGTGTGTAGGCAAGTCCATCCGTTCAGGTAGTCCGCCGGAAAGTCCGGCGGAAAGACCGTCGGACCAAGTCTGCTGGAAAGTCCGCTCGTGTGTACGAGGCATTACTCAGTGAAATAAATAGTTTTTACTTAACTGGTCTCTGTCCAATGTAGTATGTGTCAGTCCTTTCTTCAATAAAGAGCCGTTTGCACAACTGTTGTGCATCATATACAGCAAAACAAATATCTGAGAGTATTTTCAGTTTCAGTTTACTCAATAAGCACACTGCAAGTACAGAAAATCTTTTTGAACCTGCCAGAAATTCAGTGAATTCCTAACTTCCTGTAGTGAGCCAACAACGCCTCTTCTGCACTGAAATCCCAAATAGTGCAGCCCTGTCCAGTTCTCCTCTGCCGGACTACAGAACACCTAATTTTTTATTCTAAACATATATTGGATATAAAATCCAATGCATTTTGAGGGGCTGTTAGGAGAATACCTGTAAAGTGTGGAGACCAATGGCCGAAAATGTCAAGCTAAGCCCCATACTCGGTCCTTAAGAGGTAGAATCTTTTGAACCGCTAGACAGATGATCGGTGTCGGAGTCACAAGCCAGGGTCAATGCAGGGCTAGAGTTTTGAAGTCGGGGGCCAAAAGTCAGGGTCAATGCAGGAGAAGGGTTTCATAGTTGGGGGTCACAAGCCAGGGTCGATCCAGGAGAAGGGTTTTGTAGTCGGGGGTCACAAGCCAGGGTCGATGCAGGAGAAGGGTTTTGTAGTAGGGGGTCACAAGCCAGGGTCGATGCAGGAGAAGGGTTTTGTAGTCGGGGGTCACAAGCCAGGGTCGATGCAGGAGAAGGGTTTTGTAGTCGGGGGTCACAAGCCAGGGTCGATGCATGAGAAGGGTTTTGTAGTAGGGGGTCACAAGCCAGGGTCGATGCAGGAGAAGGGTTTCATAGTCGGGGGTCACAAAGCCAGGGTCGATGCAGGAGAAGGGTTTCATAGTCGGGGGTCACAAAGCCAGGGTTGATGCAGGAGAAGGGTTTTGTAGTAGGGGGTCACAAGCCAGGGTCGATGCAGGAGAAGGGTTTCATAGTCGGGGGTCACAAAGCCAGGGTCGATGCAGGAAAAGGGTTTCATAGTCGGGGGTCACAAAGCCAGGGTTGATGCAGGAGAAGGGTTTTGTAGTAGGGGGTCACAAGCCAGGGTTGATGCAGGAGAAGGGTTTCATAGTCGGGGGTCACAAGCCAGGGTCGATGCAGGAGAACGGTTTCATAGTCGGGGGTCACAATGCCAGGGTTGATGCAGGAGAAGGGTTTCATAGTCGGGGGTCACAAGCCAGGGTCGATGCAGGAGAAGGGTTTCATAGTCGGGGGTCACAAAGCCAGGGTCGATGCAGGAGAAGGGTTTCATAGTCAGGGGTCACAAAGCCAGGGTCGATGCAGGAGAAGGGTTTCATAGTCGGGGGTCACAAAGCCAGGGTTGATGCAGGAGAAGGGTTTCACAGTTGGGGGTCACAAGCCAAGGTCGATCCCAAGTAGCAATAGTGGTAACAAAAATAGAATAAAATCCTGCAAGCCACCACCGTGTAGATGTTTAAAGTGGTTTGAATAACTCAAAGACTAATGGTATTAAACCTGTATCGTGAAAGATGAATAAATTATCTAAAAGCTGCTAGTGTTGAACATGTCACATATATCGTGCAAAGATAAATACATTAATTGAATACGCTGCGCTAAAAATTATATAGATTGTAGTGCATACTAAAACTATGTAAAATTAATCAAATTAATATAACTAATAAATGGATATGATATACACACAAAACCAATTTTAAGTGCCTCGTGCATAACTGTGTTTAAAACCATAACATACACAAATAACATGTAGAAAAAGTGCTCCTGTGCAATAAATAGTGTCCAAATATGTCGTAAATGACCGTGCTGAAAATAAACAACACTCCAGGGGATTTGTGATTCCGATCATAAGGCAAAGTGCTCATGTGCATATAAATCGCATCCAAATATCCAAATCGCATCCAACTGCGTCTCTAGTAACGTGATAAAAGTTCATGTAATATATATATATATATATATATATATATATATATATATATATATATATATAGTGTCCAAATATGTCGTAAATGACCATGCTGAAAATAAACAACACTTGCAGGGGATATGTGATTCAGATCATAAGACAAAGTGCTCATGTGCATATAAATCGTATCCAAATCGCATCCAACTGCGTCTCTAGTAACGTGATAAAAGTTTGTGTAATTCAGGAACAATAAAAAGTGTGATCCAAGACGTGCTGGGGTGTCTTCACTCAGATGTCCCCCTTAGGTAGTAAACGCTCACCTTGGGGCGTGCGACTTTGCGATTACGCATGTGAACGCATGTGAACCATCTCTAGGCTCTATAGAATGTCAGGCTCCTGGGTTCCTCAGCATAGTTATCCGGGATATGTGAAAGGAAAAACTCGATAGTGCAATGACGTTTTAAACAATTTATTTCACTAAAGCAAAGAACCCCATCTGGGGTATTCACATTAATCAGGTGCGTCAGTGCACCATTCTATGATGAACATGTAGCAGATTATACCAGGGTGTAATCGTGATCATACGAGCGTCCTCCTTAGCTTACAAGATGTCTTGTCGTGCTGTTCTGACCCCTCCCCAACTAATAGAAGAGAACAAGAAGACCTGGACAGCCGCACACCGGAATGGATAAATCCATCTTTTTATTCAAAATACAGGATCATGGGGTACACAAAACACGACTGTGGGGTGGTACTAGAATAGCTGACGCATTTCGCACTTACACCAAGTGCTTACTCATAGCTTCAGAGTAAGCACTTGGTGTAAGTGCAAAACGCGTCAGCTATTCTAGTAACACCCCACAATCGTGTTTTGTGTACCCCATGATCCTGTATTTTGAATAAAAAGACGGATTTATCCATTCCGGTGTGCGGCTGTCCAGGTCTTCTGGTTCTCTTCTACTTGCATCAGCATTTAGCCAGCACCTGGGGCTCTCGCCCCTACTGGAGGTAATGAGACACAAGCACTCTGGTTTAAGCCCCTCTTTGAGCGGAGGATCCCACACCCTCCCAAACTAGTTTCGAAACAGGGATATTGTATCAGCTTCAGGGGGAAATATCGAAGGCAGTGGACAGAAATATGTGTGGAGCACAATATTCTGGCAAACAGGAAGTGAAGAGGCATGGCTTGAATCAGGAAGTTCATAGGAGGAGCAAAAAGTTCAAGGTTCAAACAAGGTTCAGGACTGGATCATCCAAGGAATTGTTCAGGGAAATGGCCAGCATTCCAGGTAGCTCAACAAGCAGAGACATCGCCCGACACAGCAGAGGTCCCCTTTGCCCCCTTTGTCAGGGTTTATAGAAATGTGAGGACTCAGGCAGTGATTGTAATCTGAAAATATGTTCTTATAATTGTCAACTTTGACAAAGAAACGTTCAGCAGATGCTTAGAAGCAACACACTTAGAAGCACATATTTTCAGATGACATATCTTTGCATTGTGACCCCACATCTCTATAAGCCCTAATGAAGGGAGTGATGCCTGGCCCCCGGAACACGTTGGCTTTTGTATCTACTTTATATTTGGCAATGTGAACCCGTCTCAACTTTGTAAATTTGAAGGTGGGTGGTCGAGGGTGGTAAAAATGCAGATCAACCGCCTAATTTTTACTGTCCCTCTGCTGTCAGTGTGAACTAAGCCCAAGGAGACTTATGTACGGGATATTACATTCACAATCAAAGATAAACTCTACACAAAATCATTGTTCAATTTGGATCCAATTTTTACTTTTATTACAAGTTATTACCAGATGACAGCAGGCAGAATAGCAGTATAAATATATCATTCAGTTCTTCTTCTCCATACTTTTCTACTGTACAGAGAATACATGTGTTTCCAATGTTCTCTTGTCAACTCTATGAATGCACATTTTTATAACATGCATAAATACATAAAACTGTCGCCTATTTTTTTTTTTGTTAAGGTTCCCATGGAGCATTAAACTCAGGATGATGACACAGGAGCAAGTTAATGGAAACCAGTGGGTTTAAAGCAAATCTATATCTTTTTGGATAAGTCATTATAAATAGCAACAATTATCATTTTAAAAGTTTGTTTTAAAAATAACAAGCAGTCCATAGGTTTCTGTCCAGTGACCTTACTTAGTCTAAGATGATGTCATCAGTCTGCTGCAGGTGGGACAAATAATTTCCTCAGTCTCCTCTATCTAAGTACTATTCAACTGTTCATTGTAACCAGTGGCGGCTAATGAAGTTTTAGGATGGGGGGGGTGCCAGACCCCGCCCTTAATTTTTTGACCCTTCCCAGTTCTCATAAGCCCCACCCCTTATAGTATCCACCCGCTCCGCCCCCTGTATTCCACTTGCTTCCACCCATAGTGTCAGGAGTATACAGTTCAGCATCACAGGACAGAGTATATGACTCAGCCTTACAGATCAGGGTGTACAGATAAAGGCATACAGATCAGGGTATATAGATCAGGGTGTGCAGATAAAAAGTATACAGATCAGGGTGTACAGATCAGGGTGTACAGATCAGGGTGTACAGATCAGGGTATACAGATCAGGGTGTGCAGATAAAAGGTATACAGATCAGGGTATACAGATCAGGGTGTGCAGATAAAAGGTATACAGATCAGGGTATACAGATCAGGGTGTGCAGATAAAGGTATACAGATCAGAGTATACAGAGCAGAGCAAAAAAGGTATACAGATCAGTGTATAAAGATAAGGGTGTACAGATAAGGGCATACAGATCAGGGTGTACAGATAAAGGTATACAGATCAGGATATACAGATACAGGTATACAGCTCAGGTTATACAGATCAGGGTATACAGATAAAGGTATACAGATAAAGGTATACAGATCAAGGAATAAAGATCAGGGTACAGAAACCCTCCCCCCACTGCTCTGCACACACCCCCTCGCAGCTCGGACAGCCCCCCCGCTCTTGGCTCTGATATTCCCCCTCCGTTTGCGGCTCTGGTATTCACCCTCACTTGCAGCTCTGACAGCACTCCCCCCGCAGGTGGTCCGGCACTTACCGCCAGTCCTGAGTCCACCAGAGCAGCCGTGGCGACGAGGATGTCCATCCTCGTCTGACGACCTGCCTCCCTGATTGGCAGGGAAGAGCATTAGTGTGAAAATAGCGAAAATTTATTTGCTATCGTCACACAATTGGGTGGGATCAGGGCGCACTCTCTGTGCCCCGAGCCCACCCTATTATGAAGCCTATTAGAGCCTCTGGCTCTAATCAGTTGCTTTAAAAAGTACTACCCGCCCCCGCCATAGGAATCCATGTGTCCGAAAAGGGGCAGGGCGCATGGATGGGAGGGTGGCGCCCGTCCACGGGCCGCCCCTGATAGTAACACTTTTCAGTGGGGCTTATTATGGGAGATTGCTTTTACTGACGAACATTGTGGGTTGGGTTTAAAAAAAAGGAAGGAAGGAAGGAAGGAAGAAAGGAAGGAAGGAAGGAAGGACAGGCAGCTATAGACACTTTTCCAGCCTCTGTGCAGGCAGGCTAAGAAAGAAAGAACGAAAGAAAGAACGAAAGAAAACAAGAAAGAAAGAAAGAAAGAAAGAAAGAAAGAAAGAAAGAAAGAAAGAAAGAAAGAAAGAAAGAAAGAAAGAAAGAAAGAAAGATCTGACTATAAAATTATAGAGAATAGCAATACATATGTATAAGATAGATAGAGAGATAAAATAAGATAGAGAAAAGAAAAAAGAAAAAAAGGGAGAGGGAGAAAGAAAGAAGGATAGGAGAATAGGGATAAAAATGTATAAGATAGATAGATAGATAAGAAAAGAAAGAAAGAAAGAAAGAAAGAAAGAAAGAAAGAAAGAAAGAAAGAAAGAAAGAAAGAAAGAAAGAAAGAAAGAAAGAAAAAGAAAAGAAAGAAAGAAAGAAAGAAAGAAAAATCTAACTATAGAATTATAGAGAATAGCAATACTTATGTATAAGATAGATAGAGAGATAAAATAAGATAGAGAAAAGAAAAAAGAAAAAAAGGGAGAGGGAGAAAGAAAGAAGGATAGGAGAATAGGGATAAAAATGTATAAGATAGATAGATAGATAAGAAAAGAAAGAAAGAAAGAAAGAAAGAAAGAAAGAAAGAAAGAAAGAAAGAAAGAAAGAAAGAAAGAAAGAAAGAAAGAAAGAAAGAAAGAAAGAAAGAAAGATCTGACTATAAAATTATAGAGAATAGCAATACATATGTATAAGATAGATAGAGAGATAAAATAAGATAGAGAAAAGAAAAAAGAAAAAAGGGAGAGGGAGAAAGAAAGAAGGATAGGAGAATAGGGATAAAAATGTATAAGATAGATAGATAGATAAGAAAGAAAGAAAGAAAGAAAGAAAGAAAGAAAGAAAGAAAGAAAGAAAGAAAGAAGAAGAAAGAAAGAAAGAAAGAAAGAAAGAAAGAAAAAAGAAAGAAAAAGAAAGAAAGAAGAAAGAAAAATCTAACTATAGAATTATAGAGAATAGCAATACTTATGTATAAGATAGATAGAGAGATAAAATAAGATAGAGAAAAGAAAAAAGAAAAAAAGGGAGAGGGAGAAAGAAAGAAGAATTACATTATAGAAAAGGAGAATAGAGATAAAAATGTATACGATAGATAGATAGATAAGAAAGAAAAGAAAGAAAGAAAGAAAGAAAGAAAGAAAGAAAGAAAGAAAGAAAGAAAGAAAGAAAGAAAGAAAGAAAGAAAGAAAGAAAGAAAGAAAGAAAGAAAGAAAAAGAAAGATTAAACTATTATAGAGAATAGCAATAAATATGTATAAGATAGATAGATAGATAGATAGATAGATAGATAGATAGATAGATAGATAGATAGATAGATAGATAGATAGATAAAAAAGACATATAAGGAAAGAAAGAAAGAAAGAAAGAAAGAAAGAAAGAAAGAAAGAAAGAAAGAAAGAAAGAAAGAAGAAAGAAAGAAAGAAAAGAAAGAAAGAAAGAAACGAGAGAGAGAGAGAGAGAGAGAGAGAGAGAGAGAGAGAGAGAGAGAGAGTGAGAAATAGAGAGAGAAAGAAAGAAAGTCAGGAAAGATAGATACAATTCTAGAATTAAGGAGAATATATATATAAATATATATATATATAACTGAAAAAAAGAGAAAAAGAAAGAAAGATAGAAAGAAAGAAAGATAAATCAATAGATAGATGGATAGACAGGCAGCTATAGACATTTCCCCAGCCTCTGTGCAGGCCGGCTTCTAGTGGTGAGGTGGCAATGTCTGTTTTCTGCTTCTACATATAGAAAAAAAAAATGCATTCTTTTCTTTGCTGTCATGCTTAAAAATTGAAGACACAACTCTGCCCTGGACGGCTTCCAGCCATGAAAAAATCCCAGGGAGGGCCAGGGAAATGATCATGCAACGTGTCTGTGTGGATGTGTGGGGCTGGACGGAGCGGTATTTGGATTGGATTTCTGGGCTGTACTGTGCTTCTAATTACACTTTATACTATCACACAATAGTCATAAAAGAACACCATCCCCCCAATACAACGTGTCAGAGAGAGGGGAGAAATATCTCTCATCTGTCTGCCTGTCTAGAGAGAATGTCCTGTCATCTATCTATCTATCTATCTATCTATCTATCTATCTATCTATCTATCTATCTATCTATCTATCTATCTATCTATCTATCTATCTATCTATCTATCTATCTCTATATTCTATAATCTTTCTTTCTTTCTTTCTTTCTTTCTTTCTTTCTTTCTTTCTTTCTTTCTTCTTCTTTCTTTCTTTCTTTCTTTCTTTCTTTCTTTCTTTCTTTCTTTCTTTCTTTCTTTCTTTCTTTCTTTCTTATCACCATAGCACACCTACAGGGTGGTCTGCCATGATACCATCACATAAGAATAACCACAAGCTTTACCTAAAGTACGGTTTCTAAATCTACATCCAGGGTCGGGACAAGGGGTGGGCAGGAGGGATGGCTGGGAATTTGGGGGATTTTGCTACTGTCTGACACTGTCCATACCTATATCTCTATTTATCTATATAGCTTTCCTTCTATCAATCTGTGTGTTGCGTTGGTGAGAACTCTGACCTCGGTTTACCTCCTGCACTGCTGAGGTGGCAGCTTCCTTTTGTAATGGCAATGTATGATTTACATGAACATTATCATGTCTGTATAAGGTTCTTTAAAGATGAACTAAGCTGCATCTGAGCACCACAATCCAAAAACACTATTTAATTCATTTTTAATATTCAAAGCCAACTCACCCATCTATCCATGTCTCCGTGCGTTATTTTGCTGAAAAATCACTTTGAAACATTTGTCTAAGAGAAGAATTTCTCTTACTCTAGGCGATTTCTTCAAACTTCCAAACTTCCAACTAAAGAAAAATTGCATACATATAAAAAAAAAAAAGCTAATAAAATACTAGCCTGCATCAGGCCTAACTGCTATGATTTAGAGTAGTTTTTAACAGCATCAAACCATATTGTAGACCAGGGGTCTCCATGCTTTCTAAACAAAGGTCCAGTTTACTGTCCTTCAGGCTTTAGGAGGGCCGGACTGTGGCCATTGTAAGTAGAAAAGGTCCCGACGTCTATGGGAAAAAAACAATGCCCCATCTTTGGTGTTAGTGGGAGGAATTGTGCCCCATCATTGGTGTTATTGGACGCCATTGTTGGTGTCATTGGGAGAAATGTTGCCTCATCATTGGTATCTTTGGGAGAAATTGTGTCCCATTGTTGGTGTCATTGGGAGAAATTGTGTCCCATTGTTGGTGTCATTGGGAGAAATTGTGCTCCATCATTGGTGTAATTGGGAGGAATTGTGCCCAGTTGATGGTGTCATTGGGAGAAATTGTGCTCCATCATTGGTGTAATTGGGAGAAATTGTGCCCAATTGATGGTGTCAGTGTGGGAATTTGTGCCCCTTCATTCTTGTCAGTGGGGGGAATTATGCCCCACCATTAGTATCAGTGGATGAAATAGTGCATCAAGGGCCAGATAAAAGCAAGCAAAGTGCCACATCTTGCCTCTGGGCCGCAGTTTGGAGACCACTGTTGTAGAGTAATGAGAGACACTTGAGAGGAAATATATTAGATTAACTTTGTATAGAACATGTATTATTCTAAACAAGTAAAATTGACCAATATATTGAAAAATATTCCATTTTGGTAACAGTATGTTGTTACTACATGTAATGACAGTATTCTGTGTATGTATTCACTTTTTTATTTCACATACCTTTTTACATATTTTCCCACATTTACATGCAGACCAAGCTGTCCAGGAAAAGTGTCAACAGATTACATTTTCCACAGTGTGACAATGCTGTGCAATTTCACTGCAGTGTAAACAATGTTGTCACCTTACCCTGGATAAAAAAACAGATCTACTGTCAGGATGAACAGGTAGTAATAACGTTACAGGGGTGACTAAAAGATACACTTTAAAATATTCCATCCCAAAACATAGGAATAAATCGTTACCCATCTGTTATAAACCCCAAAGGCTGAAAGGGAACACTGCTCCTAGAACAAAAATTATGGACATCTTGGGAACAAGGTACTTTTTTTGACTGTTTTAGGCCTCAAAAGTTTCATGAACCAAAGCCAGCATATTTGCGTTGGCCTTAATTATTTCACTAAAGGCTGGCATTAAACATTTGGTAAAGACTGGAAGCCTACATTATATAGAGCAATGAAGTCACATTTAGGATTCATAATACCTATTTTATCTTGCATCAACATTTGGTTGAGATGACCTTAGTGAGGTCTGCATCAATTCTATATATTTTTACTGATCCAAGCAGAACCATGTCCCTGTTAAGGTGGGATTAAACTCCCTTTGTTGATTTTTTGCCTATAATAAAGTTTACCTACAAGTACAGTATATATCCCCTAAACTTGCACCGTTTAGGAGATATTTACTTTATAAGCAGCTGGTGATGTCACCGTACCGTCCATTCAGAATTCCGTGCCATGGCCATGACTTCCACGCACATTGCCGGGAGTGACCAGGTGAAAATGGAATCACCTACAGCAGTGACAGTGGTGCATTCTAGCATATTATGACTTAAACTGCTCACGGACCATTTTTTTTTTTTTTTGCTGCGGTTTGCTACCGCTTTAAGTCCGAATGTTTGGCTGACCCAAGCTTTTCATTGTTTAGATCAGTGTTTCCCAACCGGGGTTCCATGGAAACCTAGAGTTCCTCCAGAGGTTGTTACGGGCTCCTTGAGCAATGAGCAACTTCTACCTCTCAGATAAGTTCCCACTGACACCAATGATCTTTTTAGCTATCTATAAGGGGGTAATTCTTCCCAAAGACCACAAATGTAAGAAGCATTCTTCTCACTGACTATCACACTAATGTATTATGAGTTGTAGTTATACTCATTTTTAGCAGGAGTTCCCTGAGAGCAGAAACTTATTTCAAGGGTTCCTCTGTGTTGAAAAGATTGAGAAAGGCTGGTTTAGATGTTTATTTAGTGAAAATGCCATGGTAAAGTGAGCCCTAGTATCCCAATGAAGCTTCGCTTTCACCTAATTTTTGCAGATGTAAACCTCACTTTAAAACTGGTGTCATTCATCAAAGTACGAGATGAAGGAAGTGCCACCTCTACTCTAGACTCCTAGTGCCACGTTGGTGACCAGGTCTTCTATTGTCCGTTTACCCTCTAGACATGTGATAGCACCACACACAATTTCTATGGAAGACAGTCAAACAAAGGCCCCATTTTTTATTGATGTGTCCTAATAAAGAACCGTGTCAGGTTGCCACAATGAAAGAAAATGGTTGGTAGTTGTGGGCAACAAAAGTGGTTCTTTTGAGTACCCACAAATACCTAGGATGGACATAGGATTGTGGGAGGTCAAAAGAACCACTCTGACTTACCTATACCACTTTATGGGATAACAAAGAAGACAATTCAGTTGTTTGATAAGGGAAACTAATCCTCCTTGAGAACTTCCATTAATAAATAGGGCCCATTACAAGAGCCAGTCTATTCAATCTTCAATGTTAAAAATAAACACTGTTTCTTATGTCAAAGAGCTTAATAGGCTATGACATTGCAAAACCTCCTTATTGTCCTGGAATAAAGACTGTGTCATACAGCAACATACATTACAGCCAATGGGGTTTTCATTTCCATCTTCAACTGCCATTTTGAATCTGATAGCCAACACAGACAGGTCGTTTTGGGGCCTTTTTTTACACACACAGAAGTGTCAAGAGTAAAAACATTTATGGATGCCTACAGTAAATTATCTTCTCTCTTTCATGTTGTCAGTGCAATAGGGTAAAATGAAAGGTAGTGTCTGATTGGATGCTAAGGACCATTTGAAATGTTCTACCTCTGTACATGATAATGTTCTACAAGAGTGGAAGACAGTGCATATCATTAGGCAAACTGGAACATAGAATCAAGGTTGATCTTATCTTTTTTTTTTTTTTAATAAGATCTGATCCCCATGGGACAAGGTACATGTAGTATTTAATCTGTTCTTTCTATGTTCTGTTTAAGGCTAACTGAGGGGGAACCCTCCTCCCTCCATTGCCATCTGACAACGCAGCTAACAAGGAGCCAGCTGCTTTGACAGATAGCGCTTTTCTCCATCTCCAAGCAGTCTGTTTTAAAATATTATCTAAAAGTATGTGATCGGCCTCAGCCAGCGCAACTCCGCCAGCCACGCTGTGATGCATTTTGTCCCACCTTAGTCTGTGATTAGTCTCTATAACTAGGCCTCGGTGGGCGAGGAGAAATGCATTAGTACCCTGGCCTGCGGAGTGGCGTTAGCTGAAGCCATTCACATACTTTTAGACATCGGGACGGTAGAGCCGCTTCCCATGCTTTTCAAATATAGTACTTCTGGATTGGTGGACTTAGATGCCCTCTCCCTTTCTCTGATATCCGGCGGGGCAACACTAAATACTTTGGCTATAAGCTTTCTAAGGTCACATTGTGCCCTATTAGACTTATTATGAAGTATACTCACTCACAGCAACCAATTCAATCTCACTTTACTAGAGTTAAGATAATGAAAAGATAACTTTGATTGGCTGAGGTTGGTTACTTTAATTTACACAGTCAGATAAGCTTGTTGGAGTCATTAGGGTTGATATACTAAAGCTATCCATACATGCTTCAATTTCTCTAGTATATCCCTAAACAACATGGATCCAACCAACATACAACCAACATACAACCAATCCAATGTGCCCTCCTGTTGCTTAAAGCGGATCTTCACTGCATCTGAGCACCACAAACCAAAAACACTATTTAATTAATTTTTAATAGTCAAAGCAAACTCCCCTATCTCTCCATGTCTCCATGCTTTATTTTGTTGAGAAACCCCTTTGAAAAACACCCCTTAGCATTTCTAGCCGTGGCCATCTTGAGTAAGGGCAAATGATTCATGGAACATTTACTTCCTGGAATCCATCTGCCCTTAGCTCGAGAGTGTGCTTAGCTGAGAAAACCCCTCCCCCTGTCCTCCCCTCCTGAGACTCCCGGGATGTATGACATCATTTGCCTAGGCAAGAAATCAGGAAGTAATATAAATGTAAAAAAAAAAAAAGGATATACTTATCTGTCTATTTACTAATGCTAGCAGCATGAAGATTACAAATAATAAATGTTGAAGTTACACTTTATTTTTCAGTAGATTGATGAGTCTAAAAAAATCACCAACACTTAATGACTATTGAATAACAGGTGCATATTAATAGCACGCAGTAGACCTGCTCAACAAAGCATGGGGCCCAACGAGAATATGGAATATGAGGAATTAAATCCTAATAAATGAAGACCTGACAGCCTGAAGGGAGTGTATGTAAGGCCCAGTGAAGGATGCCTGGTTCTTCTCATGGCCTTAGGCTACTGCCTTTGTGGTTTTTAACTTAACATAATGCATTGCATACATTTTATAATAACATAAAAGAGCTACAATTTGATATTTTTTTCTATCCATATCGCAAGTCGTCTTGGCTTATTGTTACCTGTTACGAACAGTGAAAACACACATCAAAATGATCAGTAGAGCGGATATACTGTATAGACAGCTGAAATTGGATGCAAATCTTGACTTTTTTTTTATAAAAGTCACGCTTGGCCCCACCCTCTTCCATCTTCCATGCCTCTGTAAAGGTGTATTTGGGTAAAGGGTTTTTAAAGGAAATACGGAAATTTGGAGGCAAGTTCAACTTCTTATATCTTCAGATCTTCTGATTATTTTGAAATGTTGCTCTCGCGAAAGGTCACACCTGCTTATACAGTTCTTCATTGACTTTTTTTACAAAAGTCAAGCTTGGCCCCACCCTCTTCCCTCTTCCATGCCTCTGTAGAGGTACAGTATGTTAAGGTGAAGGGCTTTAAAAGGAAATATGGATATTTGGAGGCAAATTCAACTTCTTATGTCTTCAGATCTTCTGGTTATTTTGAAATGTTGCTATCGCTAAAGGTCATCTCTGATTTCACCTCTGCTTCATTGACTTTTTTACGAAAGTCAAGCTTGGCCCCGCCCTCTTCCCTCTCTCTTGCCTTTGTAAAGATATTTTAAGGTGAAGGGCTATTAAAGGAAATATGGAAATTTGGAGGCAAATTCAAGTTCTTATGTCATCAGATCTTCTGATTATTTTGAATGAGTGCTATCGCTAAAAGTTATCTTTGCTTATACAGTTCTTTATTGACTTTTTTACAAAAGTCAAGGTTGGCCCCACCCTCTTCCCTCTTCCATGCCTCTGTAAAGGTATTTTAGGGTGAAGGGCTTTAAAAGGAAATATGGAAATTTGAAGGAAAATTCTGCTTTTTACAGTATGTCTCCAGATCTGCTGATTATTTTGAAATGTTGCTATCGCGAAAGGTCACACCTGCTTATACAGTTCTTCATTGACTTTTTTTACAAAAGTCAAGCTTGGCCCCACCCTCTTCCCTCTTCCATGCCTCTGTAGAGGTACAGTATGTTAAGGTGAAGGGCTTTAAAAGGAAATATGGATATTTGGAGGCAAATTCAACTTCTTATGTCTTCAGATCTTCTGGTTATTTTGAAATGTTGCTATCGCTAAAGGTCATCTCTGATTTCACCTCTGCTTCATTGACTTTTTTACGAAAGTCAAGCTTGGCCCCGCCCTCTTCCCTCTCTCTTGCCTTTGTAAAGATATTTTAAGGTGAAGGGCTATTAAAGGAAATATGGAAATTTGGAGGCAAATTCAAGTTCTTATGTCATCAGATCTTCTGATTATTTTGAATGAGTGCTATCGCTAAAAGTTATCTTTGCTTATACAGTTCTTTATTGACTTTTTTACAAAAGTCAAGGTTGGCCCCACCCTCTTCCCTCTTCCATGCCTCTGTAAAGGTATTTTAGGGTGAAGGGCTTTAAAAGGAAATATGGAAATTTGAAGGAAAATTCTGCTTTTTACAGTATGTCTCCAGATCTGCTGATTATTTTGAAATGTTGCTATCGCTAAAGGTCACTTCTGCTTATGCAGTTGTTTGTGGATTTTTTTCGAAAGTCAAACTTGGCCTCAACCTTTTTCCTCTCCCATGTCTCTGTATTGGTATTTTAAGGTGAAGGGCTTTAAAAGAAATGTAGAAACTTGGAGACAAATTTGACCAGGGGTCTCAAACTGGTGGCCCTCCAGCTGTTGCAAAACTACAAGTCCCATGAGGCATTGCAAGGCTGACAGTTACAAGCATGACTCCCACAGGCAGAGGCATGATGGGACTTGTAGTTTTGCAACAGCTGGAGGGCCACCAGTTTGAGACCCCTGGTTTATACCTTCAGATGTTCTGATTACTTTGAAACGTTGCTGAAGGTCACCCCTGCTTATGCAGTGTCAGAGAGCTCACCTTGCTGGTCGCTGTGCTGGCTGCCCTGGGGCGCGCTGGTGCGCGCCGGTGCACATTGGCGCGCGCGTTCCTGTGCGTGCTGCTGTGCGCGCTCCTGCAGGCGCTGGTCTGTGTACTGGCATGCGGGCGCAGGTGTGCACGGGCACCTGTGAGCGTCAGCGTTTGGGACGAACCGGCCTATTTAGGTTTGCCAGGCGCTCTGTTCGGTGCTGCCTGATCAACAACTCCCTGTGCCATAGTTCCCGTTGCCTGTCTTATGTTCCTGTGTACCTGATCTCCCTACGACCCGGACTGCCTTTGGATTCTCCTGCTTGCTGCCTGTACCTGACCTCAGCCTGTTTGACTCCGCTTCTGCCTGCTCCTACTGTACCTTTGCTGCCAGCCTGTTGCCGAACTCTGCCTGTGCCCTGACCTGCCTGCCTTGCTCCTGCTCAGCACCTGTTGGCCTGTGTTCCTGACTACTGACCTGCTGCTTGAAGATCATCTCTCATCCAGTACTTGGATCTCTTCAGCAGGCTCTCATACCACTCCGCACTCCCGTGCCTCCTGTCTGCTCTACCAGGGGCCGTGATTCGGATACGTAAGGGAGTCTACCCTCTGCCCAAGCGGACTCATCAGTCTGGTAAGTGGAAGTCTGACATGCAGTTCTTCATCATCAATTTTATTTGCCCAGGTTTGTAGCGGGCTTGTATCAAAGGGTAATGGCACTAAAAACTGATATTTCACTTTCGGGTGGGTGTTGGTGGATTTTAGTCATCACCTTATTAAGTTACCGAGGGACCTCTATGGAGAAATATCCACCTTTCATCTCAGATGTCACTCTTCTGCTACTGGATTATCTGTCATGTGATTGCAATGAATAAAATTATGACCGGAGGTGATGGAAACCTCACTATGAACATGGCAGAAGGGTCGGGTTAGCGTAGGGCAGTGGTCTCCAAACTGTGGCCTGGGGGCCTGGGGGCCTGGGGGCCAGGTGTGGACATTTGCTTGCCCTTATCTGGCCCTTGGGGCATTATTCCTCCCTCTGATTCCAACAATGGAGCACTATTCCTCTTGCTGACACCAACGCCAACGATGGGGCACTACTCCTCCCACTGTCACCAATGATGGGGCACTATTCCTCCCTCTAATACCAAAGATAGGACATAGTTTACTCACACTGACACCGGGACATTTTCTACTCCCACTGGCCACTATTCAGCCCCCCCCAAAATCTAAACAACAGTAAACTGACCCTTAGGTTAGAAAGGTTTGGAGACCCCTGGCGTAGGGTTTTGCGTTGTGCCTTTGGAAATTAAAGTGGTTTCAATATCAGATATATTTTTCATGTTAAGTACATGCATGTACAAATATAACACTTGTACATAACAGATCAACCTCCTGCTGCAGACTATCAATTTGTCACTTGCCACAGCTTGATCACTCGGGAAGAGGAGACTGGGGAAACGCTTCCATGTGCATGCAGCAGACTGGTGACATCATCTCAGGCTAGGCAGAGACCTTTAAGAGCATGTATGGAGTTGCCAATCATCTTCTATTAGTTCTAATCTGATGGCGCCTGCATAGTTTTGCGGTCAACACCACTTGGAATAGCCAGGGATATGCCAATGATCCTTTTTTGCTTTCTGTGCCAGTGGCATACTGACCACCACATTGGCTTTCTTACCAATGACCATCAAAGTAAGGGGCATTTCTCAATGATCCCAATTAATTGATTTAATTAGGGGTTCCCTGAGACCTGGACACCTTTAATTGTACCTCTGGAGTAGAGAGGTTGAGAAAGACTGTCTTCCATATGTAGGGTCTTCCAATCCATATGTAGGGTCTATCCACTGGCATTTCAAACTATCCAACCACCACAAACATTAGTTGGCAGTCCAATTTTATCTACTCAATTTTTTATTTTATATTATAAAAAAATTGACACTTGGAGTAAGTCTAAATTCCAGATGAGGGGCTGGGCCAAGAAGAAATGAGTTCTGACCAATAAAGCCCCTAATACATATAAGGGACCAGCATGTACATCAACCTGGTAGCATCCATATAAGTGAGATCATTTTAAGTGGACTTACCTTTACCGATTATTTAATAAAAAATAATAAATAAAATTAAATAGATAACAAAATAAACCATTTTTTGTATACCATGAAGTGCATAGCAATCAAATGTAAAGTCATTTTTCTATGATTAATGCCTATCCATCAAAGCTATAGTTGCAAGAGGCAGAGTAAAAAAAAAATATATATATTTTTTTTTATAAGGTTTTCCCTTTTTTTTAAGCGGAATTACAAAAATAGGCACAACCAGAAAACCTCCATTAATTCTATATCATTGTCCTGACTTAAAGACTGCTCATTCACCAGCCTGTGTACTCTTAACCCTCTTGCTAAGTATATATTGCTATGTCTAATTGCTGCCTGTAGAAATAAAATGACATATTTCATATATCACTGCAGTGCTTCCAACGTGGCTTTTCTTAAACAGAAACAAATGTGGGTTTTAGCCAAAAACTGAGTTAAAGGCAAAGACCATATTTCTGCACAATGTAAAAAAAAAAAAAAAGAGCATATTTGTCTTTTAATTTATTTTAACTAGAATTCTTTGGAGAAAATAAAGTTACAGTAATTAAGACACCAAAATATTATACTATTCAAATGTACTTCTATTACATCTAATTCATAATTAGAACTTCACCTTAAAAAAAAAAAAAAGTGCAAACTTTATAATAAGTTTTTTAGTAGTTTGCAATCTACAGTAAAAAAAGTTTTAATTTTTGCAGTTTGGGATGTTTTGAATCTATAGTTTGTTTAAGCATCAAATGTATTTACAGAAACGCAAAAATGCATTTTAAATAAAGAAAAAATAAAGAAAATATGCATTTATTTTACCATAATATGGATATGATTTTGTGGATGGATATTTTAATGTCTGTAATAACTATTAAGTCATGTAAATGACTTTTTATTTTATTTTTTATTTTTTGCTAAACTATCATAAGCCATCTAAAAAAAAAAAGTAGGTACATTTGGAAAAGTTTTGTGCATTACTATACAAATGTCCCGTGTTTCAAAAAACCAAATTGTTATTCAAATACGAATGTTAAGTTTTATTACAATCAAAAAATGTATGCAGCTTTTTTTGGTCTTTGTGCATAGGATTGCAGAGGCTCCTATTCTTTGAAGGGAGGGGCTGGCTTTGTTTGAAGTTTTTTTTTTTTTTTCCTCTCTCTCTCTTATGAGTCTGTGTATGAGTTTTGGTATTGGTTAAAGGGCTGGACCAGCTGTTGTTCCAACCTTAAAAAAAAAAAAAAAAAAGTATTGAGAGAGCAAGGATCTTTGGACCCCACCTCTCTGGAGTGGTGGGTAGATATAAAAAGGGGTCTAGTCCAGCTGAGACACAGTAGGAAGTTTCTGCTGGGGTCTGCATTGGAACTATACCACTAAAACCTACCCCTGTATGACTAGGACCTAAGAAGAACATAACCAGGGCCACAGAGAGTCTACATGTCTAGAAATTAGACATGTTCAGCTTTGTGGATACACGATTACTGCTGGTAATAGCAGCAACAATCCTAGTAGCAAAATGTCAAGGAGAAGATGACCGTAAGTACACTTTTTTTTTTGACTTCCCATTGTCTTTCAGGTGTGATCAGCCATTGGTGAGCTGGGCAGATCATTTGCATATAAGTGCCAGCTGCACCTTACATGGGCATTGTTGCCCAGCATCACTCCACATTCTTTTTATGGCAGTAGGCATCTTTGAGCTGTCTGGTTATTGAAGTTCTGCAAGTGTCAAGCATGCAAAGCCATGCTACGACTTGTAGTCCCACAATGCCTGGATAGCCCAAAGTTGTCTATTTCTTTTTAAGATTGATGTATTTATGTTATGCATATAAGTACCTTAAATAATAATTTATGTTGAAGCTGTATCCTGCTGCATGAGAAACATGCTTTGAGCATTCTTGCTGTCAGCATTGAGGGTCTCGAATAAGTCACATGTTTATAATTTAATGCAGGGTGGGAAAAATGTGTTAACCTGTCTTGATAGGAACAGAAATAGTTTAATTGGGTTACAATGTGCTTAGCAGAGGGTTTGCAGGGGTAAGGGGGTGTAGCAAAAAAAAAAAAAAAAAGCAGAGGGGAGGAATTCTTGTAATCGCCTTTTCCTTTGTATGATTTAACGCAGGGTGTTTATATTGAAAACATATTATCTCATGGTTACATTCAGTGCTTCAGGAAAAAAGGGGGGTTGTGCAGAATAGAGCAATGCATGTGGTTTTCATTACATTCTGTTAAAGTCATCAGGTGGTGGTTGGGGGGGGGAACTGGATCATAAAACATGCTAAGGAGTGATTCACCATGGGATGTTTAACAGATTCCAGTTTTAAAAAGTCTAGACATAACTTCAGAACTTGGGATGCTAATTTTACATATTGGTCCACACTGGTATCACACTGCTGCCACCTGGTGGCCGCAGGGGATACTTCATGGACCATGTGCAAATCAATTGTTCTGGCGGTTGGTCAAAACAATAGCACTTGCTTATTGATCTGTCCTGACGTCCCTATTTTTTTTTAATTCTACAATTGAGTTAACTTTTAAATTTTTAAATATTGCAACCGAAAAAAAAAAACATTTAAAACTTTTCCTGTACTTCTAGGATGTATGCTACCAACAATAAATAACAGTTGGCAGTATATATAATTCAAATTATGTTTTATTGCAATCTCAGTTGCAATATATTTAATATATTGTCCGCAATAAATCATATTTCCATCTTGTGGAAGAATAGAATATCGGGTTGCATATTTGTCTTGGGTGTGGTACCTTTTTATTTTTTTTTATTGCAACAATGCACTATATATATATATATATATATATATATATATATATATATATATTTATGTATATATTACATGTCTGCATCATGCAAGATCTTTAGCATTTGAAATATTATAGCACAGCAATGGCTGGAATGTTATGTTATAAAGCGTTGAGTTTTTTTTTTCTTTTTTTAAGGCCAGGTTCTTTATTGTTGCTTGGGGCACTCTATACATCTCTGTCATTTATATGCTTTGGAAACAATCCTTTCTGTCCTTTTTAGCATTCCTTTTGTACCTGAGCGTGTCTCATCCTGCACATCTCCAGATGCACAAGCCACAAGTTCTTCCTCCTCCTCCTTTTGCAGGATTACGGCACAAGCCTCTACTCCCACCCCAAACCTTTTCACCTTCTCAAATTCCCTCTCTCCTCCCTCTCCAGGGCTACATTATTCCTCCCTCTTTTGTCCCTCTCGGATCAGCAAGCAATAATGATGTACTTGGGCTTGGAAAAGACCCTAGCCTGGAAAAACTTAGTTGCTTCCAAAATATTTAGTTTCTCCTTCCTCCTCCCACTCGCAGAACTTTGGCAGTCTCCACTCTTGTCAGGGAGCCTAGTTGATGGGAACCAGATGATTTTTTTTTTTTAACCCCCCTCCGTTTTTTCTTACTGTTAAACCAGATGTTGCTCAAAAACATAAAAAAACACAGCTGTATCTTCTAAGGTGTTAACCCTTTTGCCCTTGGCCTCAAAGGGATCCCATGAAGTCAAACGTGTTTCCTAATATTCTAGTGGTAAAGGGAAGTTTTAACAGTTGTCAACCTGTGCACTGCATATAATTTAAGCTGCACCTCAGGGCAGTTGCTTATATTGGACATAGTTGTAGGGTGCAGGGTTATAGGGGCCTAGTCATTTAATTATGACCCTTTTCTCCCACAGTCGGATATTCAGGGTGCGTCGTTGATGGTAGAACGTATAACGACAAAGATGTATGGAAACCCGAAGCCTGTCAGATCTGTGTATGCGATGAGGGAACTATCCTTTGTGATGAGGTGATCTGTGAAGACATTGGTGACTGCCCCAACCCTGAGATCCCAATGGGAGAGTGCTGCCCTGTGTGCGGTGAGGGTAAGTTCTAAAAAGCCTACCAGTGGTTCTTAATCATGCATAAGGGGGGTGTGGCCTTATTTAGTATTTATATGTTTGTTTCATTGTTTTTTTTTTAAAGGTGTGCTTTATTAATCAACACATTTGCCCATTTGTTTATAGGTCAGTACCAGACAGGCTCTGTTGTTGAGGGTCCTAAGGGAGAAACTGGTCCAAGAGGCGAAAGGGTAGGTATCAGTGATCGGGCCTACATATACCTCAACCTTGCTTAGTTTGTGGTCATCCTGGAATCTGTGGTAAAAGCACGTGATCAGGTCTAAGGTGGCTTAAACTGCCTATTAAAAATAACTTGTCATTTGTAGAATCACATTGAACTTTTATCCTAGTAGGATTCATGGTGTTTTACAGAGCAAGCACACCTCAGCGATTTGCTTTCTCGAGGTTTAGACTCAGAATATTTTTGACTTTTTAGAGTTAATAGTAAATTTTACATACATAATCATAGTTCTACTTACTGATAATATATTATCTTTTAACTTATTAATGAACATGTTCTTTAATCTAACAGGGACTACCTGGCCCACCTGGCAGAGATGGCATTCCTGGACAACCTGGTGTCCCTGGACCCCCAGGCCCACCTGGACCAGCTGGCCTTGGCGGAGTAAGTAGCCCACCTGTCTAGCTTGTAAATGTTTATGTCACCCATTGCAGGTCACCTATATACATTTCTAACCGGTGCGCCTTCTTTTTCCCTTACAGAACTTTGCTCCTCAGATGTCTTACGGTTATGATGAGAAATCCGCTGGTGTCTCCATGCCCGGCCCTATGGTAAGAGAATCTACTTTTGGTTATACACTGCTGAAATTACAACTTAAACCATTTCTAAAACAGTATACTTTTAATGGTCAGACTTTTAATAGTGCATCTTAGTACGCTCTAAACACTAGTAAATATATGGGTATGATTAAATTAACAAGCAGCAAACTATGGTTCAATATCTGCAATGGTTACTGATTAGTTCAAACTCCTAGGCTGTAGAGGGCTTTGAGTTGAGTTTAGGAATTTGGTTCCCCCTAGTGATACAAATCAAATTAGCATTTGAGTAAAATGTGAAAATGAGCTAATATCGCTTGTCTTGAGAAAGTACAAGATGCCCAAAATCGAACTGACGTTTACTTATATCTTTTATTAGGGTCCAATGGGTCCCCGTGGTCCTCCTGGCCCTTCTGGCTCACCTGTAAGTACCTTTAATTTTTGTTTTAAAATGACACTTTTTACATTACACCATACATGCAAAAAAAACTTGACATGTCTCTTTTTTACCTTTTTAAGGGACCTCAAGGCTTCCAAGGACCCCCTGGTGAACCTGGTGAACCTGGTGCTGCTGTGAGTATTTTTGATCCTTTCTACCTGGGCATTGTTCTTAAATTTTTGTTTGTATATCTTGTCCACCTGCATGGCCTCCACATTGGCCCACACTGTTGAGAGACAAAAAAAGGAAAGGCTAGGCCTGAGACTTTTTGCTCAAGGTTAGCTATGCCATTCTATTATTGGTAGAGCCCAACATTTTGATAGGCCTGAAAGCCCCTTTACTCTGGCATTGAATTGGCTTCATCCTTTAATGCATTTCAACCTTTTTATGAAATATAATGTTCTCCCTTGTTCTGAAGGCTTACCACCACAGTTCTTTAGAACTTTTTTTCAGAATTATTCTAGGACTGAAACCTTCCCTGATTATGTTCTGACATTACCAACAATAGCCAAGCCACCTCTATGACATAAACCTATACACAAGCACAATGGTGTTGTGAGGATTCCAAGAGACCAAAATCAACCCCTTAAAAACTAAATTATTTTGCATTCCGGAAACAAATAAAAGCCAATTGTATTGTTTTTTTTCTGGAATAACTACATTCCAGACTTGTATTTTAAATTGTATACTGTATTTTGAATTTCTAGAACATCCTCAGTCTTAATACATGACAGTGTAAGTAGAAGTCATGCAACACAACCAAAATTCTGCCCTTGCCCCCATAAATGATCTCATTGTGTTCAGATACTTACAGACAGACCTTTTCATATTTAAAATGTAAATATTAATGCCCAATCAAACACTTATATAGGATTGAATAAACTCATATATGATCAAAGCCATTATGTACTTTGGCCTAATAAGTTCTTAGTGGACAGTGGTGTTGCTCAATCTGCAATGCATGTCTACAACACCAGAACATTATGAGAAATAATGGAGTAAGATAGCCATAAGGGTTCAGCAAATTACATTCTCTTGTTCTTTGTAGTATATCTTACTGACTATTAATAGCTGGTCAGTAATTCATAATATGGTAGGGTGCACTGATCTGACTAGTCATATAGGTTCTTAGTATAGTTGCTCCTCTACTGATGATGGAGTAGGCCTTGTGGCGGCAGGTCTTCACTTGCAAGAACAGAGTAACACAGAAAGTTGAGGCCTAGGTATACAAAGTGCATCCTACAGTGTATAACAAATCATATATCTATATAGATATATCAATATACATCTATATAGATATATAGATATATATACCGTATATAATTGTAATCACTTCAACAATGATCCATCCTTTCACACTGTATAATTTGTAATGCTTGCCAGCAGATTTTTTTCTAAAATACTCCAACTATTGGCTAAACCTTAAGGGTGCTCCCCATAGAGGCCTGCCAAGCAGCATCATGTGTACTGAAATCATACAGTACCATGTGATGTAGACTAATATCATTTTATCTTTTTGGATAACTACATTGTCCACCTCCATTCCACTCTTTAGTTATGTAGAATCACATATTTCTAAGAGAATATGTATTTAAATACTTAGTTCTATAGTAAAATAATTTGAACTAGTTATAATGAGAATGGTCTACTCCTACAGATTTTTTAATTAATGCCTTTGTTTTGTTTCTAGGGTGCTATGGGACCTCGTGGACCCCCAGGACCTCCAGGAAAGAATGGTGAAGATGTAAGTATCTTGCCCATAGATACATGTACATATTAGGGGAAGGTGAATTCATTATTAATTAATTATTTTAGCATAAATCAAACTATGTAGCAGAATTCCACTAATACATGTCTCTAGTACATTAGTGAAGTGGTGTGCTCTCTTCTCAGTTTAGATAACCTGAAATACTGCATGCTGGGAATCTCAAAAAGTAGAGTGTTATAGGTCACCTTCCTCTGGCCTAGACAGTTGCGTTTTCATCCCAGGCCTCAACAATTCAGTAATCCTCATATAGTCAGACTATGTGTTTCTCAGTTCCAGACCTGCTTATTCAACACACATTCCAAGAAATAATTCACCACTCAACTAGAGTATCACCTTAACTAGCAACATTCTTAATGCTTTTTATTTATTTTTTTCCAAAAGGGTGAAGCTGGCAAACCCGGACGTCCCGGTGAGCGTGGTCCCTCAGGCCCACAGGTAAGAGGCTTTCACATCATTTTATAAAATAAATTTTTGTCATGTGTAGTGGGTTTTAGATGAATCATAAGATATCACATGGATTAAAGTGTTATTTAATCCATGTGACTAGGAAGCAAAATCATATATGTTGGTCTTAAATGCCATTACATTCAGACATTCATTATATATTGTTTATACTATTATTAATACCAATAATAGTAGTAATTATAGTACACATTTTAAAACTGTCTTGTGATTAAATATATCAATTTAGAACTTAGACACTGTTGGTCTTGCACAATTGTGATCACTTTAACATTGATCCATCCTTTCAGGATAAAATGTTCTTCAAAATCTGATGGTCTGATTCTTTTTCATTTATAGGGTGCTCGTGGTATCCCAGGAACTGCTGGTCTTCCAGGCATGAAGGGACACAGAGTGAGTCCTCTATCTTGACACCATCTTCAGAAATAGTCAGTCATGCAGTAGCACTGGCAAGATCTTATTCAATGTTTTCCTTCTACTCTTTACCTAGGGTTTCAACGGTCTTGATGGAGCTAAGGGTGACACTGGTCCTGCTGGTCCTAAGGTAGGTTTTACCTACAGGTGAAACACGGACTATGGCTCACTGACAATATTTTGGAGGTGCTGATCTCTATTTCTCTTCACCTCCTTTAGGGTGAGCCTGGCAACCCCGGTGAGAATGGCGCTCCTGGACAAGTGGTAAGTAACAGTTTCACATTGATGGAATCCATTTAAATTTGCCAAAATCTGTTATCAGAACCCTGTACTGATAAGATAGATAAGGTGGCCGTACCAGATTAATGGAAAATAGTCTTAAAGAATAGCACTGTATAATGTACTTGATGATGTTCCTCTTAAAGGGCAGGCGGGAATGTAGTATACTTTATGATATAGACTGTTTTATAGGTGCCATCACCAAATAAGAGATAAAAGAAAAAGAAGTAATATCTAGTACCCATAAAACACAGATAGTAGATCAGAATCATTTTTCAAATGATATTGTTAAAAATGCTGATCAACTTTAAGGCCTAGCTACTGTAAATTTGGCATATAGTTTTACTGTACTAATCTTGCTAGAGGTATAATGTCATTCTGGGCCTTACAACGGTCATCAAATCAGCTTTATTTCTCAGCAGCACCTATAACTAAAAATATGCTTAGACTACAACGTATAATAAGCTGTCTTTGACTATTCCTTATATATTTTGAAAATAATTTTTCCACGTAGTATGCCAATGAAAATGATAACCCATGCTATCTGTATTTGGGAGGAAAATATTATTTTCAATTAAAATGATTGAAAGGCATGGCATTGGCTACACAAGGCCTGCAATTGTGAGCCTTATAAAGTCCTAAAGCTATGGTTGGTGCAGTATCCATCACTCCTTTGGGATTAACCATACCAATGTAATATCATACCTTCATACTACAAATCATTTCCTTTTCTGTATAGAAATAACAAGTTTGGAAATGTTTTATTGTGTTCTTGACTTTTAGTAATGATCTCTGTTCTTTTTCTTTAGGGTCCACGTGGTCTTCCTGGTGAGAGAGGTCGTCCCGGCCCATCTGGTCCTGCTGTAAGTATACTGGACACTTTTACTTCAGCAATTCGAGGCCTATAGGGTGTATATGAACAAAGTACTGATTAGACTGTTCTTATTTTTCCCTCTTAGGGTGCTCGTGGTAATGATGGTACTCCTGGTGCTGCTGGTCCCCCTGTAAGTAGCATCTTTGGCTTAATAATTGAACTGCATGATGAGCGATATCAGTATTTTAGGATCATTTTTTTTAAATTCATATTAAAGAAGCAAGTTAGCACCTGTTCTTCTGTAATATCAGATGAGATTCAGTGCTGGAATTTACTGTTACTGGTATGAGTGCTGGCATTAGTTGGGAGAAAAGCAAGGCTTCTTATGTTACATGATTTGATAATTGTTTCTCTTTTGGTTTTAGGGTTCCACTGGCCCAACTGGACCACCTGGCTTCCCTGGCGGTGTTGGCCCTAAGGTAATATTTTATATTATGTTGCTTTTGGCATACAATTTTCTGGACATACATAAACACAATTGCAGGTGGAATACCACAGTTTAGTGTCCCTCACTTTGTCTTACTTGAAAGAATCCCATGTCATCCAACATAGGGCAGCTTTTTCCACTTACTTCAATATTCCTTTCTAGACTCCTTTAAGAAAATTTGTGGTAGCATGACACCAACTTCAAACATTAGATATTATGATTCGTGACCCTTTACATGACCTTCAATAACCCATGGTTTTTTTTGGCAAACAGGGTGATGCTGGTCCCCAAGGATCCCGTGGTCCTGATGGTCCCCAAGGTGCTCGTGGTGAACCTGGTGCTCCTGGTCAAGCTGGCCCTGCTGGTACTGCTGTAAGTAGATTTGGCATATTTCTCTAGATTTTTACTGTTGCATCATTTGGGAACCTTCATTGACTGATATCTTCTCTTGCATTTCAGGGAAACCCTGGTACTGATGGTCAACCTGGTGCCAAGGGTGCCACTGTAAGTATAAAAATTATATAACAATAAATATCACCCAGCAGGCCACTGCACTTCCTGTTCTATTCTTTTCTTAAATCCTAAATTCTGTTATTTCTGTTATCTTGCTCCAGTTTAGCCTTCCTCTATCCTACTATTATTTATTTTCATGGTCCTGGTTTACTTCTAAATATCTCAAGCACAAATTGTCCTCATCAGGCTAACACCCAATGTGTTCTTATCTCATATAGGGTGCTCCTGGTATTGCTGGCGCTCCTGGTTTCCCTGGTGCTCGTGGTGCTCCCGGACCTCAGGGACCCGGTGGTTCTCCTGGTCCTAAAGGTAACAATGTAAGTATACCACATCAACATCTATTAGTTGTCCTTTTGAACATTTTGTAGTAATGGATAATAAGTTCAGCAGTAATACAAACAGTGATAGCAACCCTGAGTTCTTGCCATTGGGAGACAAAATATGTTTTACATGTTTACACATTATTATCTGACAAATGATTGTGCTTGAATAATGGCAGATTAGTTATTATACTTAGTTCCTCTAGAGCTGATTTTACCTCTATATAATAATCAGTTAGATATTCAAGTGGTTAGGAAACATTCTGTTACTGATGTAATACTTTATGTTTACTCTTCTCTAGGGTGAACCTGGTGCTCAAGGAAACAAGGGTGAGCCTGGTGCCAAGGGAGAGTCTGTAAGTATCTACCACATCCTCCTAAGTTGACTGAACTGCAACCATCTTGGTTTGGATTTATTGGTTAACCTTTCTACTTCTTTTTAGGGCCCAGCTGGTTCCCAAGGACCCCCTGGCCCTCCTGGTGAAGAAGGAAAGAGAGGATCCCGTGGTGAGCCCGGACCTTCTGGACCTCCCGGACCTGCTGGCGAACGTGTTAGTATAAAAATTTGCCAAACTCACAATTTTGACTGTGCCAATGCCCATTAGCGAAAGGCAATAAGAAACACATAGAAGGCCAAAAGCCATCTAAGTGGATGTGTCACAGGACTTATGGTCTGATTTAAATGTACTAGATATCAAACATGAGTCAATGGATAAAATAAGCTCTCAATAGACTCTGTGACCTATATCTAATCTCACTGTTGGTTGGTCTGTGTAAAAACTATAATTACTGGGGGACTTAACTGAAAATTGTGCACAGAAAATGATGGAAACATGCTATATTCCCATACCAACCAACTGTGACGATGACTATGTCATTTTCACATTCTAAACTTTGCCAGGCAAGCAGACAGTGGCTGTTGGGTATTCCTTATTTTGCACCATATTTTATAAAGGCTTCCAATATTGTATTCTATACCCCCCCCCCCCCCACCACCACCCTTTTCCATGTTTTATAGATCAGCCCTACTAAGGAGGTGGTTATATAATGGGCAGTACTAGTGATGTCAATAGAAGATAGGTTGGCTGGTCATGCCCACAAAATGTCTGCCCCCAGTGCTAAGTGGCTTTTACAAAGGCCGTACACTTCCTTGTACTACTGAACTATAGAGCAGGCCTTAAATTATTAAAGTGTTCAAACTTAACTAAACATTTTCAGCATATTATTATCAACAAAACCATAGTACGCACACAGTTAATGATAAAGTAACACACAATGAAGTGTTAAAGGTACAATTTTTGGGTGGGTACAACTAACTAGATTCATATTTTGAAAAATACACTCCATTTTATAACACTACTAATGGATTCATTCATAATGGTTTAATATTATCAAATATATGAATGTTAAATTAATACTATCATTAAAACATGAGCCCTTGCCAGGACCTTATATGGTTTCATATGGCCTTGAAGATGTTATTGCTTTTTACATAGAACAAAAATATATGGATGCAAGCCTTCAATTATTACTACTATAGCTAAAGCCAAAGTATACAGTATTGTAAATTTACTTGACTACTATTATTACACAATTTTAGGCTCACTTTGACCTTGACTCAGAATGTCTTCTTTTCTTGACAGGGTGCCCCTGGAAGCCGTGGTTTCCCTGGTTCTGATGGTGCTGGTGGTCCCAAGGTGAGTCACCTATGCAATTAACAACTTGAGCTGACAGAATATAGTTTTGGACATTTGATGGCGCAGGAAAATTCCCGACCTCAATTTATCACTAATATCATACTATATGGTTATATCCCTTTACCTTACTTCCTGGTAAAGTTTCATGCCCTCATTCACTGAAGGCAGAACATGTCTCATTATTGGTTTTAATCACTCTAACCATTCTTTATTTTGCTGTAATACAGGGTCCTCCTGGTGAACGTGGTCCCGTCGGCTCTGCTGGTCCCAAGGGATCTCCTGGTGAATCTGGCCGCCCTGGTGAGCCCGGTCTTCCTGGTGCTAAGGTGAGACGCCACTCTAGAGTGACATGGAAACTTCGATCATTGTCATTCAATAGATCTTATACTTCCCATTTACTCCAATCATAGACAAAACAAACAAGCAGTATTAAGTAAAAAAAAAAATTACTTAGGTACCTGTATCTGTATTTTGTTTTTTGATCACCTGTTTTACAGAAAAATTTTCCATTTCCATGCACACACTTCCTTAACTAACTTGTAAATCAGTTATATACCAACAAAACTTGATCATTTGTATGTTTACCACTAATTTTATTTAGAATGGAGAGCTCTCTGAATGGGCTAAGCCTGTAGAAGACTCACACAAGATTAATTGATTTCATTTTTAATTTTATAACCAAAAGGGCCAAAAGGTAAAAACAACAACAATCTCAGACTTCAAACTACATTTGTTGAAAGCCTAAAAAGAGGATACCACCTACCACATGCCCCATATTCAGCGGACAATGTAAAATTTACTCAGTTAAAAAACAGGCTAAAGAAAATAGTTTCAGAATGTTTCTATATTTTATAGACCTTGGTTTTGCTATAGAACACAGTGTAATCTTGGCTTCTCTTCCTCTTCTATTCTAGGGTCTGACTGGTAGCCCTGGTAGCCCTGGCCCTGATGGCAAGACTGGCCCTGCTGTAAGTTGGTGTCTTTTCCTTTCAGGACTGCGCATTTCTTCCTTTCCTACATTTGATAGATTTCATTTTCTAATCTGTGGTCTTTTTGGCATAGGGTGCCCCTGGTCAAGATGGTCGCCCTGGACCTCCCGGCCCACCTGGTGCCAGAGGCCAATCTGGAGTTATGGGTTTCCCTGGTCCTAAGGGAGCAGCTGTAAGTATTCACTTCATGTGAAGACCCCATAATGTAACATTTGCCATCTTTTCTCCTAAAGTCCAAATCTTTACTATTTTCCAGCAATGAGTATATGCTCACTACATAGTATAATTTAACATCTCTTTCTTATTTCACAGGGTGAGCCTGGTAAGCCTGGTGAGAGAGGAGTTTCTGGTCCCCCTGGCGCTGTTGTAAGTATTCAGAAAATTATTTCAATTTTAGCTCACTAAAATTAGATGCACTCTACAGTATCCAGGCCTGACATATAATTTGTAGGGTAACTAATTTAAATGGGAAGCAAAAAAGGAAGTGTGAATTTCAGAAAATCTTTTATTTGCATCACTGTATTATACATGTGATATATGTGCAAGTGGAGCCTTTAAAAAAGTTTAAGGATCGATTTATAAAGCAGTGAATGTGACTTACCATATATTCTCTAGTGGAGAATCAATCAGTGTGATTTAATACACACGGACCTGGAAAATTCACCTGCAGATAATGCTTGCTGAATGTCAACCGCTCTGCTTCATAAATATATACGTTAAATCCAAAGCACTAGAATTTTTACTGTATGGTGCTAGATACCAACAATCATTAGTGTTATTAAGTATTTAGAATGGAATCTTAAAAAGTTGTGGTGTCTTTGGTTAATTCTTGGTTCCCTTGAACAAAGAGTTACTTCTTTAAAAGAATACTCATTCACATGGGAGAGCAGTTTCAGTTGAATTGTAGGTCTATTCTTATTCTTAAGCCTTTTGTTATTTAGCTGAGTATTATATAATCAACCTCGATTTTCTGCTCTAGGGTGCACCTGGCAAAGATGGTGAAGCTGGTGCTCAAGGTCCCCCTGGCCCTGCTGTAAGTAGAATTTTCTTTTCTTTTTTACTGATTCATTATTGATATTGGTTTTCCCACAGCTATATTGAATTTGTATTTTGCCCTGCAGGGACCTGCTGGAGAGAGAGGTGAACAAGGTCCTGCTGGTGCTCCTGGATTCCAAGTGAGTACTTTATCATAAAAGAATTGGGTCCCTATATTCCAAGGCCTTTAGAATATTGTCCACCTAACATAGTCCCTCACATTGACCCTATGGTCTGCACTTGACCTTACTAGGCAATATCCTCAGTAAAATTTTCCCTCCCTGTGATCACCTCTTTACACCTACAAATGTCATATTCATACACTGTGGCTATGCTCTACTGCATTATGTTGTACACATCTGATACTTACCTTTACTTTAATATAAAGTCATCTATATATATAAACACTGATACATTGTCTTTGAGAGACACATATCATGTAATGACAATTACTTTCACTTAGCATCTTCTTACTGCTAATTACAAGCCCTAACTGTGAATTAATATAACTCTTTCATTAAATTTTTAGGGTCTTCCCGGATCTCCTGGTGCCCCTGGTGAGAGTGGCAAACCCGGTGAACAGGTGAGTCTACTGAATTTACCTTGCTGAACCGCCAAACCATATTTCAGGATAGGAAATAAATCTGTGTACTGCCGCTAATATATAGGGTGTTGTGTGAATGGGAACTTTACAACCTAGTAAGTGACAATTAAGTTCCCGGTATTGGTGTTGAAACAAATTTCTTGATTTCAATTGCTTGCCTGCAACATAATGATAAAAGCTAAAACCTAAATGAATACAGTGGAAAACAGCTACATTTTCCATTATTATCAATTTGTATGCATAAGATCTTTTGGTTCTAAAGCTAGCATACATCAGCATACCACAGCAGCCATGCACAAGTTAAAGCCTCATAATATAGAGATTACAAGTTGCATTTTCATACCTGTTCTATACAAGCTATAGTTGATTACATTATATTAAACTGAGTGTCTCTCTTCTTAGGGTGTTCCTGGAGATGTCGGACCCTCTGGCCCTGCTGGCTCAAGAGTAAGTATTCCATCCTTCTACATACTACTTACTTGATAGGTCCCTAATGAAATTTATTGGGGTTCCTAATTACATGACAATCCTAAGACCCCAGAACCATGGACCATTTATAGAGTCCTGACCAACAGATTGCGACTACTTGACATAAATCACTGGAAAATAACCTGCTAGATCTTGAATTAGCTGTATACAAGCTCTGTCAACTTTAAAAACCACACATTGCAAAGCTGTTTCATTTTTTCTAAAGAAACCCAGTTGTTATGCTCACATGCTTTAGTAGCAATAGAGCTTTTTGAATAGATTTTTCTCTCTTATTATTATACTTTCCAACTATATTGAAAAATAAAAAAATAAGGGCCTAACCCACAAGCTGAGGACAACAGGGACAAGGGGTGCTACATGTGGCCTTGGTATCTACCAGTTGGTCTCCTAGATTTTTCAGAAGTACTTAGTCCTGTTGTAATGTATATTAATGTTATATGTCAGGGATCTTCAAACTACGGCCCTCCAACAACTGGAAGGCTGTAGTTTGAAGACTCCTGTTATATGTGTTCAGGCCTAAATTTGGGAAAAGTCCATAATAACAAATGATTAATATGGCAAACTTTATCAGAGGCTACCACTTGCCTCATTATTTTATTATACTTTTTGTAAACCTTCAATGATAGAACAACAAACCACACCAATCTGTGGCAGTAGAGATTGCCAGCTTTCTGTATGATATACAGATTTTCTTTATGCTTATAATATTTTTTCCTCATTAAAGGAACCCCTGTTTATCTATAATATTATCGTTTATGGGGTGGGATAAGGAAGAGTGCACCAGTGAGCACTTACAATTACTAATGGAGTATAGTTTAATATATATATATATTGATATTTTCATATGGTTTCATTTCTCATTGCTTCTTTTTTGTGCAACTTGTTTCAATATACTTGTTTTTTGAACAACACTTTTCTTATCTATTATAGGGTGAAAGAGGATTCCCCGGTGAACGTGGTGCTATTGGACCCCCTGGCCCTCAGGGACCTCGTGGTGCCAACGGTTCTCCTGGTAACGATGGTGCTAAGGTGAGTTGGTCTTTTCTTGCCAACGGGCTTTGTTTTGTGTCATATTCAAAAAAAATTTGCTATGGCTCACGGCTTCCAGTCAGATTTAGACTTTAAAATCCCAATTCTCAGTTGAAATCTTAAAGCTAGGTGGGTCACATTGCTCTTAGCGAAGAAACTTTTCCCGATAACGTTAATTGTTGTTGGGTAAAATAGGCTGTTGTAAGGTTCTATGAAGACCATTAATCTCTACAAAGATGAGAGTAGTAACTCCTTTTCAAAAAAATTTTTTTTGAAGGCTCATGGAGTACTTAGTCTGATCTTATGTATGTAAAAAATGTCCAACTAGAACATCAAGATTAGATTGTAAGCTCTAAGGAGCAGGGCCCTCTGATTCCTACTGTATCAAATTGTATTGTATTTGTACTGTCTACCCTCAAGTTGTAAAGCGCTACGTAAACTGCTGGCGCTATATAAATACTGTATAATAATAATAATAATAATAATCATGAAATGTATACTATAGCTCAAGAGAATTATTTACAGTTATGCATGATGATTTATCTCAAACATGACAATGACATAGCAATAGGGTGGGCAGCCCAAGTACATAAGTGCAATAATATACATCCTTAGTTTGAAGTTAAGCAATGCTTTTTCTTTTTTCTCAAATCAGGGTGAAGCTGGTGCTCCAGGTGCCCCCGGTGGTCAAGGACCTTCTGGTCTTCAGGGAATGCCCGGTGAACGCGGTGCTGGTGGCCTGCCTGGTGCTAAGGGTGACAGAGTAAGTGCCAGATACTTTAGCTGCAATTATAGTTAGCCATTTTATATGATGCTCACTGATCCTAATTATTCATTTCCTTTCTTTACTCAAACTGATATTGGTCTCTTCTTCTAGCTTAATTTTAAAGGTGTCCCTGTACCTCTGGATCCAATTTTCTTTTCTTTTGTGCTTGTTTTTTTTCTTTGACCTTAATCTCATCCCACTGACTTTGAATATTTTATTTCTCCTATACCAGCTAATGATTATACATTGTGCTATATGACCTAGCTTGCTGTTCAAACTATCAACACTATCCTCTATTGCCTTCTAGGGTGACCAAGGACCTAAGGGTGCTGATGGTGCTCCTGGCAAAGATGGCGTAAGAGGTTTGACTGGTCCTATTGGTCCTCCTGGCCCTGGTGGTGCTCCTGGTGACAAGGTAAGCTGAACAGCCAAAGTCTCAACTTTTTGAAATCTTAATATCACTGACTAGGTGCTAGGACACATAGGGTAGATTGTACACCTCTCAGAATCCATGATGTCAGGGAACCTGAGCATAACTGCTCCTCCTAATAAATCATCATCTGTATGCTGAAATTATATTCTACTCAAAATAAAGCACCACTTTTTTGCCAAGGTAAGAATAGGATCAATAAATACAGGTTTTAGCACTAGACCTGAGGTTTTAATGTATACCTTTGAGCAGGTGTCCCAACAAACTGGTCTTTGAGCCACCATGTCTATATATATACATATCTTACAAGGGAACCTGCATTTAAAACCAAATTTTATAATAGAGATTTAAACCAGTTTTTAAACATATCTAGCACACTATCATCATCATATAGTCTTCAGTTAGTCATGCAATTTAATGCGGAGAACTAGGTTTTCACTATATTTTAAATATAGCAAATATTGTTTGTATACAGTGAAGATATCACTATTATATCTCCATTATGGTAGCAAGATCATTATTAAACCCATCTTGGGAATGCCAATTTGTACCCTACATAGGACAATAGATACAAAATAGATACAAAATAGATTAGCAAAAAACAAACAAACATTAAGGCCCTGGTAGAAGAGAAGTACAATAGTTATTTCATGCATTGGCCCAACACTGCCTATTGGCCAGCCTTATAACAGTTGCTTACAACACTATGTAAAAAGTAGATTTAGTATTGAGGCTTGTCTACCATAGTCAACCCCTGAACAATCTTTTATCAATGCTTTTCTTTCCAGGGTGAAGCTGGTCCTGCTGGTCCTGCTGGTCCCACTGGTTCCCGTGGTGCTCCCGTAAGTATATCTTCAGTTGACCTGCTTTCTTTGCTCATCACAAAATGGCTGCATCTAATGGTCACTTTACTGTTCTTATAGGGTGAGCGTGGTGAGCCCGGTCCTTCTGGCCCTGCTGGATTTGCTGGTCCTCCTGTAAGTATTTTGCTTTAATGTTCCCATTTAAACACCTCATAGATCCATCTATTAAAATGCATACTCCACTGTCATTATTGCCAGACAATTTTTTCACCCAGACCTATTGAGCTGTGATGCAAATGCAAAAGGCCCAACTGAAAAGTCTGCTCAAAATATTGATTCTGACCAGACTAATGCATTATTATAGAGAATTTCTATTTCAAAGGTAAAGCCCATAAGGCTCTTTTCATCCACCTGCAGCACCTGGATATTTACTGTAAATGCAGTTGCAGACTCACTTGTAGGTCCACCTGCTTGTGAAACCTGGAATTGCACTGGAATTATACTGGTAAAATAGTTACAAGAAAATTACCATTCATACTTTCCAGTAGTTACATGAACATATGCAAACTTTGCACTAACTACACTACTGGAAATATGTTATTGTTCTCACTTGCAAGAATATTTGGATAATATTTCCTGCAAATCCTGTGCTTCTGATATACTAGTCCCCTTAATTTCACCCACTTTTTCACTCTAATACTGTTAAATACTTAGCATTATCCATGACCGTTAAAATGATTTTGTGCACTTTACAGCTTACCTATAATTTGATGACGTTAAGTACACACACACAAAAATAATAATGATAATAATAATTTAATATAGTATAATATAGTATTATAATTTACATACATACATGCATGTATGCATAGAGTACCCAGATTTACTGACTTCCATTTTATTTCCATGTAGGGTACTGATGGTCAACCTGGTGCCAAGGGTGAACAAGGTGATGCTGGTCCCAAAGGTGATGCTGGTCCTCCTGGTGCTGCTGGTCCCACTGGTGCTCCCGGCCCTGCTGTAAGTCTCTTCATAAACCATTCAAACTTCACCTCCCCATGTCCACTATCATCCAGAAATGCCAATGTACTTATCTTTACTTTTTCAGGGTGCTGTTGGTGCTACTGGTCCCAAAGGTGCTCGTGGTCCTGCTGGCCCTCCTGTAAGTATAAGTAGTTCATAATCCCCCTATCACTATATCTCACAATGGGTGATAAGTCATTGGGTACCTTTACAAAGATGTGTTAGACTGTTGCATTTTGTAAGTTGCCCCATGGATCAGGTCACAGTTGATCCCTCCAACAAAGGCCACTTCACCCGTTTTTGTGCCCCAGCTTAGAAAATCGGGCATAATACAACATGTATTTCTCATTTTATAACCCTACCACTTTTTAAACATGAACAGATGGTACTTCAGGCCTTCATAAGTCATTATTGAATATAAATTTTATTTGTACATTGTACCCATAACCCCCTGGCTTACATGGGACTAGCTGATTTGAAGACTTTCACTATATTAAAGGACATACATAATATATATGTTACAGCAGCAGATGAGTCCAGACTTATTCCAGCTGACTTAATTGAATACAAAAAAATGTAACCAAATTTATTTTCCATTCTTAGGGTTCTACTGGTTTCCCTGGTGCTGCTGGACGTGTTGGACCCCCTGGCCCCTCTGTAAGTATATATATATATACTTATGTATTTTTTATTAATGTTTGTAAGAACTAACACTTTGCCATGGATGGGGAGAAGAAAGGTGGTGAAAGCACTGCTGCAAGGTAGTTCTATGCGGTTTATTTTGCCACTTATGCCTCTTGCAGTTAGCAGGCTTTGCAATGTGTGAGCAAGACCTACTTGCCATAGTTGAAGCTTACAAATTTATTATTGAACCGCCATGCTCCCAAACTAGTCTTCTGAGTTGTGTTTACATGCTCTTATTTGAGAAGCCCATTATTCTTTTATGACTAACTAGGATATGTGTAGCTGACTATGTCCAATGCCACTTTGGTGCCTTTACACTCAGTCTTTAAATGCTCTTTAGGGCAATGCTGGACCTCCTGGACCTTCTGGCCCAGCTGGAAAGGAAGGACAGAAAGGACCCCGTGGTGAGACTGGCCCTGCTGGACGTCCTGGTGAACCTGGTGCTGCTGGACCTCCCGGACCCTCTGGCGAGAAAGGATCTCCTGGTAGCGATGGCCCTGCTGTAAGTTCCACTTTAATTCTAATCTAGCCATATTTTTTCTGAAAACTATTCAAGACCACTTTAGTAATCATTAACTAACTTTACTTATTGATTATTACTTAATAGAGTAAGTAAGGCCAAAGGATCCTTCATAATCTGGTAATTCCAATAAAACTACAGCAAATCATTACTCTTCTTGATATATCTATTCTGTAGGGTGCTCCTGGTACTCCTGGACCTCAAGGTCTTGCTGGAACCCGTGGTACAGTTGGTCTTCCTGGACAGAGAGGAGAAAGAGGCTTCCCAGGTCTTCCAGGCCCCACTGTGAGTACAACCTTGGCATTTATACACAAACCTTTGAAAGTTTTTCAGTAGGCCACATAGTGAAACTTCTACAAGACACACTGTTCCCCATACAGTCTGCTAAAAATAATTCATACACAACACATTTTACAGTGGCACATTTACAACAACCATTGGTAAACGCAGCCAAATGGGCACTTACCAATTCCTAACCAAAATGCTATTTCATGTAATATAAAACTACATGGACAGATAATCACTTTACCAGACTCTGTATTTCAAGTGTATTATCTTTACAGTCACCATCACACATTCCTACCTATAAATATTTACTTTGTATAATATGATTTAGCAACATGGCAATTTGGCAGTTATAGTATTTTATTTAAATGTATTTTGACTTTGTCCTTACAACAATTTAGGGTGAACCCGGCAAACAAGGTTCTTCTGGCCCAAGCGGTGAGCGTGGTCCTCCCGGTCCTTCTGGCCCACCAGGCTTAGCTGGACCTCCCGGTGAACCAGGTCGTGAGGTAAGTGTTTTTGGATAACAGTTTAGGCATTGTAAGACCATAAAATGGCTAAACTAACTGTAAGGTTATACAATGACACAATGTGCATCTTCAAAAATATACATTAGGTAAACATGTTAAAGCTTAACATTTTCTAAGACCTCATAATGGTGAATCCTGCTCCTCATCATTTTACAGCTGAGTAGGTTTCCCCATGCTAGGATTATCCCTTTACACCATATATTTATTTTACTGGTCATAACCTGCCTTGGAATACTATGGTAGTATGTAAATTAGCTTATTTGAAATGCCTGTATGTTAACTGGGGAAAATGTGTGGTTGATGGTTATGTAGAAAAGACCTTCCTGGTTTTCTATGCTACCTATAGGCCCAAGCCTGCTGTACCGAATGGTTATACTGGCACTGGCTCTCTGTAAACTCTGTGTTGCAAGTCATCATGAGGCTGCAGATGCAAGCACAGTCACATCCTTATCAAGGCTGCTAAGACATAGACATTAGCTGAAAAGTAGTTAAAAGTATCTATAGCGTATATTTATGAACTTAAAGAGCTGTCCATATTAAAACCTTATGCTGGACTTTCAGCAAGACGAGAATTTTTTTCCCTTGACTACTATTGCTGGGTAGCAAGGAGTAACTGTAGCTCGAGCAGTCTATGCAAATGCTTTTGGCCAAAAAACATTTACATAAAACTTATGTATATCTAGTTCAGGAACCTGTGTTTTTTAACAAGAAAATCTGTGGTTTCTTTGAAAACAAAATATTCTGTATAACTAAAGGAATTGCATCTGTGGTGAAAAAGAAAGAGTCAGGGGGTCACTTAATTGTTTAGTTATAGGGACCCATCATTACACATAATTAAATACAATGGTTTTATAAAGGGATTCCTAAGCATATAATGGCATCGCATTGCTTCTTTTTCGTATAGGCTCCTTCTAAAAAACACCAAGGTTCGTTTAAAGGCACTAATGTTTCTCTTATGGTTTGTCTTTAGGGATCTCCCGGTTCTGAAGGTTCTCCAGGTCGTGATGGTTCTGTTGGTCCTAAGGTAAACTGTTTTATCTAAGTCACCTCCCTTGTCTTAGACTTAGGTTCGCTGTGGTTTAATTTAAGACAATTCTTCAACTGAACCCCATTATTATCAATATCTTAGGGTGATCGTGGTGAGGGTGGTCCTGCTGGTCCCCCTGGTGCTCCTGGTGCCCCTGGTGCTCCCGGTCCAGCTGGCCCTGCTGGAAAGAATGGCGACCGTGGTGAGACTGTGAGTATACCATATTATTCATTTAAGACTCAGCTGACAAAATGTTAGCCTATGGTTGAAACATATTTGTTGGGTAAGGTTTTGTAATTCTTGATCTTGAGAACCCTACATTTTAATTCATTACTGCCAATCACATGGCAACAACTATTGACATTACCAAACCATTTACTTAAATTTTGAAAGCTAGATGTGTGAACACTCTTGCATTGGATGCATCAGCTTACATAATAAAACTGACCTCAAGTCCCACTGTTTTCAGGTGGCAGTCTAAAATGCATCCAGATATGTCACAGTTGGTAGTTATATATCAAGACACTTGGTATTGTGACACGGATGATTTCAAAACCATGATAAGGACATCAAATTCAATTTCTTCATTTACCAATTCCATTCATTTATAAAACATTGACACTCCTCTATTTATATTTTTTCTGCTTCTAAAGGAGCCTACAATCTAATGTCACTACCACAGTAAGCAGCCCACTATTTGCTAGTTTGTGGGGAAACCAATTAACCTTCCAGTATATTTTTGGACTGTGTGAGGAAAATAGAGCAAAGAAAACTCACAAAACCACAGAAAACATACAAGTTGCATCCAAACTCAAGTAACTAGGCTAACCAGCCACAGTTATGCCCAGACATTGGTATATTCTGTTGAAGTTTCAGTTTGCAATGGAGACTAGATAGGAATAACTTTAACTTGTCTCTATCTCTTTCTTAGGGTCCTGCTGGTCCTGCTGGCCCCGCTGGTCCTGCTGGTGCTCGTGGCCCATCTGTAAGTAGTCCTTTCATCTGAAGAACCTGTATTTTCAACAAAATTCTTGATACTTTTTTCTTACCCTAAACATATATATTTTTTGTATAGGGACCTGCTGGTGCTCGTGGTGACAAGGGTGAAGCTGGAGAGCAAGGAGAAAGAGGCATGAAGGGACATAGAGGATTCAACGGTCTTCCCGGACCACCTGGTGCCCCTGTAAGTAATGTGTGACACAATGTCTACCTACTTTACCTCTGTTCAGAAATTGTTAGTTTCACTACTCTTCAGAAGCCATACAGTTTTCTTTGCATTTTCTTCTCCCCGATACATTGTTTCCAAGTACTAATAACCTGTGTGTATTTTAGGGCCACGCTGGTGAACAAGGTCCATCTGGTGCTTCCGGTCCCGCTGGTCCAAGAGTAAGTGTTTACTTATTTTCTCTATACATACAGAGAAAAATAACTGGGCATCAGTGCCTTATTATGTAATGTGTTTACAATAGGGTCCTCCCGGATCTTCTGGCAGTCCTGGTAAAGATGGTTCTAATGGTCTCCCTGGTCCCATCGGCCCACCTGGTCCTCGTGGTCGTACTGGTGATGTTGGCCCTGCTGTGAGTATACTTATTTACTTAATATTTCTTAATCGATATGAATCTTTTAAATAATTTTGACGAGTTTATGGAGTTTCTTTTCTTTAGAAGTTGCTCCATTATGGTCTTTATTCATTTCTAATGATTCAGCATTTGCTGTTTGTCTCAGATTTGATGACTATTCCTATGATACCTTCTAGGGTCCTCCTGGACCTGCTGGTCCCCCAGGTCCTCCTGGCCCCCCTGGTGGCGGATTTGATTTCAGCTTCATGCCCCAGCCTCCTCAGGAGAAATCCCACCATTACCGTGCTGATGATGCCAATGCCATGCGCGATCGCGATATGGAGGTAGACACCACCCTCAAGAGCCTGAGCAAACAGATTGAGAACATCCGCAGTCCCGAGGGTACCAGAAAGAACCCAGCCCGTACTTGCCGCGACCTGAAGATGTGTCACTCTGACTGGAAGAGCGGTAAATAATGGGAATTGACACACACCTGCATAACCCTTATCATTTGCTTGTCCTCTTTCTTACAGAACTGTCTTCTTTTTTCTAGGTGAATACTGGATTGACCCCAACCAGGGATGCCCTCTTGATGCCATCAAGGTCTTCTGCAACATGGAAACTGGAGAAACCTGTGTCTATCCCACTCAGTCCACTATTGATCAGAAGAGCTGGTACATTAGCAATAACCCACGTGAGAAGAAACATGTCTGGTTCGGCGAGACAATGAGCGATGGCTTCCAGGTGAGGAAAATCTGTAATCCATTTATTATAGCTTGCTTGGCTTTTCCACAAATTTACTACAAAAATATAGAGGACAGGCAAATATGCTGGAAGTTCATAATTTCTTACATATAAGAGTAAGCACCATGAAATTGTCTATAATCATGTCATCATTTTACTTTGTTCCCAGTTCGATTATGGCAGTGAGGGATCTGACCCAGCTGATGTTAACATCCAACTCACCTTCCTCCGCCTTATGGCCACTGAAGCTTCTCAGAACATCACCTACCACTGCAAGAACAGCGTGGCTTACATGGACCAAGAAACTGGCAACCTAAAGAAGGCCCTGCTCCTGCAAGGTTCCAATGAGATTGAAATCAGAGCCGAGGGTAACAGCCGCTTCACATACAGTGTCATCGAAGATGGTTGCACGGTAGGATACTTGTTTACTTGACTGGGTTTGTGTATTGCTTTGAGAAGAATAGTGGAGGTTTAGACTTTCTGTCTGTTTTTAATTGCTGTCTGTAACTCTATTAGTGAGATTTGCTATCACTTTCTGTCCCTGTGATACCAGAACAAGACGTGAAAAATGGTAGTCACCTGAAAAGGAGGGCATTTGTATTGCTGTATTTGGCTCCATTAAGGGAGAAATCTCACATATGGAAACATAGAGAGATAAGAGAGAGAAATAAACTAAATGTGAAGAAGATTTTAACCAACCCCTGCTCTATCCAAAACAAAACAAAATAAGCTTTATTAAAAGGGCCCTCTTGATGATAGGTCTGAAATGCCACCAGATTGCGCCAAGTTAGATAGAAACTTTTTTTTTTTAAATAAATGAATAAGAAAGTAAGAAAAAGGAAACAAAAAGCAAACTGTTATAAAAAAAAGTAAAAAGACTGGCTTGCAGGTCAAAATTTAGTGCCCCTCTTTCTATAGACAGGCTCTCATAGAATCCTCCAGGTGAAATAATTAAATAATATCTAATAAACCAACAATATTTGAATCATTCATTCAAGATGTAGCATGGATACTTAAGTGACATTAGTACATGCCCTAGCCCTCTAAACTGTGGACATACGAGCCTTGTTTGGTTGCTACACTGAAACACCTCCTAATGGTCCATTTTCCTTCCACAGCAACACACAGGACAATGGGGCAAGACAGTCATTGAATACAAGACCTCAAAGACATCAAGACTGCCCATTACAGATGTGGCACCCATGGATATTGGAGCCCCAGACCAGGAATTCGGAGTTGAGATCGGACCAGTCTGCTTCGTGTAAAAACAACAGACAAATACTAGGACAGGATAATTTCTCATGCGGACTTGAAATTGTTGTTCCTCTCATCTCTAAAACTTTTCTTGTTTCGGTAAGCATTACACGAAAAAAACAGATAGACATGCTTTGAAGAACATCTCTCCAAGGACAGACCAAACGCCCGTGTTTGTGTTCACGGGATGGAGACTTTTCACCTCTCCTATTACCTGTGCCCCCTGCTTACATGAATTGGCCTTCCTATGACCTTGAAGATGCCCCCATGGAGAAAAAAAAATGGGAATGTCCTAAATAAGACTGCCCCGGATTTGAGATGATGAGAATGCAAGGTCGATGATCCCACAGATCCCGGAGTCGAAGAGGAGTAAACTAAATAATTTCATGTAATGCACCTTTTTTTTAAAAAAAAAAAAGTTTGTTTTTTTTGTTTTCATTTGTTCAGGTGGCAAAAAAAATAAATATGAAAAAAAAAAATGAAAATTGAAGGTGTGTGGAGAGTGTTTTGGAATCTTGAAAGGTTTTTGTTTCTCTGGGTGTGAGTGTCTCCTTCCATTTCCTAATTCCATCCATCGTACTTCAGCCCCTTCTCCATGCTATGTTTCATCCTTGTCACACTGAAGGTCAAACAGATCTCTGAGACTCCTCCAGTGTTAGAAGGGTGAGCAGTGTAGAGTGTTTGATGTTTTTTTGTTTTTTTCTCTGAGACTACCTCACTGTCATGTCCCATTCCATTGGTGCTAAGGTCTCATTGCTTCTTTGACATTCTTCCCCACAGTAGCTTAATTTTTTTTTTTTGGTGCTATAGATAGAATCTATTTTCCATATTTATCAGCCCAATAGGCTTCCACTTGAGGATTCTAAGGTGCTATTTCAGAACTTCTTTCCCTTTTCCTATCTCTCTAAATCCCCTTTCCCGTGAACACAAGAAAATTAGGTACTGTCTGTGTTTGTTTTCATTCCCACCTTGTTATGCTTAGTCCTCTTTGTCCTTTCCATTCCTCCTCCTTAACCTCCTTTTTCTTCTTTCTCCTCTCTCTCTTTATTTTTAATCTTTGTCCAATCTCTAACTAGACTGCAATGCCATGGGGTTTAAACTGAAACCAAAGGATCTGTATCTGTTTTGTAATTGTATAATAATTTGAGATGTTTTTAATTATTGTGATTGCTGAAATAAAGCATGTAATATGGTCCAAAATAGTCAATGTGATCGGTGGTCCTTCTCTATCCGACGTTGACCTCCTAGCCCGCTAACCATCATAACTAACACATAAAGGCCAAAATTAGTGTTATGGCAAAGCATGCAAAACCAATGTGGCATGTCCTACTAATAAAATTTAATTTATATCATACTATGGGTATAAGAAATAGAACCCATATTGATATAATTTTGCATACAGGTGTTTAAAGTGTTTGTAAACCTAAAACTTATTTTTCAGTATTTTTGGCATGATGCCCTAAATGTATATAATTTTTTTGCAAACATTCTTATCTGAAGATTCAGCCACTAGCATCACTTTCTGTATTAGGCTGAAAACACCAAGCCACTTCCTTACAGTTCGCAGCAGTCTAGTAAGCCAGTTCTTTAGTTGGCTGTTGTGCCAGGTCTGAGCAAGCATGCAATATTTATTTTGCATATAGATGATAAATAGGAATTTGAGAGTTTGAGCAAAAGCAAATATCTGGACCTTGTACCTGAAAAGGTTGGAAAAAAGTTTTGTTGGTAGAAAAAAAGGCCCAACCCAATGACATTTTCACATAGACACACAAAGCTTTGGAAAATTATCTGGGGCCAATGCACAGGAGCTCTAGAAGCCTTGATAAAGTATGGCTGTCTCCATAGGAAAAATACAATGGTGCAAACTTTCCATAGCTGCTTAATATATGCATGTGCCACAAATGAGTGAAATAGATTGCGGATTCTTCAAGTAATTTTTGTTTAATCAATGAATGGACTTTGTGTTTTCTTTCTGATGATAGGCAGTTGGATTGTGCAAACAAATGGTGGCTTAGGTCTTCTTCTTTATACTGTACTAATGGTGTTATCAGCTTTCCTTTAAAGCCAGATCAAAAATAAAAGAAAAAAAAAAAGGTTGTTTTTTGGACTTCACTGAAGTTCATAGAGTTGACAGAGTAATGGAGATATCAGGAGCAGAAAACAAGAATAATGCACAGAAAAAATAAGTATGGTTAAAGATCACCAGAATTTAAAAAGTGAGGACTTGCTACTATGTTATATAGCAGTGGTCTCCAAACTGTGGTTTGGGAGCCGGATGCAGCCGTTTGCTTGCTTTTACCTGGCCATTGGAGCATTATTCCCCTTCACTGACAGCAACAGTGGGCCATAGTTCTTGCCAATGACACCAACAATGGGGCACTATTCCTCCCATTGACACCAACGATGGGGCGCTATTTCTTCCACTGACACCAGTGATGGCGCACTGTTCCTCCCATTGATACCAAAGAAGGGGAACTATTACTCCCTCTAATACCAATCATGGGGCATTGTTTTCTCCCTCTGACACCAGGACATTTTCTACTCCCACTGGCCAATGCGACCCTCACTAAAGTGTGGAGGACAGAAAACTGGACCTTTGTTTAGAAAGTTTGGAGACCCCTACTATATAGGGAACATGTAGAAAAAGTATCCTGAAAAGTTTTTGTCTTTTCCCTTAAATTCCCCTTGAAAAATATCCACTCCCCTCCTGTATCTTAAAACTCATAGCTTCATATCGGCAGTATGATATTGTCTAAGGCAGCAGTCTCCAAACCTCTGCCTAGGGGGGCAGGATGTGGCTCCTTGTTTGTCTTTACCTGGCCCTTGGGGTACTATCTACTGACACCAACAATGGGGGCACTATTGCATCCACTGACACCAACAATGGGGCACTATTTCATTCACTGACATCAACAATGGGACACTATTCCTCCCACTGACACCAATGAAGGGGCACTATTCCTTCCACTAACACCAACAATGGGGCAGAATTCCTTCCACTGACACCAACGATGGGGTAGAACAATAGGATACTATTCCTCCCTCTGACACCAAAAATAGAGCACTATGCCTCCCACTGACACCAAAGATAGGAAATTGTTCACTCCCGCACTAGAAGCCAGAATATTTTTCTACTCCCGCTAGCCTAGTCCGGCCCCCCTAAAGTCTGAAGGACAGTAAACTGGCCCCTTGTTTGGAGACGCCTGGTCTAAGGCACTATAGTCTCTGACTATCAGTCCCACAAAATGTGGCCTGAGATTTGGTGATGCCACTGTGTTCCCCACTGTTCTTGCTGGAGAAGAAGCTGTTCTCGAGGACCTGACCTCATTCTGCTTCATTTATTCTGTGGATGTGTGGTTTCTAAATCTCTCATCCTGCTGTTTTATTATAGCACCACCAGTTATCAGACCACCAGAAAAAAGGTGGCTTTGACATGAGAAAGGAAAGCCCTGCTCTCCTACCAAGATGGCTGCCTCCACACGGAGACACAGTGGGGAACAAGGCCTGATAAGTCAGTAATGGGGAAATGATCAGCTGCGGTGAGCCTGAAAGCAATACTGCTGACTAGTCTTTGCCTTCTGCTGGCCCTTTTTGGGCACAGCTTTCACAATACCAGTGCTTTTCAAGGAGTACTAGAATATCCCAGAATCAAAGAAAAAAAGAAACATTTTAAAACAGTGTAAAAAAACATGTGCAATAAAAACTGCATTACATTACCACATACAGTGGAAAGGCAATTTTGAAATGTAAATGTGCACAGGTCCAATGTCGATAAAACTTGAGGTCTTTGACACAGATGTATACTGTATATCAGGGGTCTCCAAACTCCGGCCCTTTGCTTGCCTTTATCCGACCCTTGGGGCACTTTTTTCTCCACTGACACCAACAATGGGGCAATATTCCTGCTACTGACTCCAATGACGGGGGCACTATTTCTCCCATTGACGCCAATGATGGGGCAATATTTCTTCTATTGACGCCATCGATGGAGCACTATTCTTCAAACTGATACCGGCGATACGGCACTATTCCCCCCCCTAATACCAAAGATGTATTGTTTCATTCCACTAATGCCAGCATAATTTCTACTCCCACTGGCCACAGTCCGACCCCCATAAAGTCTGGAGGACAGTAAACTGGCTCTTGGTTTAGAAAGTTTGGAGACCCCTGCTGTATATGGTCAACTTTATGTAAACATCCCTTGTAATAGGAATCTATTGTGACAGGTCCTCTTTATGGAGAGATGCAGGGTCAATAAGACCCCACATCTCTCCTCCAGGCTGGAAAGCATGAGATTGAGAAAAAAAAATCACCGATCACATGCTGACAGCCGCGATCGCGGCTTTATTTTCTTTCGGAAACATCATAACGTCGCACCCAGGCCTCTGACGGTCATAGAGATGACTGGTGACCATCTGGGTGGCCATTTGGGTGGAACTCCGCTTTAAGGGCAGATTATACCTGACTCTACAGTCTTTTACCACTTCAATATAATGCTATAGTCTAAAGACAGCTACAGCGTGGTCGTCTAGTTCAGGGAGGGCGTCCATGGACATCCTCCCAGAACCCAGCCACCTGGGGTGCGCATCGGGCATGCTCTGTGATCACTGTGTCCTTCAGACACAGCTAATTACAGATCGCGGTAAAGAGCCAATCACAGCAGCCATTTAACATGTGATCAGCTGTGACTAATCATAGCTGATCACATGTAAACAGACTTGCCTGTTATCGGCTGTCCTTTACTCACACGCTGTGTCTGTGTGAGGAAAGTAGAGCCGATAACTGGCAAGGCTGTCAGCACATTGTTTACACTGATAATTAGGACACTGGTCATCAGTACCCTGATTATCAGTGCAGTCCCATCAGTGCCCACCAGTCCAACTTATCAGTGCCCATCAGTGCCGCCTATTGGTGTTGCCTACCAGTGCCCATCAGTGCCGCCTATCTGTGCCCATCAGTGCCACCTCATCAGTGCCTATCAGTGCAGCTTATTGGTGCCCATCAGTGGCACCCCATCAGTGCAGCCTCATCAGTGCCCATCAGTACCCATAAGTGCATTCTCATCAGTGCCCATAAGTGCAGCCCCATCAGTGCCGCCCATTAGTGTCGCCTATCAGTTCCCATCAGTGTCGCCTATCTGTGTCCATCACTGCCACCTCATCAGTGCATATCAGTGCAGCTTATTGGTGCCCATCAGTGCCACCCCATCAGTGCTGCCTCATCAGTGTCCATCAGTACCCATAAGTGCATCCTCATCAGTGCCCATTAGTGCAGCCTCATCAGTGCCCATCAATGCAGCCTATCAGTGCCCATAAGTGCAGCCTCATCAGCGCACATCAGTAAAGTAGAAAAATTACTTATTGTAATTTCAATTGTCATTCAGAGTGCGACAGCACTGAAAGCTGAAAATTGGCTTGGGCATGAAGGGGGTGAAAGTGCCCGGTATTGAAGTGGTTAAAGAAGTGGTGAGTTTCTTACTGAAGTTAGTTATTTCACACCAACTACTCACAAAAGGGAGAAAACTAAATAAAATTTATTTCGGAGCTAGTATCCTAGTGATGACAGGACAACAGTCCAAAGTCTTTGCCTTTGCATTCACCACAAATAACAAACCCTCACTAATGGGATTCATTTTTTGTTCTTGAGACTGGGAGGTCTATTGTCCATAGGTATGATCTCCCAATTTCTTGGAACAGAGAAAGTTTTCCTACATACAGAACACTTTCTTAGTAGATTTCCTCAGTACCCTCAGCTACAGGGATGTAGGGCTGCAATAGTGTAATTCTGTCTGTTGTTCTCAATGGTCTTTATCACGCATCTAGATGGGATGCCAAAGATATGCCCTAGACAACTTGAAGGGCTTTGTGATACATAGTGCTTTACGGAATGCCGTTCAGTTAAGGTTTACATCTACTTTAAAGTGGTTGTAAACCCTGTACTACCACTTTTACCTATAGGTAAGCCTATAATAAGGCTTACCTGTAGATACCGATGTCATCAGCACATGCGCACTGAAGAAATGGCTCGCTCGTGCCGTTTCTTCAGTAGCTGTGCCGTGACCGCACAGCATGCGTCATTGTGGCGGTCAATCACAGCGCCAGAGCCCGCGCACCCAGAAATGACTCCGGGAGACATGTCGCCGGTCACAGCAGTGTACAGGGACCTCTGCAACAGCTTTGATCTAAGGTAAGTATTTCATAATGAGCTAGTATGCGATGCATATTAGCTCATTATGCCTTTGTCTTGCAGGTTGTTTTTTTTTTGAGAGAGAGTTTACAGTCACTTTAAATGTTTGTTCATTTATGGATAGCAACTGATAGACTTAATCAACCCTTGGGTTTCTTATACCTCCCAGGATTTCTAGTAATGATACCTTACCTGTAGAGAATCTAGGACAGCCAACCCTCTACCATGGCTTCTCACTTTTTCTTCAGGGACAATGATCACTTGGTGGGTAAAGCCAAGAATGGAGCTGGTGAAATCCCTGGATTCTTCAATTAATATAAAAGCATTGACTGGATTCTTCAATTAATATAAAAGCATTGACCGCATTCACTCAGATATAACTTGACAGGCCATTGGCCCCGTTCACACCTGAGTGTTTGTAGCTTCCACCTCCAAAATGCTCATCAAACAAAATCTCATGGTTTTCAGTTGTGCCTGTTCACACCTAAACATAGTGACGCTTGGGGCTTGTAGCTCAGAAAATACATGTACTTCTTTTGAACTACAAACTTCAAGCTTTAAGTGTTTTTTGGCTCAATAGACTTGAATGGGAATGCATGCAAATGTGCAAAAAATTTTATTGCCTAGTAGCTAGCGTTCTTTTGGCTAAAAACTATTTTAAAAAACACCAAGTCTTAGACGACTGTAAAAATGCTAACAAAAATGCCTGTAAAATGACCAAAGATGCTCAGCTCAAATGTGAATGCAGCCTTAAGGCCCCTATCATACAGCTGTCCAATCAGGTCTGCCTGTCAGCTTTTTTTAGGCGGATCTGATCGGACCCTCCAGTTTCTTCTATAGAGCGGCAAATGTCAGCGGACACATGTTCGCTGACGCCCGCCGCCAACCGATCCAATCCTGTCCGCCGAAAACAGAAGGGTGGTGGCCTTTTTCCCCATCTGTCCAGTGGATTGGATGGTCCATTTCCATCCGATTGCCCCATAGAAGAGAGTGGGACTGTGTCCGTGTTCGCTCTGCCTAGCAGAGGGGACGCGGACCTGTCATCCGCCTGCTTAGCGGGGATCAGTGGAGAGATGAGCAAGCGGATTCCACCTAGCGGAGGAGCCAGTGTGAAAGGGGCCTTAAGGTTTGGCTAAGCATTCTTAAACACACACCATTCATTCATAGACAAATACATGCATGGATTATACTCACACCAATTAAAACCCAACTCCAACCAAATTGTTTTAATTTATTTTGGATAGCTTAGGGTAAGTTTGTACGATCATCGGATTCCTTATAAGGAAGACTTCCTGTAGGGACAGGAAGTGATGGAAAATTTCTCCAGAGCAACAAACAAAACAAAACACATTGTGAAAGAGTTAGAACTTTCTACAATGTTTTATTGTTGTCTGTGCCTTTTTGTTCTGGTGACAATCATACGTCCCAACTCCTGTAACAGGTGTAAAAGAAATAAAAATCTCCCCAGTGATAGATACAAATACCAGGCAGAAATGTTTACCCTTACCCACTCTATTCGATACTGAAATCTAGTTTTGCTTTGACTATAACCCAGTGCATTTGCAACTTTCAGAACAATAACTGATTCAATTTCTTTCTGCAATAAAACATTTGATTTTATTTTTCATACATTGAGTACAAAGTAATGTTTAGATCTAAGCAACCAGTAATACAACAAGTTATGTCATTCCAATCATTTTTAAAAGAGAATGGTTAATCGCCACTTATCATCATTATAAAAAAAACATACTTGTAGAATCTAATAATCTTCTAATAGGAATGCCATATCAGACATCTAGGCTGCCACTTAAGTAAGATCCTGCCGGAGCTATCTTCATCTCGCTCATCTTTAGGGAATAATAGTATCCTTTCCAAAAAGACCATACTATTCCAGCCGCATACTCCTTGGTGGGGCCATGCAGGTATTTCCCATTAAGATTGGCATTGTGACACTGGGTGTACCAGAAAGCTCCTTGGTAGGCCTTAGCACAGTTACCAACGTATGCATCTCTGTCATAATCATAAGTAGAGAATGGTACCCCAGAGAAACCCGAAAAACAGTCTCCTGCAGGTTTATCAGGATCCCCCTCTTCAAACCCATCAACATAGAGTCTGTAGCCATCCTCTTCGGGAGATATTGCAAATGGTGAGAGGGAAAAGTTACTGTACACCACAAATCGATGGTCTCGTTCAAAATCTTCCAAGTCAATCCTTAGACGCTGCGGCTTATTTCGGGCGAGTTGATGAATGTTCTTCAAGCCCAACCAGTGTTCTCCGTTGGCTTGCCCAAAACCAGCCTTATAGTCTGCCCAACCTCTGAAAAAATTTACGCTTCCATCAAACCTCTTCTGAATCACCGTCCAAGGACCCCCTTCACTGGTCATATCACAAAACACTGGCATTGGACTGAACAAGGGACCAGCGGGGTATATCAGATAGATGCCATTTTCCTTATAACCCTGAGCATGTACCTCGGCACAGTCATGAGGGTGGCATGTGTCTGTACAGGTGCCAGCATTTTCCTGGTTCAAGGGGGTAATCCTGAAAGTCTGATGACCCCTTTCCAGAAGAAGAAACAAGCTGAGGACAGAGAAATAATGCCACATCTTCAGCCTGTGATACTTCTAGCCTCTGTGTGTCCAAATGTTTTGTGTTTCCAAGAACTTTATATAATTAACAAACATCTCCTCTGGTTATTTATATTCCCTCAGCGTTTCCATAAATCTCAGCGTGCCGATTACCCAATCACAGTCCTCAACGGGCGTTTCCCTGCATGTCCCAGGTATCTGTTCAATTTCTGTCATATCTCCAAGTATCTGTGTATTGTTTGCTGATAGTTACGATGAAGACGACTGTTTTTTTTATTAATTTTTTTTTGCTTTATTAAAATTAAAAAAAAAGAACTATGGTCAAAAAAGGCACACGGCAGTAGAATATACTACTAAGTACTGCACCCAGTCGGCTTTCGGAAACCACTGTAAACAAAGCTGTAGTCTTGCGGGTCTGCCAGCTGACGTAATACAAGCTTCTAATCTACAGCCTGCATTTCTAAATAAGTGTTGGGGAAGGCAAGAGGAGCTGTTGCGCTATTTAGCTAACGTTAAAGAAGAACTCCCTCCCCCCTATTTTACTCCTTTAGCCTCTATAGGGAGAGTTCTGAACAAAAAACATAGTCAAATGTCCAGCGATACAATCTTGTAAGGAACAACCTCCAAACACCCAGTCCCACGCCGCCATCTTCTTCTAAAATCATAAAATCATGAGGGAGCCATCTGTCTCTTGTGGGTTATTGCAACTGGCGTCGTGTCATCAGTTGGTCAGCTGCAAAAACTAGAAAGAGACAGCTGGCCTCCATGATTATACGGAGCAGTGCATGCTCAGTAGAAGCCCTGCAGCCACCCTGGTTGCGTGATATTGGTTTCTTCAGGAGACAACAAATAAAGTGGGTGGGGAGAGCAAAAGTTTGCTTTAAGTATTGCAATTGGATTGAAATGGGTCTTTATTTTCTCTTCTAATTTTTTAATTAAAGTTCAAAAATCTTACATGCTGTAGTTGCTGCCAGGATGTCGTCAGCTGATGGAGATATATCCACGCCCTCAGCAGGAGATGGTCTGCATGCTGGTAGACATGGTGCCGACTGAAGACCTTGTGGGCAAGATGGTGGGCTGCCGAGGAAGAGGGGCGGGCTTCAGGGAGACTGAAAACCTGACACATGGTTCAAAATGATTCAAAACCCGTATAGTCCGGTGAATCCCGGACAGGTGGCAACCCTAGGCGGGAAGTACAGGTCTGGGAGCGAGTGGAGTGATGCTTTCCCAAAGCCATGCGATTTACCTGAATTAAGTGCCGACTCACCGAAGGAGGCGACTGCAGCACCCCAAGCACAGAGGACCACCGGAGAGAATGGAATGAGCTGAAAGAGGATAGCGAGGAGGGGCTCCTGCACCACACGTCTGAGCAGATTCACATTCCTGGCCATGCCCCCCAAAGTTCAAAAAGCTTAATCCAAAACTGAAATACATAAACGGGAGTGGTTTACCTACCAGAGCATTTATATTTCTGTCCAGCCAGTCCTGAGATATACACAGCCTGACCAGAGAGTAGAGCGAGGTTGGTGACCTGACTTTTCTCTACTGTTGTTAGCAGTATAGTTAGGTCACTTCCCTGCCTCCAGCTTGGCATTGAACAGTCAACGAGCTATAGGAGGTCTATTTTTTCAGCTCACAGCACTTTCCTCCTGTCATCTTGTTTCTTATCCACTTGTTTCCATGAAGCACAGTTGAACTTTAAACAATAAAAAAAAAAGTGATGTTTTGCTAAGATGTGCAGTATGTATAGATATTAATTTAAGGCATTTGGTCATGTGGTCAGACCATCAGTTGACCTCCAGTCCTACAGCAGATAACCCATTCAAGTTTGCTTGATAGCCACCCCATCCATTTCTGAAACTTATCTTCCATGTGCTACCCTGAAAACTCATTCAACTGCTGGAGCCCCATGGGGTTCCTTGTACTTTCAGGTCTAGGAAACATGTGACTGCAGTGTTGAGTGTGAATGGCGGCAGGGGGTTCACTTTAACGGTCCTTTTCATTAAAATTTGATTTCATAATTTACTGCCATACATGCTGTTAACCAGCAGGTTCTGCATCTATAAGTAATGTATCTTAAGTGGAGGCCACCCTAAAATAAAAAATAGCATTAATATTCTTTAAAAAAAATTTTTTTAAATTGAAAAAAAAAATGTTTAACTTACCAGAAACCCCAGTTGCTAGGCAGTCTTCCTAATCTGCCTCTTCCTACTCCGCAGCGCTTCCTCCTCTTCGGTGAGCGGCCCCGTTGCCTTCTGGGACATGTGTGTGTCCCAGAAAACAACGGGGCCATTCACAAAGCGCCACGCGACTCGCGCATGCGCTGTAGGAAACGGACCTTGAAACCGCAAGGCTCCATTACCTGTTTCCCTTCATTAAGATAGTGGCGCACAGATCGGCCTTGGGGGGGCTGACATCGCGGGCTCGCTGGACAGGTAAGTGTCCTTATTAAAAGTCAGCAGCTACAGCGGCCAGAACACCCCTTTAAATTCCATCATTTAGTAGACACAGTTCTTATACTAGTGATGCTCTTGTGCCATCACTTGATAACATAGTGAATAGTATTAAAATAAAGATAGAGTTGTACTGCTGTAGCCTTGTCATGACCATGGCTTTTTTTCAGCGGGAACGTGGGGGAACGCAGTTCTGGCACCCCCAGCACCTCCAGCACTCAATGTATGCTGGAGGTTCTATTGATGCTGGCTACTGGGAATCAATTGTTGCTGGGGAGGATCTATTTTTGCGGGGAAGGGGTCTATTTTTGCTTGTGGAAGATCTATTGCTGCTGGGGGTGGGTGTTATGTTGCTGGGGGGGGGTCAATTGTTGCTGGGAGGGATCTACTGTTGAGGGAGGGTCTAATGTTGCTGGCTGCTGGAGGGTCTATTGATGCTGGCTGTTGAAAGTCTAATGTGGATCTATTGTTGCTGGGGGGTCCATTGTAGCTATATATAGGGAATCTATTTTACTGTCTTTCTTGTTGTAATTAACAAACTCCATACAAATTACTTAGCACCATAAAATTGACTCAGAAGGGGGGTGTTCCTGCATCTATTCTCTGAGAAAGCTATGGTCATGTTTATATTTGCCATAATGATACTTGATGGTCAGTGGGGCTGAATAGGAGAGCACCAAACCACAGAATTTTCTATTTGTGATAACTTTTTCCTTAATTTGTTTCTCCCTCTGGCCACCTCTGGACAAAATTCAGCAAGAAAATTATAAAGGGAATGAGATGCAAGAGATTTCAAGAGGAGGCTACATAGTTACATAGTAGGTGAGGTCGAAAAAAGACACAGGTCTATCAAGTCCAACCTATGTGTGTGATTATATGTCAGTATTACATTGTATATCCCTGTATGTTGTGGTTGTTCAGGTGCTTATCTAATAGAAACTATTGATATCCCCCGCTGAGACCACTGCCTGTGGAAGGGAATTCCACATCCTTGCTGCTCTTACAGTAAAGAACCCTCTACGTAGATTAAAGTTAAACCTCTTTTCTTCTAATGAGTGGCCACGTGTCTTGTTAAACTCCTTTCCGCAAAAAAGTTTTATCCCTATTGTGGGGTCACCAGTATGGTATTTGTATATTGAAATCATATTCCCTCTCAAGTGTCTCTTCTCCAGAGAGAATAAGTTCAGTGCTTGTAATCTTTCCTCATAACTAATATCCTCCAGACCCTTTATTAGCTTTGTTGCCCTTCTTTGTACTCTCTCCATTTCCAGTACATCCTTCCTGAGGACTGGTGCCCAGAACTGGACAGCATACTCTAGGTGCGGCCGGACCAGAGTCTTGTAGAGCGGGAGAATTATAGTTTTATCTCTGGAAATAATCACCTTTTTAATGTATGCCAATATTCTGTTTGCTTTGTTAGCAGCAGCTTGACATTGCATGCCATTGCTGAGCCTATCATCTACTAGGACCCCCAGGTCCTTTTCCATCCTAGATTCCCCCAGAGGTTCTCCCCCCAGTGTATAGATTGTGATTCTTCTACATTGAACCTCATTTGCCATGTAGTTGCCCACCCCATTCATTTGTTCAGAATAGTTACATAGTAAGTGAGGCAGAAGATTCACTACAGTTTAAGAAACATGAAACCCACTCTCAGTTCTCTTGCTTTAGCATAGTGGCTTAGAGTTATGCCTTGCAGCAATGGGTCCTCCGTTTGAAACCTGTTCTCTTTCTGTGCTTGCATGGCTTTCCTCTGGGTAATCCGGTTTCCACACACACTCCAAAGACATGCTAGCTAGGCTAATTGACTCCTGTCTAAATTGGCCCTATCATGAATGTACAAACTGGCTATGCACATGTGTGTTATCACATTCCGCATGCCGGTCCCAAGCTCATGAAATCGGGGAAGGGTTGAGGAAAGAGCTGGAGATCTACCTTGTAAAAAAAAAAGGATCACCAGGAAAATTCTAGGGAAAGAGACTTTCAAGTGTATTAGACATGGTGCCCAAAGAGTTGGTCCATAGCTGGCTGAGAGTTGGATACGACTGAACGGATATCACACAGAATAGGTCACTCTGCATATTGAACAGACACCATGCTCATTCTAGCAGTGGTTTTGTCACAGTAACCACTTGACAAAAGGGGCAGAGCTGGAATTTAAAGGGCATCATGATACACATGTACCTAGGGCGTCTAAACACGGCCTGTCCAGTTCTGGTTTTCTCTGCACCTATTCCTCCAATGGTGACAGATGACAATCTCTATGAGAAAATCCTTACTGGAAACATGAACAAAATCCCAATCATTGTATGTTCTAGAGCAGCCTTTCTCAACTGGGGTTCCGTGGAATATTAGGTTTCCTCTAGAGGTTTCTTGCACAATGAACAATTTATGACTGTCAGCTAAGTAACCACTGACACATATGATCTTTTTAGATAATTGTAAGGGAAGCATTCCTGCCATTGACTACCAATGTAAGGAACAGTCTTCTCATTGACTACTAATGTAAGGTTCATTCTTCCCACTGATCACCAATGTAAGGAATTGTCTTTCCACTGATCCCCAATATAAGGGACCTTCTTCCCACTGACCACCAAGGTAAGGAATATTCTTCCAACTGACCACCAATGTAAGGGACCTTCTCCGCACTGACCACCAATGTAAGAAGCATTCTTCCCACTGACCACCAATGTGAGGAACATTCTTCCCACTGACTACCAATGTAAGGGCCATTCTTCCAATTGATCACCAAAGCAAGGAGCATTCTCCCCACTGACCACCCACTTGGCCAAAAGAAAAAGCATTCCTATTGGCCTAGGAGGAGGAGGAGGGAGGAGACGCCATGATGCCGAGGAGAAGCAAGGGGAAGCCTCCACCCACCACCGACGCCATAGATGGGGTAAGTGGCAGGCTGGGAACTGTCCGACCGACGGGGGTGGTTGCGGGCGACCCGACCAGGGGGTGGCTGTGGGTGCACTCCCCCCCCCCCTGAAATACCACCAGCCACTACGAGTAAGGAGCATTCTTCCCACTGACCATCAAGGTAAGGAGCATTCTTCCCACTGGCCATCAATGTAAGGAGCATTCTACTCAATGACCACCAATGTAAGGAGCATTCATTTCACTAACCGACAGTGTACTGGGCCCCTTCTTTCACTGACTACCAATGTCCAAAAAGATCCTCCTCTCACTGATTACCAGTCTTAGAGGGTCCTGTTCCACTGACCAGTGTAAGGGAGAATTACACAGACCACCAAAGGAAGGTTATGGCTTTCTGACCACTAAGGGGCCACTTCACTGATAACAAGTGGGGTCTCTTTTCCTTTGTCCAACTTTAGTAGGAGGGCATTTCTCCACCGGCCACCAATGTGAGATCACCCAATTTTAACATTTTCAAATGTCTTTTATGGCCTTTATTATTATTATTTATTTCAATATTACTGAAAATAATTTTGTCGCATAGGTGAGTAAAGTGATTTCGCGCAAATTGCAATAGAATGTTCTAGATAAATCGTCCCAAATGTTATATAAATACAAAAAAATAAATGAATATGTGTATTTAAACCATCCAACTGAAGTGACAATGTATAATATACAAAATTACACGCATAGGTCATATATTCTCAATCATGCCGTGTATACTTCAAATGTGTCCTAATATAAACTCATGTGAAAATAGGTGTGTACCACCTTGTGTAAAGGAAGAACAAAAACCAAAAAAATAAATAAAGTAAGTGTCAATAAATGTCCAAAACCTCCTAAGGTGAATAAAAAGTGGTGAAATTCTGTGGCTGTTAGAATTGACGGAGATGATTATCCATAAATGATCCTGCTGTGGCTTCTTAAATATTAAAGTCTCCCAGAACTCTCACCTCAATGCAATAAATAGCAGGCAATTACCATCTGGGATCTCCACTGGCCTCCCTGGGTAGTAGATGTGGCCTCCCTGGTTAGTAGCTGTGGCCTCCCTGGGTAGTAGATGTGGCCTCCCTGGGTAGTAGATGTGGCCTCCCTGGTTAGTAGATGTGGCCTCCCTGGGCAGTAGATGTGGCCTCCCTGGGTAGTAGATGTGGCCTCCCTGGTTAGTAGATGTGGCCTCCCTGGTTAGTAGATGTGGCCTCCCTGGGTAGTAGATGTGGCCTCCCTGGGTAGTAGATGTGGCCTCCCTGGGTAGTAGATGTGGCCTCCCTGGTTAATAGATGTGGCCTCCCTGGTTAGTAGATGTGGCCTCCCTGGGTAGTAGATGTGGCCTCCCTGGTTAATAGATGTGGCCTCCCTGGTTAGTAGATGTGGCCTCCCTGGGTAGTAGATGTGGCCTCCCTGGGTAGTAGATGTGGCCTCCCTGGTTAATAGATGTGGCCTCCCTGGTTAGTAGATGTGGCCTCCCTGGGTAGTAGATGTGGCCTCCCTGGGTAGTAGATGTGGCCTCCCTGGGTAGTAGATGTGGCCTCCCTGGGTAGTAGATGTGGCCTCCCTGGGTAGTAGATGTGGCAGTGCCCCTCCTAAGGGTACAGCAATATGCTAGCAGATCACAATGGTATGGGGGGGGTGCCTCAGTGTGACATAGGGGACAAAAAGGGAAGAAGCCTCCAATAGTGCAATATGTCAGGGCTAAAAACGTCTTTATTAAAGCATAGTAAAGTGGACTCTTACATAGTAATATTAGTATTCATATATTTATATATTTATATTTATATCCCATTTGGGACGATTTATCTAGAACATTCTATTGCAATTTGCGCGAAGTCACTTTGCTCGCCTTGATTGTTTAGTGTTATGTGATACACTGAAAGATTTTGCTGCACTTTTACTTGTACTTTTTATTGGTTAAGTTTACTGTTTTTAAGTAGCACGAGAGGCCTTTTTCAAACACAAAAAAAAAAAATTTTGTCGCATAGTTTGTACATTTCTTATTCTTTTACCGCAACTTACTGCTCACGCTAATTTACCCTGAACTCTCGCTAGAATGATTATTAGCAAAGGTTCTCTGAGAGTTATTTCAAGGGTTCCTCCATGTTTAAAAGGAAAGGCTGTTCTAGATAAAGACGTCACTAATAATTCCAAGAGTACATAAAGAAAATCCTATCTTCCAGAGGAGATACGCTTGCGTCTATCACCTCCCTGCCTGATTTTTCACCAGAGGAATGTGTTTCCTTTTCTCCAGCTGATCCCATGTCTCCTTCCAACTGCACACAGAGCCTCCGGAGCTGAGGGATTGCAGAGATCCCACGCAGCACATCTAGGAGTCTGCAATATTTCATGGAGGGGAGATGGGAGTTTGGCTCTCCGTAGAACTAAATGTTCCCATGTAGACACATGGGGCACTTGCTTTGTACGCAAGGCAGGAGAATGGAGCCGTGACGCATTGGTGCAATGTCTAGCTGCACAGCGACTTCACTCACGTCAAAAGGCAGACGATCTAGAAAGCGATTTTTTTTTTAAAAATAAAACGCCTTACTATAAACATGCATAATCGTTTTGGTCGCACATAGCTTTGAAAAATCTAAAGAAGATCGGACGTGCAATCAGATTTTATAGTATATGGCCAGAGCAAAGATTGTATAATGAGATTGTGATGTGTATGGTGAACTTTGGATTTAAAACTATGTAGTGCAATAGTCTAACTTAACAAGCCATGCCATTTAAATCTCAGTAGTTCCAGAGAGTAGACAGTTGTTGGTAAATCTAAACCAGTGGTCTCCAAACTGCAGCCCAGGGGGCCAGATGCGGCCCTTTGCTCGCTTTTATCCAGCCCTTGGTGCACTTTTTTCATCCACTGAGTCCAACAATGGGGCATTATTCCCCCCATTGATACCAACACTGGGACCCAATTGCACCAATGAAGGGGCATAATTCCTCCTAATGACACCAATGATGGAGTATTATTCCCCCCAATGACACCAACACTGGGGCCCAATTGCACCAATGAAGGGGCATAATTCCTCCTAATGACACCAATGATGGAGTATTATTCCCCCCAATGACACCAACACTGGGACCCAATTGCACCAATGAAGGGGCATAATTCCTCCTAATGACACAAATGATGGAGTATAATTCCCCCCAATGACACCAACACTGGGGCCCAATGATGGAGCACAATTACTCCAAGTGACACCAACAATGGGGCGCTATTCCTCTCACTGACACCAAAGATGGGGCATTGTTCATTCCTACTGACTTCAGGACCTTTTCTACTCCCAATGGCCACAGTCCAGCCCCCCTTATATCTGAAGGACAATAAACTGGCCCTTTGTTTAGAAAGTCCCCTGATCTAAACTATATTACAGAACCAGATTGTTACATGTGTGGTCAGCTTAAAGCGGAGTTCCACCCAAAAGTGCTTCCTCCCCCAACTCCGGTGCCACATTTGGCACCTTTCAGGGGCGAGGGGGGAACGGGGGACCTGTTTTTGACAGGTCCCCTTCCCCACTTCCGGAGACGGGCCACGGCCCGATCTCCCGGAAGTTCAGCCTCCCCCCTCCTTCCCCCGCCGCTGGGCCAATTAGAAAGTGCAATGTGCTTCGCGCATGCGCAGTAGGGAACCCGCTGTGAAGCCGAAAGGCTTCACTACCGGGTTCCCTTACCAGGAATGGCAGCGGCAGCACCCGGGAGTCGACATCGCGGGCTCCCTGGACAGGTAATTGCCCTAATATTAAAAGTCAGCAGCTACTATTTGTTGCTGCTGACTTTTAATTTTTTTCACCCAGGCTGGACCTCCTCTTTAAGCCTTGACAGATACATTGTAATTCTCAAGGCTCCATTCACACCAGTGCAACTCCAACGTCGCACTGGAAATCGCATGGCTTTGGAGTTGAATCAACTTCCATGTGACTTTACATTCTCTGGCACTTAAGTCGCAAGAAAGTTGCATTAAAGTAGTGCAGAAACCTTGCTGCGACTTTAAGTTGCATTCATTGAAACGGGTGCTATTGAAATGAGCTGTGACTTTACGAGTCCGAAGTCACATGACAAGTCACACAAGTGTGAACAGAGCCATGACTTGGGATCCGACTTGTGAGACCCCAAGTCGCATAACATGGGAAATCCCATGTTAGCCAATGAGAGCTGTATTAATTAGCACTACTGAAGTCGCTCCGACTTTATAAAAGGTTCCTGTACTACTTCAAGGCGATTTCTATCCGCATGGTGCCCATAGGCATTAATGGAAGTCGCCTCCAAGTCAGATCTTCATCTATGCATATAAAAAATCTTCATCTATATTGATGTGATTTGGATCCGACATTACAGGAAGATTACCCAGGCATTCCCTGTGGTGTAACCCCTCCCTTACTTTGAAGCCGCATCAAAGTAGTACTCAAGTCGCATCAAGTCGCCTGGCAAAGTCGCACGACTTTTAGGTCAAAGTAGTGTGAACAGAGCCTAAAACTTAAAGTCCAACTCCAGAAAACCTCTAAATGATTCCCTTGTAGGGGGGCTGTGCTTGTACTGCAAGGGTTAATTGCTCATTTAGGTCTAGGGGGCATAGAAAAGATCTACTTACCCGATCCTCTGCACCGCTACTCGGATCCCCGCAGCGTTTTCTCTCCCAAGCTCCAACAGTCTAAGGTCCTGATGTCATCAAGACCAATGCAGGGTCCATAGCCATGCGATGAATGTGATGATAACACCCACGTCCAGCTTACCCCTGGAGTGTGGGGGAGCGCTGCTTGCTGGCCGAAGGATCAGATAAGCCATAGCTCCCAACTGTCCCTGATTTCGAGGGACTGTCCCTGATTTGGAGCAATGTCCCTCTGTCCCTCATTCCACCTCATGTGTCCCTCATTTTGGTCTGATCTATATAGTTGTATATAAAATGCACTTTTTATCTTTCAAAAAGTGTTTTCCAGCACTAAACCTTATGTCTGATTTCTAAATTGCTGCATTTTTAAATTTCAAAAGCCAATATAAAGGAATAGTATTGCTAGAAAAAGCACTTGTGGGTTTAACCAATCTTGTTTTTTTTTTTTGTACAAGTCTCCTTTAAGGGGGCGTGGCAAGGGGTGTGTCCTATTCCTGCATACTTTTGGGGGCATGGCAAGGGGTGTGTCCTATTCCTGCATACTTTTGCTGATAGGTGTCCCTCATTCCCATCCCAAAAAGTTGGGAGGTATGGATAAGCAAAAGTGTTTCTCCTCTCCCCTGGACTAAATGAGCAGCCTCAGCCCCACTGCAAGGAAGGATTTTAACATTTCCCGGAGTTGGGCTTTAAGTTTAACCACTTAAGTCCCATCAGGGATTCAGGTAGTTAGGCAGCGACAGGCATCATCCTGGTATCTTTGTTTTTGACCAGTGATGAATTTTAAATGTAAAAGCCATCCTAGCAGCTAATTAGCCGCTGGATCACTTTTATAGGTGGAGGAAGGGGGTCCGCATTCCGCTACCTTCCGGGGCTCTCCCGTCTCACCAGGAAGCCATCTGATCATAGAGATGATCAGGGACCAGAACAGCCCCGGTGATCTCTATGGTCTAAGAAACGGGAAGCGACCAGTATTTTGCCACTGCTGGTTTTTCCGAATGAAAGCAAACCATTACTGGCTTGGAAAAGCCTCGGATCAAACTGATCTTGGTGTGATCCAATGCTTTTAAGGGCAGAGGAGAGATCTGGGGTCTAATAAAGAAGAACGCTGCCCATGCTGTCACAAGGGAGGTTGTTCATCCCTTGTGATAGCAATAAAGTTGATACTTTTTTTTTGTTAAAATTAAAAAAAATATATAAATAAATAAATGTGATAAAAATGTTTAAAGCGCCCCTGTCGCACAAAGGGGAATACACGGGGTAGTCCCGCACACATACATAAACAGCGATCGCACCGCACATATGAGGTATCGCCGTGACTGTCAGGGCAAAAGCAATCATTCTAGCACCTGACCTCCTGTGTAAATCTAAAGTTCTAACCTATAAAGGCTTTTAAATCGTCACCTATGGATAATTCATTGTGGTGTAGTTTGTCGCATTCTACGGACGAGGCTGACATGTTTGGTATCTATGTACTCAGCGTAACATCATCTTTTATACTGTACAAAAAAAATGGGTATTATATTGTGTTTGTGTTCACTAAAATTCATGAAACCGTATTTCTTCTAAAAAATTTGCGTTTCAAAAATTGCTGTGTAAATACCGCGTGACATAAAAAATTGCAACACCCACCATTTTATTCTCTACAGCCTCTTCTTAAAATATATATATATATAATGTTTGGGTGGTCTAAGTAATTTTCTAGTACAAAAATGCAGATTTTTACATATATGCGTCAGAGTAGGCTTGGTATCAAAGTGGTTAATCTGTAAATATTTGCCTTCTCTGGTTACTCCCCCCCCATTAACGTTTAATAAAACTTTTCCATTTTCTTTACATATCTTATTTTTGAACCCAGTGATGACATCACTGGGTCTCTGTGCTTCTCTATGCATTACAGGCAGATGATGGCTGGTGGGAGGGGTCAGCAGGTTGCTGTATATAGCTTCCTGAAAACATCACAGCACCCTGCCTCTCTCCATAGTCCCCCTCTCCATAGTCCTGAGCCCTGATGCAAGCAGTAGGCTGGCTCTTAGGAGGAGTTTTGCAAATATCAAACTGTCTTGGCGGCTGGATGTCAGTCTGGAGGAGTGGGCGTTGTATTTACTAGAAGATCACCTTAAGTAATGCCCATTTGTGATAATGAGCCTCCATGATTGAAAGAACTGAAATCCAATGAATGAAAGGGGGAAAGGGCCAGTCAGGCTGCGGAAGGAAAGCGCTAGATGATGCTGGATGTCCTCCAACCAAGAAATGAGGCAGGCTTTATCTGACTTGCTGCAGCTTCTCATACACACTGCGAGAGGTTCACAGTGTGCAGTGAAATCAGAGTAAGCAAATTCAGTACAGGAGAGGGGTCTGTGCAACTGTTCAAGACTGAAAGTAAAGCTGGAGCTCAGATATAAAAGAATTTATCAGACCCCTTTCACACTGGGGTGGTTTTCAGGCGCTTTAGTGCTAGAAGTAGCCTCTGCAAAGCGCCTGAAAACCGCCTCCCATTGATTGCAGTGTGACTTTCCACACTGGGGTGGTGCGCTTTAACTGACTTCATCAGGGTGGCCAAATGTGATGGTTGGGATTGTGTCTAGGTTCTCTAATCCCAAATGACAGTCCCCAACCCGACCTTACCAGATCTCCTCCCCTCTCCTCCATCTGTGTACTGTACAAAGGTAAGTGCCCATCTGTGTACTGTATGATGGTGGGCATCCACCTCTGTACTATACAATAGTAAGTGCCCATCTGTGTAGAATACGATGGTGAGTACCCACCTTTGTATTTTACGATGGTAAGTGCCCATCTGTGTACTGTATGATGGTGAGCATCCACCTCTGTACTATACAATGATAAGTGCCCATCTGTGTAGAATATGATGGTGAGTACCCACCTGTGTATTGTACAATGGTAAGTATCCACCTCTGTACTATACAAGGGTAAGTGGCCATCTGTGTACTGTATGATGGTGAGCATCCACCTCTGTACTATACAATGGTAAGTGCCCATCTTTGTAGAATACGATGGTGAGTACCCACCTTTGTATTTTCTGGTGGTAAGTACCCACCTTTGTACTATACAATGGTAAGTGCCCACCTGTGTACAGTACGATGGTGAGTACCCTCCTTTGTATTTTCTGATGGTAAGTACCCACCTTTGTACTGTACAATGGTAAGTGCCCACCTGTGTACAGTACGATGGTAAGTACCCACCTCTATACTATACAATGGTAAATACCTACCTGTGTATAGTACAATGGTGAGTACCCACCAGTGTATTGTACAATGGTAAGTACCCACCTCTGTACTATACATTGGTAAGTGCCCATCTGTGTACTGTACAATGGTGAGTACCCACCTGTGTATTGTACGATGGTAAGTACCCACCTCTGTACTATACAATAGTGAGTGCCTACCTGTGTAATGTACGATAGTAAGTGCCCATCTCCGTATTATACAATGGTGAGCACCCACCTGTTTTGTACGATGGTAAGTACCCACCTCTGTACTATACAATAGTGAGTGCCTACCTGTGTAATGTACGATAGTAAGTGCCCATCTCCGTATTATACAATGGTGAGCACCCACCTGTTTTGTACCATGGTAAGTACCCACCTCTGTACTATACAATGGTGAGTGCCCACCTGTGTAATTCACAATGGTAATTGCCCTTCTGTGTATTATACAATGATAAGTACCTACTGGTGTATTGTATGGTGGTAAGTGCCCATACACCTGTGTACTGTATAATTATAACTGCCCATCTGTGTATTATACAATGACAAGTGCCCATTTTACTGTGTACTGTATGAAGGTAAGTACCCACCTCTGTACTATACAATGGCCAGCGTACACCTGTGTACTGTACAATGGTGAGTACCCTACTGTGTATTGTACAATGGTAAGTATCCACCTCTGTACTATACAATAGTAAGTGCCCACCTGTGTTATATACAATGGTGAGCACCCACCTGTTTGGTACGATGGTAAGTACCCACCTCTGTACTATAAAATGGTGAGTGCCCATCTGTGTAATTTACCATGGTAAGTGCCCTTCTGTGTATCCAGAAAGGACTTATTTCAGTACTTTACAATGCTAAGTGTCCACCTGTGTACTCTACAGTAGTAGGTGCTCACCTATGTAAGTACCCGCCTGGTACTATACAGTGGTAGGTGTCCACCTATATACTTTACGATGGTAGGTGTCCACCTCTTATACTAAACAGGGGTTATCTATGAAGTGTACGAAAGTAAGCACCCACCTGGGTTCCATAAAGTGGTAAGTGCCCAGCTGTGTATAATGGTAAGTGACCACCTATGTGCTGTACGATGGTAAGTGCTCACCTGTATACTTCAAAGATACATTATCACCTATGCACTGCACATAGGCAAGTAACACCTGTATGTGTTCATCTGTGTCCTGTACTGTGTAATGTATTATTTGTGTGTTCTCACTTTACATTTATATGCTCTTTTTTTCTTTCTTTTTTCTTTTTTTTTTTACTTTCTGCAAAAAAAAATGAAATATTGGGGCTAATAAGGGCCCATTTTTGTGCTATCATTTAAAACTCGAAATGGCAAAGGTTCTCCAAAATCTACCGAAAATATAGGGAGATGAAAACTCCCAATTCTACTCATCCCTAGTGCATGCTCAGCTGTACATATCACTCAGTCCTCCATATTCTGCATCCTAACTACTACACATAAGAGTCCATTCATCCAGAGGAGTAGAGGTGCAGGGTGTAATTCTATGAGGCAGGACAGTGGCTGAACACATTCCTGGGAAGCCCATGGTATAATGGGACCATTGTACCCTCAACTCCTCCCCTGATGTCTGCTTATGAAGATGAGGACTTCACAACATCGAATAGCCAGTGCCAGCAAGGGGACCAGAGGGAGAAGAGGAAGGGGGCTGCATGATGGTCTGCCTGGATACAGCAGGACCCTATGCAGAAACACCGTCCACATTACCTGCAGGGTCACGATGTGTGTGCAGAACACTGAGGATCTCAACTAGCAACAAGTGGGAATCTTCTCGGATTTAAGCTGGTTCATACCTAAGGAACCCCTGGGATATATGGATTGCATCTTTTAAGTCATCACTCTACCATTGCAAGAATCAGATGCAACTGCAATAGATTTCTTTGGCCATGCCATTGCTACTCAGTCACTTGATTACTGGCTGCCTCCAGCTATACCCTTAACATGGAGTCAAATCCCTGATTGGAATTATCTAAAGTCCTTCTTCACTATGTTGGAAATCTTTTCTGAATCCATAAATCGTGTTGGTGACCGAGGCTTCAACTCCCAACTAGTTTTCCCACAATGCTTTGTGCCATAAGTCCTCCCATTTTTATTTTACCAGCGGAAACCGCTAATCCTAACCTCTAGAGCATAGAATTGTCTTGCAAGCGTATCTCTCTGTTTGGATTGTTTGGTGTGTGGGGAAATGCAAAATTTGTTTTTGGTGAAAATGGTTTAAGTATGACATTTTGGGGAATATTTTGCCAATAACCAAGTGTTGGGTTAAGTTATGGCTTGGCTCTGGTTGGCTTAGGCCAAGTTATGCAGATTAGGAGTTGTGATTTAACTCTGACGTTCTAACCTGTATGCTTGTTCTAGGTCAGTGACCCAGAAGGTATTGACGCCGTTGGATTGAGATGATAGATAGAAATTTGGTATTTTTAAGAGTTTACTATCTCATTACTACCCTTTGTTTTATAAGGAATCAAACTAATACCAATCTTATTAATAAGCCTAACTACTAACATTGCCTAACTACTGAAGTTACCTAACTACTAGAGTTGCCTACTAATAGAATTGCCTAACTACTGGAGTTGCCTAACTACTAGCATTGCCTACTACTAGAGCTGCCTAACTACTAGCACTGCATAACTACTAGAGTTGCTCAACTGACTAACATTTGGATCTCCGTATTAGAAGTTTATTAATAAGTCAGCAAGTTTAGTTGCCTAACTACTAGCGTTGCCTAACTACTGAAGTTGCCTAACTACTAGAGTTCCTTACTAATAGAATTGCCTAACTACTAGCGTTGACTAACTACTAAAGTTGCTAACTACTAGAGTTGCCTACTACTAGCATTGCCTAACCAACAGAATTGCCTACTAATAGAATTGCCTAACTACCAGCGTTGTCTAACTACTAAAGTTGACTAACTACTAGAGTTTCCTACTACTAGTGTTGCCTAACTACTAGAGTTGACTACTACTAGAATTGCCTAACTACTGAAGTTGCCTAACTACTAAATTTGCCTAACCACTAGAGTTGCCTAACTTCTATAGTTGCCTACTACTACCGTTGCTTAACTACTAGCATTGCCTAATTACTAGAGTTGACAAGTACTAGAGTTGCTTAGCTTCTAGCGTTACCTAACTACTAGTGCTGCATAGCTACTAACGTTGCTTAACTAACTAGCTTTGGGATCTCTGCATTAGAAGATTGCCAAGGTCTGCTCAACCTTTATATGCTTCTTGTGGGGCTGTACATCAAGGGTGCACAAAAAGTTTAAGGCTAAAGGACAAAAAAGTGTCAATGTCATTCAGCTTGTAGTATATACTTTCTATGGTCTTTGTAACAGAACACAAGTCAAGTGTAGTAATCCAAAACAACCATCTTGTACCGTCCTAAATGGTTTATATGTATAATATATGTATGCGGTTGCTCTGAGATATTGCATCAATCGGAATTCATTTTTTCATTGATCCCATTGCAGTTAAATGAATTTCGACACTGTACCTGAGGTTACCACATTTTGTAGATCTTTGCACTTCAAAATGGCTTATAAAATAACCCTGTATAATTTTTTTTTTTTTGGGGAGGGGGGGGGGGGGGTACATAATAGAAAGCATTAATGCAGACTGACTGAAGGCTAACAAGGCACCCTGGGTGTTGGAAAGGCACTCACTTTGTTCAAACCTCCTATAATATTATTATACTATACTATACTATGCTATGCTATGCTATACTATACTATACTATACTATACTATACTATACTATACTATACTATACTATACTATAACTTGTAAGCTTGGTAAGTGGCTCTACTGGCATATCCTCGTTTCCAATGCACTTGGTGGACATTCAAGTTAACATATCTGACTATTGTCTAGTTATATGCAAGATTTGGGGTTATGCTATGTGTTTCTTGGTGAGCATTACTTTGGCTGACTCTATATTGTAAAGCAAGAGTTAAAAAAGAAAAGACAGAGCAGAATTCCCAGAATGCATTTTGTTGGAACTCACTTCAGCCTGTTGATGTTGGAAAGTCACCATATGTGACCTTTATAACGGAGTCTGCTTCATGAATATGCTTATTGTAATACTACACTGTGGACACATTGTGTGAGTCTATTGAGAAAACCCTGCTGTTAAATAAACAGGATAATTTGTGAGAGAGGGTGGAAGACAGAGACAGATAACCAAGTAAAGAGCAAGAGATAGGCTTAGAATATGAATTAACCATGATAGGTAGGAAACACAATGTTGTAGAGGTAGAGCATGGAAGGACAGAGAGGCCTTGGCAGAGATAGGGAGAGTACAAAGACCAGACTAAGGGCAGTCTACTCAATGGAAGAGAAACTCTACAGGATGGTGAGTGAAGGGGCATTTCATAGAGATAGGAGAAAATAGGGATAGTGAGTGGATAACCAGAAAGCTGTAGAGGAAATACAGAGGATACAGAGAGATATAGGGAAGAGTGAAGGAAAGGAGAGGCGTGACCAAATTCCACAGAGAGTGAGAAGATGAACTCTGAGGAGACAAGACGAAAGGCTGGAGAGACAGGGAGAATCTGGAGACAGAGAGGCTCTGGGGAGACAAGAAAAAGAGAGGTTCTGGAGAGACAGAGATAATCTGCAGACAGAGAGGATCTGGGGAGACAAGGTGAAGAGAGGTTCTGGAGAGACAGGGAGAATCTGGAGACAGAGCGGCTCGGGAAGATAAGGTAAAGAAAGGTTCTGAAGAGACAGGGAGAATCTGGAGACAGAGAAGTTCTGGAGTGAAAAGGAGAAGAGAGATTCTGGAAAGACAGGGAGAATCTGTTGACAGAGAGGCTCTGGGGAGACAAGGAGAAGAGAGGTTCTGGAGAGACAGGGAGAATCTGGAGACAGCGAGGCTTTGGGGAGACAAGGTGAAGAGAGGTTCTGGAGAGACGGTGAGAATCTGGAGACAGAGCGGCTCGGGGAGATAAGGTGAAGAAAGGTTCTGAAGAGACAGGGAGAATCTGGAGACAGAGAAGCTCTGGAGAGACAAGGAGAAGAGAGGTTCTGGAAAGACAGGGAGAATCTGGAGACAGAGAGGCTCTGTGGAGACAAGGAGAAGAGAGATTCTAGAGGGACAGGGAGAACCTGGAGACAGAGAGGCTCTAGGGAGACAAGGGGAAGAGAGGTTCTGGAGAGACAGGGAGAATCTGGAGACAGAGAGGCTCTGGGGAGACAAGGAGAAGGGAGGTTCTGAGAAGATGGGTAGAAGGGAGACTCTGGAGAAGCAGGAAGAAGGTGGACCCTTTAGAGACAAGATAAAATAGAGACTTTAAAAAGATAGGGATGAACTTTAGAGACAAGTACAATGGATACTCTGGGTATAATTTGGAGAGACAGTATCCAACAGAGATATTGTAGTGTTTCTTGAAGAAGAGAGATGATATAGAACAATCAGTATGGCTAGAGAAAGAGGAATAGAGGGAGTGAGTATTAAAGACCACAGGGGGAGAGGGGGTCTAAAAAGATGATGGAAGACTGTAGGGAGACAGGAAACTATAATGAGACACAGTAGGTAACTCAGTGTGTCTTTTTAGCTAGTAGAACATTGGCTAAACTTCAACAGTTTAGAGTGAGTATTAAAGACCACAGGGGGAGAGGGGGGTCTAAAAAGATGATGGAAGACTGTAGGGAGACAGGAAACTATAATGAGACACAGTAGGTAACTCAGTGTGTCTTTTTAGCTAGTAGAACATTGGCTAAACTTCAACAGTTTGAAGTACAGATGACAACACTGATCCATAGAAACTGGGTAAAAGAGGTCTCTGGATAGAGAAATATGAAGGAGGTTGGTTAAAATTGGCCAATGTTTCAGACCAAACCACATATTCTAAAAGAGTGTACACCAGCCATTCTCGGCCAGGGTTCCTTCAGAATGGTGTTAGGAGTTTCTTGGACCTGTTGTTGATTTAGCTCCCATTTGTTGGTGCCTGCATAGTTCCAGGGCCAACTGCACCTTGCAAAGCCAGCAGCATGACACAACTTACCTCTTTAGCTGTCTGTAAGGGGGGCATTCTGACCATCACTGTAGGGGGAGATATTGTTGCAATTGGCTACTAATGTAACCCACTAATACAACTGGACCTGAAAATGATTTCAAGGGTCCATTAGGGTAGAAAGGTTGAGGAAGGCTGGTCTACACACTGGAACAATGACTGAAATGGAGCAATTCTAGAGCAGTGCCTTAACTCTACCCTCTTACCCTTATCACCTGACAATTTATTCTAACCTCCTTATGTACTGTCCAACATCATATGGATTTGTGTTTCAGTTTTTATTTTGTCTATACATATTAAGGCACTCTCTTGAATTTGAAATATAAGTATACTGTTTAGCTGGGTCTGCACATCAGCACGCTGTGTACACATCGGCATTCAATGTAACAGGGTCTACACTTCACCATATACTTAGTCTGGATTTACTGTATTTATCATCAGATCCTCTAATAGGTTCTGCACACTCTCCAAAAAAAGTATCAGCATACACTTTAACAACTTAAAGTACCCATTGCAACCGTAGATACAAATTATACAAAGACATTACACCAACGTACACTCTAACAGGGTCTGCAAAAATTCCAACAAAGTTTACGTAAACTCACAAGCATGGGATTTAAGAGGTGTTTACACAGAGTTTGGGGAAGGATGAGTTACACAATTAATATTAGGAGACTTTATATTTCACAAGCCACACAGACCACTACGAAGTCTGTATAATCCACAAGGAGGATGGGGCAAGCTGGGTTCTGTTTACATGACAGCAATGGTAAAATACACATAGACTTAGAAGGAAAAAGTTCTACAGATCATGAGGCATTAGACAGGCTGAGAAAAGGACAAGGGAAGGAATGGGATAAACAAACAGAAAGAGGAGAGAGTAAGAGTAACAGGAAGTATATAATGGGGGGTACAGAAAAGGGGCACAGAAGGGGGTCTCTATATAGGAGGCTTAAAGGGAAGGCTTCAGATGTGCACAGACTAGAGCTACAGAGGACTACAGAAAGCTGGATCCTATGCACAAGGAATTTAGTAAATAGTTTACATACAAGCAAACTGAGCAAAGAGATGGAATGACCTAGACAAAGGACAATATAAGAATGCCACCAGGAAGAGAGGTAGTAAGAGGACCTGTCCAGCCAAGAACTCCATCGCAACGAGGGACCCATGGACAACCAGACAAGATGCTGAACACAGATCAGTGCATGGGTGTACATTGGAAGAACATACTGGCTGATCTACTAAGACAGTGCCAAGAGAATGAAGCACTCTATCCCATGGCAACCAATTTATTTCAGGTTGTTTAAGAGATGGCATGCATTTAATCATAGCACTACAGAAATACTAGATTGAAGTGAGAGATTGAATATCATTATAATATCTATCTGTAATGATATGTAAATGTCTGATGCTGCAAGTTTGTCTGATATCTGTTGATTGGTATGTTAAATGTGTTCCCATAATAAATATATTTATAGATTATATATATATGTGTGTGTATATATATATATATATATATACACACACACACACACACACATATATATGCGTGTGCATATATATATATATATATATATATATATATATATATATATATATATATATATATATATATATATATATATATATATATATAAATATAAAAGAGAAAATTCAAAAAGAAAAAAAAACTAATAGATGCATAGGGGCTGGCACTACTAACCTCTTTCTGAAGATGCCAGTTGCATGGCTCTCTCTGTCTTACATTGCTTGGAGTTAATAATTTGAAACAAGCATGCAACAAATGAAGTCAGAACTCATTATCTGCATACTCAGCCTGATTGCCAGGCAGCTAACATTTGAAGTGGCAGTTAGTGATGGCAGCCTGCATATTGCTGTCAGTACAGGTTTTTCTTTAACAACTTATTCTGTGAGATTGCATAATAATAGTAATATTAATATGCAGTATAGTGGGCACATGGGGTTGCTTGATAAAATCCAAATAGGAATACAGTTGCTGTATTTTTGAAAGTAATCTTTAAAGTGGCTTTTACATTTCTACTGCGTTGTTTTTATATTTACACGATGATACCTATTTTGATTTACAGATATTTCTTCTAATAGTTACCCACCCACTTATAATAGCGTTTCAATCCCTGTTGAAATAAGATCAATTACAAGATAAGGCTCTCAGGGAAGTATTTTGTTTCTAGTTGCGGTAATGCTTGAATTGCAGTGTTGGGTTCCTACATTTAATTCTAATGCCCCGTACACACGGTCGGATTTTCCGATGGAAAATGTCCGATCAGAGCGTGTTGTCGGACATTCTGACCGTGTGTAGGCTCCATCGGACATTTTCCATCGGATTTTCCGACACACAAAGTTTGAGAGCAGGATATAAAATTTTCCGACAACAAAATCCGTTGTCGGAAATTCCGATCGTGTGTACACAAATCCGAGGGACAAAGTGCCACGCCCTGTTTATAGTCCCGACGTACGTGTTTTACGTCACCGCGTTCAGAATGATCGGATTTTCCGACAACTTTGTGTGACCGTGTGTATGCAAGACAAGTTTGAGCCAACATCCGTCGGAAAAAATCCTAGGATTTTGTTGTCGGAATGTCCGAACAAAGTCCGACCGTGTGTACGGGGCATAAGAAAGGAGAGAGTTGGTTGCTGACATTGACTATATTTACAGTGTTTGGGTGGGTTTCATCCCAAAATCCAAATAGCTGTATATAAATTGGCTTCCACTCAAATTGGTCCGAGTATGCATATGACTGCCTGGGAACATCTGATTATAGGCTTCAGAGAGTAGGGACTGATATGCTTTCTGTAAAGGTATGCAATAGTAAAGCTTAGTCACTATAAAGCACTGCTTGCATATATAAGGATTAACTGTGGCTGCCCTATAGATGTATCATTAAAACATGAAATATTGGCAACATTGACACATTTTGATAAGATTATATTAGGACGATCACAGAAAGTTATGTATGCAAATTAAAGGGAACATTAACAGGTCTCTTGTAATTCCCCTCCACTCTATCCACTCACCAACCATCTCTGCCCTCCACCTCCACAGTGTCCACTAACCACCTATCTCTCCCCTCCTTATCCATTGTGTCCACCCATCTCCCATCTCTCACTTACACATCCATTGTATCCACCCATCTCCTACCTCTACTGAGTCCACTCTCCACCCATCTCTCACCTCCACATCCATTGTGTCCACCCACCACCCATCTCTTACCTCCACTGAGTGAACCCTCCACACCCATTGTGTCCACTTACCACCCATCTTTCAAGTCCACCATGTTTACTCACTACCTATTTATGCCCTACATCTTCATTGTGTCCACTCACCACCCATTTCGTCCCCATCCCCACCTCTGCTGTGTCCACTCACTTCCCATCTCCCTCCTACACCTCCACTCAGTCTACTCACCTCCCATCTCCCCCTCCACCTCCGCTGTGTCCACTCACCTCCTCCATATCAGCTCTCCACCTCCACTGTGTCTTCTCCTTCCACCTCCAGCATATTCACTTAACTATTTCCCCTTTCACCCCTCTATATCCACTCACCACCACCAAACTTACTACTCTACCGTATTCATATACAAGCTGTTTATTCCCCCTACTTTTACTGTGTTCTCCCACCTCCACCTCCACTGTGTCCACTCTCCACCTATCTCCTGCCTCCACCTCCACTGTGTTCACTCACCACCTATCTACCTCCTCCACCTGCACTTGTCCAGTCACCACCCTCCATCTTCATTGTGTCCACTTACCACCCATTTCATCCCCATCCCCACCTCTGCTGTGTCCACTCACTTCCCATCTCCCTCCTCCACCTCCACTGTGTCTACTTACCTCCCATCTCCCCCTCCACCTCCACTGTGTTCACTCACCTCCCATCTTCCCCCTCCACCTCCACTGTGTCCACTCACCATCCATCTCGTCTCTCCACCTCCACTGTGTCCAACATCACCCATATCAGCTCTCCAGCTCCACTGTGTCCACTCACCACCCATCTCACCTCTGCACCTCCACTGTGTCCACTCACCACCCATCTCAGCTCTCCACCTCCACTGTGTCCAATCACCACCTATCTCTACCCTCCATCTCTGCTGTGTCCACTCACCATCCATCTCGCCTCTCCACCTCCACTCTGTCCACTCACCATCCATCTCACCTCTCCATCTCCATTGTGTTCACTCACCATCCATTTTACTTCTCCATCTTCACGTTGTCTACCCACCTCCCATCTCCCCCCTCTATCTCCGCTGTGTCCACTCACCATCCATCTCACCTCTCCACCTCCACGGTGTCCACTCGCCACCCATCTCGCCCTCTCCACCTCCACTGTGTCCAATCACCACCCATCTTGCCTCTCCTTCTCTACTGTTTCCACTCACCATCCATTTAACCTCTCCATCTCCCCTCTCCACCTCCACTGTGTCCACACACCACCCATCTCTCACCTTTACTGTGTCCACTCACCACCCATCTTCTCCTTCCACCTCCAGCATATTCACTTAACTATTTCCCCTTTCACCCCTCTGTATCCACTCACCACCAAACTTACTACTCTACTGTATTCATATACCAGCTGTTTATTCCCTCTACTTTTACTGTGTTCTCCCACCTCCACCTCCACTGTGTCCACTCTCCACCTATCTCCCGCCTCCACCTCCACTGTGTCCACTCACCACCTATCTACCTCCTCCACCTGCACTTGTCCACTCACCACCTATCTCCCCTCTCCATCTCCACTTTTTCCACTCACTGCCCATCTCTCACCTCCATTGTGTCCACTCACCGCCCATCTCTCACCTACACTGTGTCCACTCACCACCTGTCTCCCCCTTCACCCCCACTGTGTCCACTCACCGCCCATCTCTCACCTACACTGTGTCCACTCACCGCCCATCTCTCACCTACACTTTGTCCACTCACCGCCTGTCTCCCCCTCCACCCCCACTGTGTCCACTCACCGCCCATCTCTCACCTACACTGTGTCCACTCACCGCCCATCTCTCACCTACACTGTGTCCACTCACCGCCCATCTCTCACCTACACTGTGTCCACTCACCGCCCATCTCTCACCTACACTGTGTCCACTCACCGCCCATCTCTCACCTACACTTTGTCCACTCACCGCCTGTCTCCCCCTCCACCCCCACTGTGTCCACTCACCGCCCATCTCTCACCTACACTGTGTCCACTCACCGCCCATCTCTCACCTACACTGTGTCCACTCACCGCCCATCTCTCACCTACACTGTGTCCACTCACCGCCCATCTCTCACCTACACTGTTGTCCACTCACAACCTATCTACCCACCTACCTACCCCCTCCACCTAAACCTAAAGTTTATACTTTAAACCTGTCACTGTAACTGCTTAAAAAGTGTTGTTAGCTGAAGGTGGGCTTTCATTTGTTGGTTGCTTTTAAAGCTACATGTCCATGTAAGGGTGACAATGCTGATATTTCACTGCACAACAAACAGTGTGGTCACCCTGTTGCAGGAAGTGGAAAATAATGAATTTACTGCCAGGAGCAACAGGTAATAAAACTCAGAAAATAAAAAACTGCTGCAATAATGCTACTGACGGACTGCATCATATATGTTATTATTGATTTAGCATCCGAGGGTCTCTTTGTCAGATTATCTGTATGTTCCATTTTAACTAAACACCATGCCTTCCATTTGCAGCAGTTTCCTGTTTTCCGCTACTAATTTCTATGTAGAAACGCAATTGTTTATTTCCATTGCTCCGTGCTGTGTCTTCTCCCCGGGATTCTGCTGACTGCAGAGAGCAGCTTTGTGTCCCATCCCCAAACAACAAACCCTGTAACATCTGCTTGAGTATATAAATACGTAGCCTAAAAGCATATAATTAGGCAAGTAATAGAAAAGATTGTATTTAGTAAAAGCTGCAGAAGAGCTCATATAAGCGAATAAATGTGCATTAACTGCAGGATGAAAATCGCTTGGAATTAAATCTCTAAAGTGGGCTGCCATTGCTGGCCTCCTTCTGAGCAATGCCAGTTGCCTGGCTGCCAATCCATTCCTCTTGTTTCGTCACATGCCTTATATTGGCCAGGAACCCTAATTTGTACGACTGGCAGGTAATGAGCATTTTTGGAAGGAGTTCCTGCAATAGCAGGATGTGTATTTGCAGCAACACTGATTTGCTGTGATGCAAGAATGTAAACTGGCATGCAATGGACCAATAGTAAAGTGGAAAGGGGTGGCCAGAGCCAGTTACCATTGGGACTGCATTATGCAGATTGGGGGTGCCAGGTGGAATTTAGCAAACAAACTGTCAATTCACAATTTAGTCTCTGTGTTTACACACAGTTGTACAGTATATGTAATACGTAACCATTAAAGCATTTGTTACCCCAACACTTCATATTCCTGATGTGTGCCTGCTGTACCATGTACTTGTATAAGAAAGTAAAAGTATCTTGTTCTCTTTGTATTGCTTCCTTTATGTGAAATCCATGGTGTTCCTGCCAGTCCCTTTGCTTTCCTTTAAAATAAACTGACCACACTAAGCAGGAGAGCACAGTGTGGTCAGTTTTCTAGCTGTGCTGGGAACTCAGCCTGCTCTCCTCCAATGATCAGACTTATCCTAATATGCCCCCGCCCACAGCCATTCACTGGGAAGCTTAGTGTACTGCTGTTTATCCTCCCCCAGCTTTTATGTAGCTGAAAACAGAGACAATGTGATCACTTATAGAAAAAGGGAAAAAGGTATTTATAATGTTTTTATATCTATACAAACATGTTTTGCCTTTCAATTCTTTCAATTCTATTTTAAACTGAATGGATTTACAAGGGGATCATTTACAAATTGCTTTAACCACTTAAGGCCATTTTTTTGCGATACGGCACTGCGTCGCTTTAACCGACAATTGCGCCGTTGTACCCAAACAAAATTTATGTCCTTTTTTTCCAACAAATAGAGCTTTCCTTTGGTGGAAGTTGATCACCTCCAGGCCTGTACTGGCCATCGGGACTACAGGGAGTTTCCCGGTGGGCCGATGGCTCAGTGGGCTGGTTTCAGTGACAGCCTGTCAAAGTAATGGCTTTCTTGGTTCGCCCTCAACTGCACACAGTGATGTGAGAAAGATGAGAAAAATACAGGGGAGAATAAGTGAAATAGTAAGAGAGGTTAGTGAGGACTCCTTATGTTATGCTACTTATGTTTTTTTGCACAATTGCGTATAGTTTACTATACTATACTGTTTTTGTGCTTGTTTGCACAAATAAAGTGGGCCGGTCTGGATGAAGTCCAGGGCCAAATTTTTATCCCAATCCAGCCTTGATCACCTCTGCGGTTTTTATTTTTTGCCCTATAAACAAAAAAAGAGCAACAATTTAGAAAAAAAAAACTTTTTTTACTTTTTGCTATAATAAATATCCCCCCCCCCCAAAAAAAATAAACAAATATCTTCATCAGTTTAGGCCAATATGTATTCTACATATTTTTGGTAAAAAAAAAAAAAAAAAATCGCAATAAGCGTATATTGATTGGTTGCTGCAAAAGTTATAGCTATATATAGTTATAGTTATAATTTTTTTTTTACTAGTAACTGCGACATTGCGGTGGACAGATCATACACTTTTGACACTTTTTTGGGACCATTGACATTTATACAGCAATCAGAGCTAAAAATAGCCAATGATTACTATATAAATGTCACTAGCAGGGAAGGGATTAACACTAGGGGGGCGATCAAGGGGTTAAGTGTTCCTTGGGAGGTGTTTCTAACTGTGGGGGGAGGGGACTGACAGGTACAGAAAGATTCCTGTTCCTGATCACTAGGAACAGCAGATCTCTCTCCACTCCCCTGACAGAATGGGGATCTGTGTGTTTACATTGACAGATCCCCGTTCTGGCTCTGTAAGGAGCAATCGCGGGTTGCCGGCGGACATCGCGGCCGCGTGCATCGGCTCTAGGGTTGTGCCGCGGGCACACCCCCTAGAGCTCTTAAAGTGGCCGACGTACACCTACGGCGATTCACGCAGCAGTGCCAACCTGCCGGAGTATAATGACGGCGGCTGGTCGGCAAGCGGTTAAAGAGGTTGTAAACCCCCCAAAAAAAGAAAAAAAGAAAACAAATGCAGCCACAACAGCTATGGGCTGATAAGCTAATATAATAAATTATATTTTTGTTCTTCAGTTTTTTTTTTTTTCAAATAACAGTTTTTATTAAACATATAGACATACATATACATTAAGCAATAGTGTTGCTTATAATTAAGTGCAATAGATAAACAGTCAATGCCATAGACATTGAGCTTCTGATGGTAATCGTCAAGGTACATTAGTGGTATAATATCTTCCAAACCATCTGAAGTTTTCAACCAACAAATAACATTATTAAACTGAAAATGTATTAGCAGTTTACAGAGAGAAGGAAAATAAAGTAGGAAAAGAGGAAAGAGGGATGAAAGGGGGAAAGGGAAGTGGGGGGGGGGGGGGTCTAGCCGCAGACCTAGGGCGGGTCCTCTCGTTTATGCCATTCCTCCCAGACCATGTCATGGGCCTCCATTCTGTTTTGTATCCTGGCTGTCATCTTCTCCATTAGCTCTATGTCCTTTATTCTGGTATAGAGGTCTGCTCGGGAGGGTGGAATCTGTTTCTTCCAATATAGGGCTACCAGGCATCTCGCTGCTGTGAGAACATGGCCTAATAGTTTCCTAGAGTGTCGGGATATACGTAGCCCAGACACACCAAGAAGAAACAGTTTCGGGACTTTGGGGACCTGGACGCCCAGTAGGCGATTCAGCAATAATTGTGTTTCCGTCCAAAAGGGAATTATCTTGGGACATGTCCAGTAAATATGAAATAAGGTCCCCCTGTCCTTCATACACCGCCAGCATCTATCCGAGCTGGATGGGAAAATGGCGTGGAGGATATCAGGTGTCATATACCAGAAGAATAGGACCTTGTATGCATTCTCTTTGTACAAAGTGCATAATGAGCTTTTAGCCGCCTGGGACCAAATCGTCTTCCAGGTAGCTTCCGAGATCTCCTCCCCTAGAAACTTCTCCCAGCGGATCATGTACGAGTGCTTACCCTGATCTGTAATGTTATAGGAGTTCAGTATCTGATAAATATCAGATATTAGCCCGCGTCTAGTTGAGCCCTCTAATATCAAACCCTCAAAGGGTGATGGGGTCGAAAACTGTAAGTTCGGGGCAATTGATTGAGCGTAGTGCCTAATCTGCAAGTATCCAAAGAACACTTGCTTTGGTAAATCAAATTTTCTCTGTAACTCTGTAAAGGACAGTAATCTGCGCGTGCATGGGTGTACCAAATGGCCAAAGTGGAATAAATTCCTCATCGCCCATGGAAAAGACATCTGATGAGTGAGGCCTACAGGCAGCTTGGGGTTGTAGAGGAACGATGTGAGGAGTGATCTATCTGAGCATAGCTTATAGAGCCGTGCTACTTTACGCCAAAGTGTACTAATGTGGAGCATGGGGCCCAAGAGTTGAGTGGACTCCACCTTCACCTCCGCATTCCACAGCATGCTATTTGGATGGATTGGGGCCATCCAAAGTTTTTCTATTTCTGTCCACTTATTATATGAGCGTTGGGTGAACCAAGAAGCCAGGGTTCGCAGTTGAGTGGCTTGATAGTATTTAGTTAGGTCAGGGAATGATAGACCGCCGTCTGAACGTGCCGCTGTCATAACTGATTGTGGGATTCTATGTCTTTTGTAATTCCAAACAAATCGTACTAGATCCGCCTGGAGTTTTTTCAGTTCTGATAGGGGTATTGGGATGGGGAGAGTCTGGAATAGATACAGTAACTTTGGTAGGATGACCATCTTAACAGAGGCTATCCTCCCTAGTAGGGAGATATGATGAGCCTTCCATTTCAATAGAAGGTCCCTTATAGTTTTAAAGAGAGGGGGGTAATTGGCTCGGTATAGGGTGGAATAAGAGGGAGTTAGCTGTACTCCCAGATATTTCAATGATGATGACTGCCAATGGTAAGGGAAGTTATGTTGTAGGTGTTGTGTTTCCTGTGTTGGGATATTAATGGGTAGGGCTTCTGATTTAGTTGCATTTATCTTGTATCCTGATAGGGATCTGTATAGGTCAAGTTCGGCGTGTAGATTAGGAAGTGACATTCTGGGTTGGGTCAGGGTGAGGATAATATCATCAGCAAACAAGGCTAGTTTGAATTCCCTGTCCCGCAGCGGTATGCCGTGAATGTTGGGGTTTTTTCGGATGGAAGCCGCCAGAGGCTCGACACACAACGCAAAAAGTAGCGGTGAGAGTGGGCACCCCCGGCGGGTCCCATTCGTGATTGGAAAGGCCCGTGATAGAGCGAAGGGAGTTTTTACTTGGGATGAGGGATTAGTGTACAGATGTCTAATTGCTTGGAGGAATGGGCCCTGAAATCCCATGCAATTCAACGTGGCGAAGAGGAAGGACCAGCCGAGGCGGTCAAAAGCCTTTTCCGCGTCCAAGCCAAGGACTAACGCTTGCTGCTTATTCCTGTTCGCCACGTCTATTAGGTCAATAATTCTTCTCGTGTTATCCCCCGCCTGACGTAGGGGGACGAATCCCACCTGATCCTTGTGTATTAGCGAGGGAAGTATCAGGTTTAGTCGCATTGAAAGGAGTTTAGTAAAAATTTTTAGATCAGAGTTTAGGAGTGCGATTGGCCTGTAGCTGGCGCACACAGAAGGATCCTTGTCAGGCTTAGGAATTAACGTGAGGAACGACCTCTGCATGTCAGTGGGAATGGGGGTTTTCTGAAAGAAGGCGTTGAACATCCTGCACATATATGGTAGTAGAATCGGGAGAAATGTCTTATAATACTCATAAGGAAGGCCATCTGGGCCAGGTGATTTATGAGAGGGCAGAGTTTTGATGGTGGCCGTTAGCTCTTCCTCTGTAATCGGTGCATTAAGTGACATCAGGTCCGTCTTAAGTAATTTGGGGAGTCCACAGTCCTCCAAGTATTGCTTCATTCGATCTTTTATTTCAGGTGGGGCCGGGTCTCTGGGAATTTCAGGGTTATTATATAGTGTTGTGTAAAATTCTCCGAAGGTCTGGGCTATATCTTGGGGGTGTGACATGAGGGCCCCCTTTTTATCTTTAATTTGGTGAGGTGTGGACAGGTGAGAGCGTTCCGAGAGTTTACGTGCTAGGATAGTATGGGCCTTATTCCCCTTGTCATAGTATGTTTGTCTTAATCGAGTAAGTGCTTTCTCTACCTGTCCCAACGCTAAATCTCGAAGGGTGTTTCTGAGGCATATTACTTTTTTGAGAAGGTTTAGGGATGGTGATATTTGCAGTCGGGTTTCTAGAGTTTTAAGGTCTCTTTCGGCTTGAATTTTAGATGCCATCGCATTTTTCTTCATGGCCGAAGAAATCGCTATACACCGTCCCCGTAGGACTGCCTTGTGGGCTTCCCAGAGGGTGGTTAAGGAGACTTCGGGGGTGTTATTTTCTTGGAAGTAATTCTGCAGGGTTGTCTCTAGTTCCGATCTGGACGGGATATGTTGTAAGAGGAAGTTATTTAGCTGCCAATTACTAGGTTTACGGGTTGGGGTACCTATTTCTAGTGACATAAGGACTGGGGCATGGTCAGACCACGAGATGGGGAGGATCTGGGCGGTTTTGATGGCGCGCAGGGTATTGTTATTAACGAAGATATAGTCTATGCGGGAATGCATGAGGTGAGGGGCAGAATAGAATGTGAATTGCTTATCCCCTGGGTGTAAGGCTCTCCATGCATCGAATAAGGCATGTCGCCTGGTCAGCTGACGAAACAGCTTGGAATCACGGACGGTCCGAGCCTGGTGGGCTGCAGGGTTAATCACGTGACGGTCTAAACCCACTGAGTGCACCAGGTTAAAGTCTCCGCCAATAATTAAATAATCATTGGGTTGTCTAAAGAGGCGAGCGAGGACTCTAGATAGGAAATGTATTTGATGGGTATTGGGTGCGTAGATATTACAGAAAGTTACCGCCTGTGTTTGCCACTGACCTCTTAAAATTATATAATGTCCCCCCGGATCTATGAGGGAGTCGGTGCATTTAAATGGAGAGCCTTTTTTAAACATAATAGCAACACCCGCACGTTTACGAGGGCTAAAGGCCTGATAAATCTGGGGGTACTGTTTGGATGCGAAGGCGAAAGCATTCCCTCTATTGAAGTGTGTCTCCTGCAGCATAGCTACATCTGCCCCAATCTGCCTGAGTTCCCTCAATGCGAGATGTCTTTTTTTGTTTGAGTTCAAGCCATGGACATTAAACGATAAGATCTTAGCCATGGTCGGTGGTGAGTGCGTGCATCAGATTACTTAGCTTATCCAGTCGTGGACCTTCCAGGGAGTCCAAGGTGTGACGGGAATCAGGCGTGAGAGGAAGCCGAGTGGTTGCTCCAGACCTGCGGCGAGCCATGAGAGGAAAAAAAATTGGGGTGGGGGGGGGGTAGAAGAAGTAGAATAAGTGAAGGGGAGAAAAGAGAAAGAGAAAAATAGTTAGTAGCATATCATTTAGCAATAAACATTTTGTTGTTGTCTCGGGCAGTGAGAACCGCCCGGGCTCTAAGAAGTTCCAGTAGGTCCCCTCGGCCGGGGCCCCTAACGGGGACTCAGGCCGGGGGGGCATAGCGAACAAGCAAAATCAACTGTGTTCAAGTCCTCAAAACGGAGTGACAATAGGGAACTCTAGTGGGATTAACCTCCAGGGGGGGGTCAGTGACCAAAAGTTCCACCGCTGAGTTGTCTCCAGCAAAAAAGGGGGGGGGGGGTGCCCTATGTTGCTAAAAAAAAAATGACAGGTGGGGAAGGCCTAGGGGGATAGCCTATAATTGTAGTTGTATTGGGAGGGGCAGGAGAGGAGGGAGATATAGTCATCCTTTTTTAGGCTTTGTTTTGGTGGATCCGCTGGGAGAGTCCCGATCCCTGGGACGCTTAGTTGGTGGGACCTTCTGCCGCACCACTGGAGGAGGTGTGGGCAAATCTACTAAGTCCCATTCAGGCAGGCGGGGTGGTGGGATTTCCATGGTGTCACAGAAGTTTTCCACGTCTTCTGGAAAGCGTAGCACTGCGGTTTTTCCCTGCCTTCGGGCAGTGAGGCTGAAGGGGAATCCCCAGCGGTAGGTGATGTCGTTTTCTTGGAGCAGGATGAGTAGGGGTTGGAGCAGTCTGCGTTTCTGTAACGTTATCCAGGAAAGGTCTGGAAAAAGTTGGACCTGCGTGTTTTCAAAGAGAATCTTTTTTGTGGTGCGGGCTTTGCGCATGATGTCCTCTTTCAGGGGAAATGAGTGGACCCTGCATATGACATCTCGGGGTCTTGAGGTGGGCCCTTTGGGGCGGAGGGCACGGTGGGCACGGTCCATCTCAATAGGCTTGTTTGGGGGGTCCCCCAGAAGATTGTTAAACAGGAGTTGCAGAGTTTCGTGAAGATCTTCGGGACCCTCTGACTCAGGTAGACCTCGGACACGAATATTGTTTCGACGTCCTCGGTTATCCAAATCTTCGAGGTGACGCTGCATGTTCCGGAGCATTATATGATGGTCGGCCCCCTGTACTTGGGTGCGATGTACTGCCAGCTTGGTCTCCTGAATTTCCTCCTCTGCCATCTCCACCCTGTCGGATAGGTGTTTAAGGTTAGCATGTATCACCTGAATTTCTGCCCGGCATGCTGACTTGACTTCCTCGATAAGGAGTCTGAAGTCCTCCCTAGTGGGAATAGCCTGGAGACAGTCCTGCCATGATGTGGGGTGCTGGGGGTGGTGATCTTGTTCCATGTGGCTTTGTGGGCTATGTGATGGGGATGGTTCCCTTGTGGTTTGGAGAGATGCTGATCTCCTGGGATCCCATTGTTGTAGGTGGGGGACCGTCCTGTCCCCCCATGTGAGTCTCTGTGAGTGAGATGGGAGACTTCCATCCCTACCCTCCGTAGGGATCAGGGATGGCGAGCTTGTTGCCTGGGCATATGATTTCGCCTGGTTTATTCCTTGCTCTGTGGACCTGGAGGCATTATGGCGGGTCTGTCTTTGTGGCTGGGGGGAGACCGGAGGGGGACCAAAGTATGTTTGGAGAGTGTCACCATTAAAGTTCATCTCTGACAATTGCCCCATGTCCCCTGTGTTCCCCGGACCTGGCAGTGGGGGAAAGTCACTGGGTTGCAGGGATGGTGTGGGGGTCGCTGTTCCTCCCAGGGACAGGGATGGATCAGACATGGTGCGCAGCAGCTGCGGGAAGGCCTGTGAGCACTGCGTGTAGGAGTTAGTGAAGAGGCCTAGTAAGGGGTCCTGTGGCAGGCCGGGATGCTTCCCTTGTGCTGGGAGTGGAGGGGGTGGACTCACCGCAGTTGATCCCCTGCTTCTCCGGTCTCCTGTCTCCCGTTCCAGGTCCGCTGTGCTCTGGAGTAGTGGAGGGGATGCCGAGCTCCGCCGTGGTGGCTGCCTCGTGGATGAGGCAGGGGCCGTCGGCGCCATCTTGTCCCCGCCGTCCTCGGACATAGAGGGATGTTTAAAGTACCCGTGGAGGGTTGTTGTGGAGCCGGACGGCGGTTGGGATGATCCCCTGGGTTTGGAGGATCTGGTTCTCCTGCTGCCTCCCATAAAATGTAGCTGAAAATCCCCCTTTCAGGCCTTAATGCTGCGGGCTGGTGGAGAGCTGAAGGCTCAGGCGTCCATGCAGGGCAACTTCCGGTCCCGCCCCCTGTTCTTCAGTTTTGATATATTTTAGTTGTATTTAGGATTGCTTGCTAAACATTTATATGAACTTGGTAAATTCGGTTTATAAAATCAGGCAAATAAATTTAAGAAAAGATAAAATGCAAGAACCATTCTGACCCAAATTGCTTCTCTGACTATTCCCGACATGAAGCGGTAATAAACCCAAACCAAAAAATGTACTATATTGCAGTTTACCAATCATTAGCTGTGATCAGGGCCGGGACAAGGGGGGGGCGCCGCGGGCGCAGTGGTTTTCTGTAAGGATGGGGGGCACCTTCCTTCTGTGACAAGGCTGACAAGAGTAGTGATAGAGCAAGTGACATTGACAAGCAATCCTGGGCACAGGATCCCCTAAGCTTGCACACCATGGAGGGGGTGCAGCCTGGCATCTTTGCCCTGGGCGCTGGCTGCCCTTGTCCCAGCACTGGATGTGATGGCTGCATCAGTTTTCTTTTCTTTGGCTTTTTTCCCCTGTGTTTTCACCTGGTGATCCTCCTGTATTACCGAGACACAGCTCTGGATGAAGGAGCACAGGAGGCACAGCAGACAGCAGCCTTGTCAGTCTGTGGGGGAGGGGAGTGCTGAAAGTATTAGCAGATTTAGATACACTAACAAACTGAAGACAAACTCCAGCTCACACTTTATAATCAGCTACCGCAAACAACCGCAAACAACCACTAAAGCTTATGCTAAGTTTGGAAAGGTGGCGCCACATCCCTAAATGTTGTAATAGATTTTAGAATAAATATGGATGGGATTTTTTAGGCCTCAAAACCAACAAATTTATAAAATAGTTTCACTTTATTATTACTACAAGACAGTAGAAACAGAGATATATCAAACGATACAACATCTTGTTAAAAACAGACAACAATTTTTTTGGTCATAAAACATTTACAACCGTTGTTAGTATTTCAACTCAAAGAGACTTCATCAGGGGACAAACAACATGTTGATTTATAAAATACAAACATAAATAAGGAAATGTACAGAATGTATGCACAATTTACATGAAACAAATTGTGATACGTATAATCATAAAAATAATAGAAAATAAATGAGACTAAAGCACTCCTTCAAAAATTCTGTATATTTCATTATGTATGTTTGTATTTTAGAAATCAACATTTTGTTTTGTCCCTGATGAAGACTCTTTGAGTTGAAACGCGTTGGACCCTTTGTCCAATACAAACAACGATTGTAAATGTTATACGACTACAACATTGTGGTCTGTTTTTAACAAAATGTCGTATTGTTTGATATATCTCTGTTTTTACTACCTTGTATCAGTAAAGTGAAAATATTTTTTAAATTTGTTGGTTTTGGTGCCTAAAAAAATCCCAACCAAATTTCTTCTAAAATCAGTTACAGCAAACAGGTTTTTTTTTCAGGTTTTACATGAATAAATAACAGCTGATCGTTTTTTACACCTCTGCCAGTGGTAAATGGTTTGTCTCATCCATGTAAACTGATACGTTCTGCTGGAGAGCTTGTGCTTCTGAAAAACAGACTTGCTCGATGGATCACCAGATCAAAATAGAAAAAAGAAAGGTTAAAAAAAAAACTATTGCAGCCATCGCATCTAAGGATTCGCAAGCTGCAATATAATAAATGTTTGCTTTTGGGTTTATTACCACTTTAAACAGAAATTCCAATTGGTTGCTTTGGGGACAGGTAAAATGAACAGAACAACTTACTATCGATACAGCATATGTAAAACGGTTTCATATATTTAAAACAATCCCTAAATAAAACGTCTGATTTCCTGTTTTTTGTAGTATTGGCAAATGACAATGAAAACAAATGCAATATATGATTGGGATAAAATAAAAACATAAACCTGATTTTCTGTGTCTGTCTTGGTGAATTTATACTCTCTAATCACTCCCAGCATTCTTCTGACACCCATTATTAGAGAGAATCACATGGTACAATGGTCTAATTAAAAGTATAGAAAGTTTGGTGAATTAGTGACTGCACATTTTGAGTTATTAGTTTAATATTTTACTTAAAGTGTATTTAAAGACAACATTTTTTATGTTTGTTTTTGGTAAGGTAAGAAATGGGCCAGTTTTTCCTTTCTGTCTGTGTCCTTTTCCCCCCCAGGCAGGCATAACCAATAACACTGTGCTGCCTGGCAGCCTGCGTCCTAGCAACCAATGAAAATGTGTGGCTCGGCAACTAACATCCTAGTGACCAATGAAACTATGTGGTCCGCCCATCAGTATTCTAGCAAATTCTAGTATTCTAGCAAACAATGATAATGGGTGGCCTGACCACCAACACTCTGCAACCAATGACACTCTGCTGCCCAGCAGCCTTCTTCCTAGCAACCAACGACAATGTGTGGCCCAGCAGCCCACATCCTAGCAACCAATGAATCTTTGTGCCCCGTTTATCTGTATCCTAGCAAAACAATGATAATGTGTGGCCTGGCCTCCAACATTAGAGCAATCAATGACACTTTAATGCCCGGCAGCCTGCTTCCTAGCAACCAATGATAATGTGTGGCCCTGCAGTCATTATTCTAGTAACCAGTGAAGGTATGTGCCCTGGCCATCAGCATCCTAGCAATCAATGATACTGTGTGGCCTGGCAACATCCTAGCAACCAATAACAAGATGTAGGCAGAAAATTGGAGGCTTTCAAAGTTGAAGATAACATACCAAGTAAACTTGTACAATCATTTATTAATGGTTAAATATCTACTTCATGCAAGGAAATAACAATGATATTTAGGCAGGAGAACAGTTTTATTGAGAAAATTATCAATGGGTGAATAATGAACACAATTATAGAATGAGAGTACTTTAAAAAAAAACCTACGTTATCAGTCCCCCTTTATGTTATATATAACCTCTTCTACAAGTTTTAGATCAGCCAGTGACCCGTAAGAGTAGCCATGGTCTATGCTGGGCCAGGTGCTGTTCCTTCCTGTCCTCCAAGCCAGCATACCCTGTTCTCCGTAGACCCCAATGGTGAAGTTATTTACTTTTAAGCCTGCAGAGAGACAGCTTTTCCATTGGGGCCTAAGGATGAAGGATAGTCATGTGCAGTATTGTTCTGTGCTGCTTGCCCCGAGGGGGATGGAAGAACCACCAACCTGGGCGTAGGCTATAGCTTTCCTACCTTCTAATGTAAAGGGTGAGGTACAGTAAGGAGAATAAGGGGGGGGGGGGGTTTGTTATTTTTTTAGAAGTACTGTCATCCTTAAAATATCTCATATAGGTTATTAAATTAAGGTGGAAATAAAAATAAAGATGTCTACAGCCTCATAGCTGTATATCCGCAGTGTGAGATCTAAGGCACTGTGACTATGACTGCTAGTCTCAGGAGATTTGCAGTAAGATTTAGTGATGTTACCCCGTGCTGCTCACTGTTCTCCTTGCTGGAGGCTCTGACATAAGGAAGCAAAGCCCTGCCTCTACGAAGATGGTAGCCTGCAGATACAGACACAATGCAGAATAAGGCATAATGGATCAGTAATAGAGAAAAGATGCAGGAAAGACCACAGGTAATACTCATGACTAGTTCTTTGCCCTCTGCTTGCCCCGTTCAGCACAGCTTCCACAGTTCAGTTCTTTCTTAACATCTTGTATACATAAATGATTGCAGGGCTCCAAAGTCCGAGGTAACAGCAATGAAAGAAGTTCAGGTTCAATGACTATATTACATGAATTGGTTTCCTTTACATATCATACATATAAGAACTGCGATTGTGCTACAAAACGTCCCCCATCTCTGGTTCCTGGATACGTAACAGGTCTTCTTCCTGAAAAACAAACCAAGATCCCTAAGGAGGAATACATTACCAGACAGGAATATAAAGAAAAGCTTTTGGCTAGAGTCAATTTTTTCAAATCCATTCACACCATGAATGATGTTAACACACAAAAAAATCTGATAGGAACCCTTTTTTTTCGAAGCAGAACTAAAGGCAAGAAAACTCACCTATGAGCCAACAGTCCAACACCTGCAAGGTCCCTCGCTGGCGCCAGAAACCTCCTCCTGGTTTCCTTCAGGTGCTAGTCTTCATGTGTCTTGATTGGCCAGAGTGGGTTGACATGCCATTTACCCCGGCACACGGGCACTGTGCCTGAAATGTATATGAAGCTGGGCATGCCCTTAATGGGCTTTGAAATATAACTCAAATCTTTCTTTTTCTTTTGAATTGCAAATTTCCTAAAAGTTTACAAAGGATTATTGAAGGAATACTTTTGGGGAAAAAATAACAGAATAATGCAAATAATGTTACTTGTATCATTTTAGAATGCATGCACCTTTTCTAGTAAATTACATTTATTAAGCGTCTACATACCTTATTGTGTGGTGGTGAGGTAAGTACCTTTAGTGCTGGGACAGGATAAGAGGCACACGGGCACCGTCATCTGTTAGATCCATCGGAGAAGTCCTTTGACCAGTTCGAGCATTAAACATGGGCAGTGTGGAGAGTGGTCGTGGAACATCCCGATCAGCAGCCATCTTCCGAAGTTCTTCTGTGTTGGAGAAGATGGACTGCTGGTGAACCAACTGGAGCCTGTGAGACAAAACAGTTGTGTTGTATTATCATTATGTACAATGACGTATAACCTCATTACACCACACAACAGGTGTTCTGCCACCCATCAGGAACTTGCTGCAGGATAGCATTACAGTACATTGCTTATTGCAGTACCAAATGTAGCCTATCTGATCTGGGGGTGCAGTAAAAAAGTCAGGGGGCATAATGTCAATACTGTGTGTGAGCCATAGTCTATCACACAGTATCATGACCTGGGAAACACTATTAAACAGAACCTGTACTCCTTTATATCAGATTTCCCCATCAGAGTTCCCCTTTACATCATGACTACTCATCAGAGTGCCCCTTATATCAGATTTCCCCATCAAGAGTGCCTCCTTACATCAGGTGTCTCCATCAGAGTGCCCCCTTACATCAATTGTTCCCATCAAGAGAACCCCCTCATTTCAGGTGTTCCCTATCAGAGTGTCCTCTTACATCAGCTGTCCCAAACAAGAGTGTCCCGTTACATTAGGTGTCCAGATCAAAGTGTCATCTTACAACAGGTGTCCCCATCAGAGTATCCCTTTAAATCAGGTGTCCCCAGTAGAGTCCCCCCATACATCAATTGTCCTGTCAGGGTGTCCCCTACATGGATTGACCTCCGAGCACCTCCTTACATCAACTGTCTACATCAGACTGGCTCACTGTGGATCAATGGATGCACTCTCAGAGACCGGGGGGGGGGGGGCACAGCTCACCACAGCACTCCCCTAGATCTGGCCCTGGCTTTTAGAGTCATATTTCAAAGGAAACCTGCTGCTATTGCTGACTCCTGAAAATACTAATTGCCTGGTTACTGAGCTGATCCTGAGTCTTTGATCATGCACTCACCGTACAATAGCAATATCAGAAGACTGATAAAGCATTAAAGGCATAGCAGGACAAGCAGAAGATTAACATTTTATAAAGATGGCAATAGCAATACTTAATTTGGACTGTAACTGTTGACCTCCTTCTGTTAATGCCAGTTGACTGGTTGTCCTGCTGATTCTTTGACTTCTGTATTTTAGTTGACTGGTTGTTATGCTGACCCTTTGACTTTGGTTTTTTCTGTAACTTTGAACTGCGATCAGCTAGCAGATCAGGAAAGTCTGAGAAGAGTCGCAACGCCTAATTTTCATACTTGTTCCTGAGCAGTGAATTAGAGTATTGGGGAAAACGGGTCAGCATGATGCCCAGGTAACTAGCATTTTTAAGAAAGAACTCAGCAATGGCAGCCTCTTTTGGCAGATTTCCCTAAAGCCTGCCATAGACACCATAGCCACCGACCAAAATTCCAACCATGTATAGGCAGGCTGATTGTAACTAAGTTAATCAATCAAATCAGCTTGGGTACAACCAGCATGTCTGATATTGGCAGCTGCTATAGCTGCTAACTATAATCACTGTGTGTTCTCCCAGTAGGGACAGCTCCCCACGCTCCCCCCGCTATTGGGAGAACACAATAGCTCTGCGGGAGGAATTCCCCAATCAACACAGTCAATCGATTTTTCAAGCTGTGTAAGAAAGAAAATCACACCATCAGTGGTCGGCTTAAGGGTCTGTCGATGGGCTTTTGCTCCCTTTACGTGGGTTTTGCATTCCCATACAAGTCTATGAAGCAGGCCAGGAGGTCAAGTGATGGTCAAATGCACCTGTCAATGAATGCTGAATGGTCACAGAAGCATCTACAGTTGATATTAAACTGATGCAATCCACAAGGGCCGCCCAATTAACACTCCCTACAACCTCCCAGTTATTACACTGCCCTCAACTAGCCTTGTTAGGTTCATACAGCTGCTTGTCAAGATCTCTGCCAGGCTTGCACTCTCCATTTTCTCCTATAGCAAAGCCTTTCTCAACCTTTTTACACGTAAGGAACCCAATAAAAAATTTTCAGGTCTTGGGGAACCCCTGCTAAAACCAATTCATTAGGGGTCAGTGGGAAAGTTGCCCCTTACAATGCTGGCCAGTGGAAAGAATGCCACCCCTAGTGACAGCCAAAAAATCATAGGTGTCATCTAGGCTGACTCTGTGTTCACGGTGGTGGCCCTGAAACTATGAAGGCACCATCAGATGCGAGGTCAATCAGCCACATCTTAAGCAATCTCTGGAGGAAACCTTGTTGAGAATGGCTGCTATAGAAAGGTTCTATATAGGATTGAATAGAAAGCGTGATGCATATGTACAGACCCAGTGGAGAAGGTCACGACAATAACATTCTGGGTCAGGAACAAGTGAGAAAAAACTGTGTGGGAGGCAATTAAAGCTGAACTCCAGCCTTAACTTTAGTCTTGTACGGGCTGAATATTTTTACTAGCACATTGATAAGGCAGAGAAGGAAGAACCATGGAAGGTAAATATAAGGCTGAATAGACTTTAGCTTGAACAGACACTGTCATCAGTATTCTTGCTATGAGGAGACCATGCAGAGGAAACTTCTGCAATATCTTAACCTGTTCCTGCCCAGCCCCGGCATCCCTTTAACCAGGTCTACATACCAAGAGGATGGGACAGACTTCCCGATCACATGGCCACTGTGATTGACTGTCACAGTGGTCACATTATCAGGAGCCTGTGAAACCTGACTAGAGACAAAGAGCTTTCTATGACTGTGCTTAGAGCATGCAGTGAGCGCACTATCAACACAGAAATGTCAGCCGTCCATGGACGCATATGTGGGGTATACGGGCATTAAAGCCCAATCTCTTTACCCCCACACAAGGGTGTTACGTGAGCAACAAGAGGTTAATATTATTTCAGTCTGTACCTGAAAAGCTCTGCGGGTTATCATAGTGACATGTCCGTGGCATCTACTGCAAATTCTATATCTATATAAATTGTTATGATTTTTTTCTTCATAAAGAAATAAAGAATAAAGAAATCTATCATACTGTGTGTTGTAATACAGAGAGCATTGCATGTTGTAACAGACTAATATAGCAAACACCAACCGCCACGAAAACATAGAATTCACATTCTGTAATCAAAAACACAAAAAAATCATATGTATTCAGTTAGATAAAATACAAACAGGAAAGAATGACCCCAAACAGAAAGAACAATCAGCCAGGAAGCTGCTCATGCATCAGTAAAATCTGCAGCCATGCTAAAATCTGTGCATTTCGTTTATCTTAAAGCAGAACAACAGCCTAAGCCAAACACTTCCATGGATTGTAATATCAATGCTGTATTTAGATTTCTACACCTAATACATTTTCTGATGCTGTGAAGGTTGATGATATGTAAATTAGAAGTAGCTACTTACAGCCCCTAATTTATTTTAATGCTTTCACGTGTATATCACAGAAGCATTGGGGGCCAATAAAATAAACCTATACTTTGCACATTTGTTTGTATTGTGTGACTTTCTCCCGTTCTGACAATGTCAAGCTGGCTGCAGAAGCAACCAAGAGCACAGCTCAGAGACAGGGAATACTGACTCTATCTGGGATCTACCAAGGACAAAGCTTAGAGACAGAAAATCCTGACTTTCTAGGGAATACTGACTCTCTTTGGGTCCACCAAGGATAGGGGATACTGACTTTCTTTGGGATCTACCAAGGGTAGGGGATACTGACTCTCTTTGGGTCCACCAAGGGTAGGGGATACTGACTCTCTTTGGGTCTACCAAGGATAGGGAATAGTGACGCTCTTTGGGTCTACCAAGGGTAGGGAATACTGACTCTCTTTGGGTCTACCAAGGGTAGAGGATACTGACTCTCTGGGATCTAACAAGGGTAGGGGATACTGACTCTCTTTGGGATCTACCAAGGGTAGGGAATACTGACTCTCTTTGGGATCTACCAAGGGTAGGGAATACTGACTCTCTTTGGGTCTACCAAAGGGTAGGGAATACTGACTCTCTTTGGGTCTACCAAGGGTAGGGAATACTGACTCTCTTTGGGTCTACCAAGGGTAGGGAATACTGACTCTCTTTGGGTCTACCAAGGGTAGAGGATACTGACTTTCTTTGGGATCTAACAAGGGTAGGGAATACTCACTCTCTTTGGGTCTACCAAGGGTAGGGAATACTGACTCTCTTTGGGTCCACCAAGGGTAGGGAATACTGACTCTCTTTGGGTCTACCAAGGGTAGGGAATACTGACTCTCTTTGGGTCTACCAAGGGTAGAGGATACTGACTCTCTTTGGGATCTAACAAGGGTAGGGGATACTGACTCTCTTTGGGATCTACCAAGGGTAGGGAATACTGACTCTCTTTGGGATCTACCAAAGGGTAGGGAATACTGACTCTCTTTGGGATCTACCAAAGGGTAGGGAATACTGATTCTCTTTGGGTCTACCAAACAGTAGGGAATACTGACTCTCTTTGGGTCTACCAAGGGTATGGAATACTGATTCTCTTTGGGATGTACCAAAAGAAGAGCTCAGAGACAGGAAATACTAACTTCTTTGGGATCCACCAATGACAGTGTTGAGTGACAGGGAATACTGACACTCAGGGCAGGGCTTAGAGACAAGGAATAATGACTCTCTTTTGGATCTACCAAGGGCAAGGAATACTGACTCTATTTGGGATTTACAAAGGTCATAGCTCAGAGACAGGCAATGGTGACTTTCTTTTTGGATCTACCAACGGTAGTGCTGAGAGAAAGGGAAAACTGACTCTCTTTGCGATCTACCAAGGGCATGACTTAGAGATGCGTAATAATGACTCTTTGGGATCTACCTAGTGCAGGGAATACTGACTCTTTTTCTGATTTACCAAGGGTAGAGCTCAGTGACAGGGATTACAGACTTCTTGGGGATTGACCAAAAGCAGAGCTCAGAGATAAGAAATACTGACTCTCTTTGGGAGCTGAAAGAGAGTGATTACTGACTCTTTGGGTGCAACGGAAGCCAGGAATACTGCATTCTTGAAAACCTATATTTGGAGTTATTTAGAAACTTAGCACATTGGCAGCCATGACGATCAGGGCAGGGCATCAGGGCAGTTAGCAGATTGCCTTATTTGACCTCTGTTTTTACCTCATTGTAATGATGGCTAGACATGTGCAGTTCATTTTGTTCCGAAATGAAATTCGGACGAATTTTCATTTTTTGGAAATTCGGATGTATTTGAATTTTCCAAATTACAATAGTACTGAATTTAAATTAATCCAAAATAACGGAAATTTTTCTTTTTGACGAAATTAGAATTCAAATTGATCTGAATAGGTTTCAAATAAATTTTGAATAGTTTTCGATTTACTTTCGAATAGTTTTCGCATCAGTTTTCAAATCAATTTCGAATAGTTTTCAAATCAATTTCAAATAGTTTTCGAATTCGAAAAGTTTTCGAATTCGAACAGTTTTCAAATTTGAATTTGAAAAGTTTTTTAATTCAAATAGTTTTCCAAAGAGAATAAAATAGAATAGAAAATAAAGGAATAGAATAGAAAAATGTAATAAAATGAAAAGAATATAACAGAAAATAAAAGAATAGAATAGAATAGAAATTAATAGAATAGAATAAAATAGAAAGAATATAACCATCTTCTGAGGTTTAAATTTCAAATAGAATAAATTCGAATTTCGAATACATAAGAAAAGAAAAGAATAGAATAGAATAGAAAAAAAAGAATAGAATGGAAAATAAAATAGAATAGAATGGAAAATAAAATAGAATAGAAAATAATAAAATAGAATAAACAAATAGAAAAACAATAGAATAGAAAGAATATAACCATTTCCCAAAATTCAAATAGAATCAATTCAAATTTGAATAGAATAGAAAATAATATATTCGAATAGGAGGATGGTTATATCCTATTATATTCTGTTGGTTTTTTTTTTCTATACTATTCTGTTATTTTCTATTCTATTCTATTATTTTCTAGTCTATTCAAATTTGAATTGATTCTATTTGAATTTTGGGAAATGGTTATATTATTTCCATTCTATTGTTTTTGTTTTTTTTATGACATTCTTTTCTATTCTATTCTTTTATTTCGTTTGTTTATTTTCTATTCAATTTTGTTCTGTTTTACTCTATTATATTCTATAACATCTTGTTATGTTCTTTTCTATTCTATTCCTTTATTTCTATTCTATTTTATTCTCTTTGGAAATCATAAAACTATTTGAACTCAAAAACTTTTCGAATTCGAAAACTATTCAAATCTATTTGAATTCCGAAAGTAATTAAACAAATTTAACTAAGCAAAAGTATGTAAATAACGAAAGGAAACGTAACAAAACAAATTTTTTTGTTCTGCATATGTCTAATGAAGGCCCTCTGACATCAAAACCTGGAGTCACTGACCAGAAACAAGTAACAAATAAGGACTTTGGGTGTGAGGAGTGACCCATTAGCATTAATAGTTATAGTTCATCACTGTCAACGTTTTGGGAGTGGAGTTACGTTTGACACACTTAAAGATATACACTAATGCCCCGTACACACGGTCGGACTTTGTTCGGACATTCCGACAACAAAATCCTAGGATTTTTTTCCAACGGATGTTGGCTCAAACTTGTCTTGCATACACACGGTCACACAAAGTTGTCGGAAAATCCGATCATTCTGAACGCGGTGACGTAAAACACGTACGTCGGGACTATAAACGGGGCAGTGACCAATAGCTTTCATCTCTTTATTTATTCTGAGCATGCGTGGCACTTTGTCCAACGGATTTGTGTACACACGATCGGAATTTCCGACAACGGATTTTGTTGTCGGAAAATTTTATATCCTGCTCTCAAACTTTGTGTGTCGGAAAATCCGATGTAAAATGTGTGATGGAGCCCACACACGGTAGGAATTTCCGACAATAAGGTCCTATCACACATTTTCCGTCGGAAAATCCGACCGTGTGTACGGGGCTTTAGAATTATAAATGGAGGGACAACACTGTACAGTAAAATGTGCACATGCAATGCAAAAGCGGGACACACAGGATTTGGGACTTACTCCGCTGTATTGGCATCTCTCTTCTCTCTTAAGGTAACAAAAAAAAATAACATAGTGTGATGTCCAATAAGTAACACATTCAGAATCAATGTCCTAAATATTATGTTCTTAATAAGGGATGAGGTTCAGATTTGTGCCAACCTTGGTTTCACAGTGAATCAGACAGATCACCAAACAAGTCCACTGTCATTGAGGCTGTCTGTGAAAATTGTGCTGTTCCGTAACACCATATACTACTTTAAAGCAGTGATAAAACCCAAAAGCAAACATTTATTATATTGCAGCTTACCAATTCTTAGATGTTGTGGCTGCATTAGTTTTCTTTTTTTAGGCTTTATTTCCTTTGTTGTTGATCTGGCACATAAATCTGCAGATGTAGTAGTTGGAGGCAGTGGTGGGACAAGGTCATTTAGAGCCCAGGGTGAACATGCCAAATTTTGCCCCCCTACCCCCAGGGCCAGATTAAGAGCATCATGGGCCTGGTGCTGAGAATTTCGGTGGGCCTTTTTATGGAAACAAAATGAAAATGCAAACAATTTTTCGCTAAAATGAATTAAATTTACTCTCACCAGTAATACCAGCCGTGCAGCCTCTGAGCAGCAGCAATACCACCTGCTATGCGGTCTCTCACCAGCAGCAAGATAGGGAGACCACATTTCCAAACTGTCATTTAGGGACAACCCCCTCTTCCCAAAAAAGATGAGGGTGGAGGATGTAGTCTCGGGGTTGGCGGGGAAATCGGCAGTGGAGGTGATTTGTCAGGCAAATGGCTGGTGTTAGTACTTAAAATCAATCATCCTGACACCATGCTTGATTTGGTGTCAGGATGATCAAATTCCATTATTTCAGTTACTACATTGTAATATATAGTGAAATAGTTCAACTCACCATCATGCAGAATCAGTGGGAACCTGAGCTTGTCACTTGCCACCAGATGCAGCTTGTCACTTGCCACCCATAGCCTGCCACCAGATGTAGAGTATCACTTTCCACAGTTGCCTGCCGCTAGATGCAGCATGTCACTTGCCACCAGCAGCCTGCCACCAGATACAGTGTGCCACTTGCAACCACATACGGTGTGCCACATGCTACCCACAGCCTGCCACAGATACAGTGTGCTACTTGCCACTAGAAGCCTGCCACCAGATACAGCATGCCACTTGCCACCAGCAGCCTGCCACCAGATACAATGTGCCACTTGCCACCAGATACAGTGTGCCACTTGCCACTAGCAGCCAGCCACCAGATACAGTGTACCACTTGCCACTAGCAGCCAGCCACCAGATACAGTGGGCCACTTGACACCAGCAGCATGCCACCAGATACAGTGGGCCACTTGCCACCAGCAGCCTTTCACCAGATACAGTGCGCCACTTGCCAACCACAGCCTGCCACCAGATACAGTGTGCCACTTGCTACCGACAGCCTGTCACCAGATACATTGTGCCACTTGCCACCAGCAGCCTGCCACCAGATACAGTGTGTCACTTGCCACCAGCAGCCTGTCACCAGATACATTGTGCCACTTGCCACCAGATACAGTGTGCCGCCTGCCACCAGATACAGTGTTTCACATGCCACCACCAGCTTGTCACCATATACATTGTGCCACTTGCCACCAGATACAGTGTGCCACTTGCCACCAGCAGCCTGCCACCAGATACAATGTGTCACTTGCCACCAGCACCCTGCCACCAGATACAGTGTGCCACTTGCCACCAGCAGCCTGCCACCAGATAGTGTCACTTGCCACCAGCAGCCTTCCACCAGATACAGTGTGCCACTTGCCACCAGCAGCCTGCCACCAGATAGTGTGCCACTTGCCACCAGCAGCCTGCCACCAGATACAGTGTGCCACTTTCCACTAGCAGCCTGCCACCAGATACAGTGTGCCACTTGTCACCTGCAGCCTGCCACCAGATACAGTGTGCCACTTGCCACCAGCAGCTTTCATCAGATACAGTGTGCCACTTGCTACCAGCAGCCTGCCACCAGATAGTGTGCCACTTGCCACCATATACAGTGTGCCACTTGCCACCAGCAGCCTTTCACCAGATACAGTGTGCCATTTGCTACCAGCAGCCTGCCACCAGATAGTGTGCCACTTGCCACCAGATACAGTGTGCCACTTGCCACCAGCACCCTGCCACCAGATACAGTGTGCCACTTGTCACCAGCAGCCTTCCATCAGATACAGTGTGCCACTTGTCACCAGCAGCCTTCCATCAGATACAGTGTGCCACTTGCCAACCACAGCCTGCCACCAAATACAGTGTGCCACTTGCCACCAGCAGCCTGCCACCAGATAGTGTGCCACTTGCCACCAGCAGCCTGCCACCAGATACAGTGTGCCACTTGCCACCAGCAGCCTTCCATCAGATACAGTGTGCCACTTGTCACCAGCAGCCTTCCATCAGATACAGTGTGCCACTTGCCAACCACAGCCTGCCACCAAATACAGTGTGCCACTTGCCACCAGCAGCCTGCCACCAGATAGTGTGCCACTTGCCACCAGCAGCCTGCCACCAGATACAGTGTGCCACTTGCCACCAGCAGCCTGCCGCTAGATACAGTGTGCCACTTGTCACCTGCAGCCCACCACCAGATACAGTGTGCCACCAGCAGCCTTTCACCAGATACAGTGTGCCACTAGCACCCTTTCACCAGATACAGTGTGCCACTTGCCACTGACAGCCTGTCACCAGATACAGCATGTCACTTGCCACCAGCAGCCTGCCACTAGCAGCGTGCCACCACATACAGTGTGCAACTTGCCATCAGATGCAATGTGCCACTTGCCACCAGCAGCCTGACCCCAGATACAGCGTGTCACTTGCCAACAGCAGCCTGCCACTCCCTCCAGGACTCTTCCAGGATGGAAAGAAGGGACAGGGCCTGCATAGTCAAACAAATCCCTGGAGCCCCCACCCCTCCTCATCTGGGATGGTATGGTTGTGTGTAAAATGAATGCCAGCAGTATTGATCAGACCAAGTTCTACAGAGGGGGGTGTGTACAGCCTTTGGCTCACACTGGTGTGCTGCAGTTTGGGCGCACTGCTTGTGTAGCTGCAGTTTTAGCTGCAGACCTATTGCTTTATATCAGGTTGCATATTTTTGCCGCATTTTCTGACAGTGCGCCAAAGATAAAATGCAGCAGAAAAAACATGCAACCTAATAAAAATCAATAGGACTGTGGGTAAAACACAGGAAAAATGCGGATACACCAGCAATGGGCCAAAACACAGCAAATGAGTGTGAACCCACCTAAAAGCACAAGGAGCCAAATCTACATATTGACTGCAGTTATAACAGCCATTGCTGAAGATAAAGGTAAAAGAGGGGGAGAGAAGGGAGATAAGAGTCCAGTCACTGAGCTCACACTTGGATGGTCAGAAGCTCATCACTCAGATATGTGCTCAGTTCACCTTCTATCTGCCGGCTGCTCTGTTCACAATTTCCCAGCCCACACGGCTCCTTCACTGCACACAGAGAGAGAAGAGAGAGGGGAGGGGGAAGGCAGAGCCATTTGTGTAGGGGGGGAACTTTGCACTGTGACACTAATAACCACAGTAAGCCAACACAGATGCAGCCAGACACCCCTACATTTACACACAGCTTCTCCTGTCCCATAGAAGTTTATGGACAGGAGAAAATCGGCCTTTTACTGCTGACTGGGAGGGCCGATTTTAAGGTAGGGGCCTGGAGCTGCAGCTCCATCAGCCCCTATGTTAATCCGGCCCTGCCTACCCCCCATATGAATGAGCATTATAAGTCAGCAAAAATACCCTCCACCCCCCCAAAAAAAATTGAGCGCTAATCTACATACTTAGCTCAAATCCTCTCATTCCACATGCTCCCAGCACAATCCTTCCTCTCCAAAAAAAATTCCCCTTCCTAGCACAAATCCTCTACCTCTCAAATCTCCCTCCCAGCACAATTTCGCCTGCCCAATCCCCCACTCTAGCACAAATACCCCTCCGTCCCCTAAATTTCCCCTCCAAGCACAACCCCCCCCCACTCCAAATCCCCCATTCTAGCACAAATACATCCCCCCCCATAGCACAAATGCCCCCAATCATCCTTACTGGCACAAATCCCTCTCCCAAAAGCATTTTCCCCTCCTAGCACAAATCCTCTCCCTCTCACCATATTACCTTTTATAGCACAAATCACCACTCCTAGTACGCCTCTCCAATTTTCCCCTCCTAGAACAATTCTTACCTCCTTCCGCCCCCCCCCAAATACCCCCCTCCCAACAAAATAACAAAGACTATCTATTGCTAAATATACATTAGATGATAGTAAGAGATAGATACAAAAAATATATATCATATATGTGGTTGGAACTCTGCTTCAAATAGAAAATTATCTTTAGATTTAGGTTTTTTACTCCAAAAGCATTTTATCAAAATAAATTTGATTTGATCTGATTTAAATTTAAAAAAAAAAAAATATATATATATTTTTTTTAAATAATCAATTTATATCCACCCTGGTAAGGCATTTTTTTCATGTTACCGTTAAAGCCAAATAGAAAGGCTCTCCTCTCTCTGTATTTTTTTTTTTGCATTGGTACAGATTGTATACAGTAGTGGCATTTTTTTTTTGCATTGGTACAGATTGTGTACAGTAGTGGCATTTTTTTTTGCATTGGTACAGATTTTGTACAGTAGTGGCATTTTTTTTGCATTGGTACAGATTGTGTACAGTAGTGGCATTTTTTTTTTTTTTTTTTGCATTGGTACAGATTGTGTACAGTAGTGGCATATTTTTTTTTTTTTTTGCATTGGTACAGATTGTGTACAGTAGTGGCATATTTTTTTTTGTATTGGTACAGATTGTGTACAGTAGTGGCATATTTTTTTTTTTTTTTGCATTGGTACAGATTGTGTACAGTAGTGGCATATTTTTTTTTTGTATTGGTACAGATTTTGTACAGTAGTGGCATATTTTTTTTTGTATTGGTACAGATTGTGTACAGTAGTGGCATATTTTTTTTTTTGTATTGGTACAGATTTTGTACAGTAGTGGCATATTTTTTTTTTTTGCATTGGTACAGATTGTGTACAGTAGTGGCATATTTTTTTTTGTATTGGTACAGATTGTGTACAGTAGTGGCATATTTTTTTTTGCATTGGTACAGATTGTGTACAGTAGTGGCATATTTTTTTTTTGTATTGATACAGATTTTGTACAGTAGTGGCATTTTTTTTTTTTGCATTGGTACAGATTGTGTACAGTAGTGGCATATTTTTTTTTTTTGCATTGGTACAGATTGTGTACAGTAGTGGCATATTTTTTTTTTGTATTGGTACAGATTGTGTACAGTAGTGGCATATTTTTTTTTTGTATTGGTACAGATTTTGTACAGTAGTGGCAGCCTCCCTACTAACCATCAAAAACCAAAAATAGTACTAACTAGTATGCAAATAAACTAGAGAGCATATGTGGTATAAACACCTGGTATGTCTACATAAACAATAACGTGCAAATGAGCGAATGTATCAAAGTGTACTGTGCATATCACATGAGAATTCTTATAATAATCAACAAAAATAGAAATAAAATTAAAATTAAAAAGTCCTCCAAAAAGTGATAAATAATCCTCTGAAGAGTGATAAATAAAAAAGCGCAACCTGCAATATGCAAAGAATAATAACGTGACTTTCTTCTGTGCAAAAAAAGGAGAAGGTAAAGTGTAGTATGGTTTTTCCTTGCTGGTGACATCCTCTACTACACACTTCTGTGCATGTGCATCCAATTTAGGTTTGTGGTGCAAGGTGATGACCCAAAGGTGTTGGCCTCTTCCGTGCGGTGCGCTATGATAATAGATGGCCTCTTACCTTACGGCTCTAAGGGAACAGCATGTATGTAATAGTCACAGGTGATTCCTCTATATATCCTGACGGTGACCGGACTCCTATACATGTGTGCTTTTAATATGGAGATAGAAGTCTGCTTCTTTGCGATCAAATACCGCTATCACTTCCACAATTTCATTGTAACTCCCACAGTGAAAGTGTATGTATGTATCAGGGATACAGAGGCACTGGAAGTGATGCTGGCGAGCTCGGCGCTCGTGGTTTTTAACCACTTGCCGACCGGGCCATAGCCGAAAGACGGCTACAGTGTGGTTGGCTTATTCTGGGAGGACGTCCATGGACGTCCAGAATCTTGCTCCTGCACGCCCTGGGGAGCGCTCCCGAAAAAATCCGTGACCGCCGGGTCCGGAAGACCTGGCGCATCACGGTAAATGGCTGCTGGTAGCGGCCGTTTACCATGTGATCGCTCCGTCAAATGACGGAGCGATTACTTGTACACAAACCAGCATCATGTCATGACGCCGGTTCCTCCCTCCCCTCTCTGTATCGGTCTGTACAGTGCGAGGGGAAAGGGGGAGAGATCGTTTGCAGCAGCGCTGTGGGCTGGATCTGTAGTGCCCACAGCGCTGCTCTGTGCCCATACTGTGCAATACTCTGCAGTACTCTGCCCATACTCTGCAGCACTCTGCCCATACTCTGCAGTACTCTGCCCATACTCTGCCAATACTCTGCAGTACGCTGCCAACACTCTGCAGTACTCTGCCATCACTCTGCAGTACTCGCCAATACTCGCCAATACTCTGCAGTACTCTGCCATCACTCTGCAATACTCGCCAATATTCGCCAATACTCTGCAGTACTCTGCCATCACTCTGCAATACTCGCCAATACTCTGCACTACTCTGCCATCACTCTGCAATACTCGCCAATACTCACCAACACTCTGCAGTACTCTGCCATCACTCTGTAGTACTCTGCCATCACTATGCAGTACTCGCCGCCAATACTCGCCAATACTCTGCAGTACTCTGCCATCACTCTGCAATACTCGCCAATACTCTGCAGTACTCTGCCAGTACTCTGCCAGTACTCGGCAATCCTCTGCCAGTACTCTTCCGTACTCTGCCATCACTCTGCAATACTTACCAATACTCGCCAATACTCTGCAGTACTCTGCCAGTACTCTGCCAGTATTCGGCAATCCTCTGCCAGTACTCTTCCAATACTCTGCAATAAATTTTAACAGAAACAAAGATTTTTTTTTTTTTTTTTTACTAAATTTTCAGTCTTTTTTGATTTATAGTGCAAAAAATAAAAAAACCCAGCAGTGCTTAAATACCACCAAAAGAAAGCTCTATTTGTGTGAAATTTGTCATTCAAAGTGTGAGAGCACCAAAAGCTGAAAATTGGTCTGGTTAGGAAGGGGGTTTAAGTGCCCGGTGGTCAAGTGGTTAAACTGAATGTTACTTTGTAATGTGAGTACCTTGAATCTTTTGTTCTATTCATTAAATTAAGTTGTATAAGACATACTACACTTCTGCAATCCCCTTCTTCTTCCTTATGTCATCTTACATACACTTTCACTGTGGAAGCTACAAGTGAAATTGTGGAAGTGATAGCGGTATTTGATCGCAAAGAAGCAGACTTCTATCTCCATATTGAAAGCACACATGTATAGGAGTCTGATCACCGTCAGGATATATAGAGGAATCACCTGTGACTATTACATACATGCTGTTACCTTACAGCCATGAGGTAAGAGGCCATCACCTTTGGGTCATCACCTTGCACCACAAACCTCCGGGGGGGTCAACGGGGCAATTGCCCCCTCCGAGAATGCGGGTGAGTGAGCGGGCGGCTCCGCGGGTGAGAGCGCAGGCGGGCCGGGCAGTGAGCGTGCAGGTGAGAGAGCAGGCAAGCAGCTGGGCGGCTCGGTGTGTGAGCGAGCTGCTGGCCAATCAGGGAGCCGGCAGGTGGGGGAGCAGAGAGATGACATCATCTCTCATTGCTTGCCCTGCATCCCTGCAGGTCCGCCCTCACTGTGCAGGCAGCCGCGGGCAGCAGAGAGATTACATCATCTCTCTGCTGTACGACTGGTAATCTGCTGCCTGACTCTGAAACACAGCAAGAGACCACCTTAGCAGGAAAGTGACACAGCAAGTGACAATTGTAGCAGGCAAGTGACAATCCGCAACGTGTGGCAGGTGACGTGGCAAGTGACAATCCGCATCTGGTGACAGGGGACGTGGCAAGTGACAATCCGCATCTGGTGGCAGGCGATGTGGCAAGGTGACTGGCAAGTGACAATTTTCATGTGGTGAAGTGCGACATGGCAAGTGAAAATCCGCATCTGGTGGCAGGCGACGTGGCAAGTGACAATCTACAATGTGTGGCAGGTAACGTGGCAAGTGACAATCCGCAACGTGTGGCAGGTGACGTGGCAAGTGACACACACAGGGCTCCCACTGATTCTGCATTATGGTGAGTTGAACTATTTCATTTTATATAACAATGTAATAATAGTAATAATGCGCTTTAATCATCCTGACACCACAACAACCATGGTGCCGTGATGATTGAAGCGCCAACACCAGCCATTGCCCTGATAAATTGCCCCCCAAAAAACATATTTTCTGGCAGTGCCCCTCCCGAGACTAGACTCTGAATCCTCCCCTGGATGCACATGCACAGAAGTGTGTAGTAGAGGATGTCACCAGCAAAGAACAATCATACTGCACTCTACCTTCTCCTTTGTTTGCACAGAAGAAAGAAAGTCACTTTATTCTTTTTTGCGTATTGCGCGTTGCACTTTTTTATTTATCACTCTTCAGAGGATTATTTATCATTTTTTTGTAGGACTTTTTAATTTTAATTTTATTTCTATTTTTGTTGATCATTATATTAAGACTTCTCATGTGATATGCACAGTACACTTTGATACATTTGCTCATTTGCACGTTATTGTTCACGTAGACTTACCAGGTGTTTCTACCACACATGCTCTCTAGTAGGCTTGTGCAATTCGTTTTGTAACGAATCGAAATAATGGCCGAATTTTGCACCTTTTGGACATTCGGATGCATCCGAATGTCCGAATAAAAAAACAATGAATTTCAACTAATACGAAAGAAATTATAGCGGATATAACGAATTAATTCGACATGATTCGGTAATTCGTTAAAGGTCTAATGAAACAAAAGGTCAACTCAAAGTAAATCTTTCAGTGCAATCACCTGATTAATTTTGTGCTGGAGTTTGGATTACTAGCAAAGTGCATTCCTGAGAACTGAGTGAGAAGGGTGTTGTATTGTATTTGAGCAGAGGAGAAGAGATATTGTCATTGTGTGTGTTAATAGATTCAATAAACAAACGACTTTCCAAACTAAGAATCATCACGAATATATATACATACATAAATATCGAATTTCAACGGATACAAACGAAATTATAGCGCATATAACGAATGAATTCGACATGATTCGGTAATCCGTTAAAGGTCTAATGAAACAAAAGGTCAACTCAAAATAAATCTTACAGTCCAATCAGCTGATTAATTTTGTGCTGGAGGTTGGATTACTAGCAGAGTGCATTCCTGAGAACTGAGTGAGAAGGGTGTTGTATTGTATTTGAGCAGAGGAGAAGAGATATTGTCATTGTGTGTGTTAATAGATTCAATAATCAAACGACTTTCCAAACTACAAATCAGTATCTCGAATATATATACATACATAAATATCGAATTTCAAGTAATACAAATGAAATTATAGCGCATATAATGAATGAATTCGACATGATTCGAGATTCAGTATAACGAATATCGACACTCTACGAATAATGATGAATTATCTGAAATTGTATTAACGTAACATAACGAATATAACAGAACGAAATGATGTATTTTACGAATGACAACGAACCGAAACTAAATGGATTTTTCCGTTGTGCTGAAGTCTACTCTCTAGTTTATTTGCATACTAGTTAGAAATACCTAACAGCGTAGCACTATTTTTTGTTTTTGATTTTCTCCTGTGGTTATGGAGTAACCTTCCAGTGCTCTGCAGCAGTTATCACCTCTTCCTTTTTATCACAGCGTGGGAATACCTACTATATATTTCTCTCCCTACTAACCCTACCATACCCCACATTGGGTCCCAATTTCTAAATAAACTTCACCTCCCATTGACTTCAATGAGGTTTACAGCAAAATTCGCAGTTCACAAAATTTTGTATGCCCCTGATGAAACCTTGGTCACTGAAACCTTGGGGGATTTGCTCACCCCTATTCATAATAATACAGAAATGCAAATTCATTCAATACGAGCAGAAAGAACAGGACCTACAATCGTTCTCAATAAACAGAACTAGAAGTGCTACGCACAAACCCACAGTGACCTATAGGAATGTGATTTCTTGGATTCAGGTGAGCGCAATATCTGCGTAATACTTACACCCCCTCCCTGCGGCAGCACATGATGTAAGAGAGCAGCAGACACAGCAGGAGAGCGATGAGGATGGGAAGTAGAAGGGTGAGCAGGTAATCAGGGAGATAGTTGATTTCCTCCAGGGTGTCAGGAGGTGGATAAAAGTCTCCATCAAATTCCAGGGCTTTATAGCTAGGAGGAGAGGGAGACGGCTCCAATTTATCAACCTGCAACATTAAATCAGAAGTGTCACTTTCCATGTCAGGGGACAAAAATCTAGCAATTAAAAAAAAAATCATCATACAAGAACAAGGCACTTATTAAGACATAATTCTTTTTTCACCACTTAAGGACCGGGGCTATTTTTTACTTGTTGTTTACAAGTTAAAATCATTTTTTTTTTGCTAGAAAATTACTTAGAACCCCCAAACATTATTATTTTTTTTTTTTGCAGACACCCTAGAGAATAAAATGGTAGTCGTTGCAATACTTTATGTCACACCAGAAGAAATAAAGAAAAAGAATTCCAAAAAAGGAAAACCTATGATCGGACTTTAAAGGCACAACAAACAGTAGAAATATACAAAAATATTAGCATTTATTGAAAAATATATAATACAAACAACAGGAACATGAAAGAAACATCGATCAAAATAATATATACAAAAAACAATCTATATATGATATGAGCCCTAATGCGTCTACGCGTTTCGTTGTACACTTCTTCAGGACACATTTGGGGTTTAGTAGTTGCAAAGAAGAGAAAGGGGTCTTACTATCTAAGGATAAAAACACACAGATTACAATAAACATATAGTAAAAAGAAAAACACTGTTTATGTCGACACACATATGTCACACCGTATTTGTGCAGCAGTCTTATGCCCTGTACACACGGTCGGACATTGATCGGACATTCCGACAACAAAATCCATGGATTTTTTTCCGACGGATGTTGGCTCAAACTTGTCTTGCATACACACGGACCCACAAAGTTGTCGGAAAATCCGATCGTTCTGAACGTGGTGATGTAAAACACGTACGTCGGGACTATAAACGGGGCAGTAGCCAATAGCTTTTGTCTCTTAATTTATTCTAAACATGCATGGCGGATTTGTGTACACACGATTGGAATTTAACCGATCGGATTTTATTGTCGGAAAATTTTATAGCCTGCTCTCAAACTTTGTGTGTCGGAAATTCCGACGGAAAAAGTCAGATGGGGCCCACACATGATCGGAATTTCCGACAACACAATCCGATCGCACTTTTTCCGTCAGAAAATCCAACCGTGTGTACAGGGCATTACAAACGCAATTTTTTGGGAAAAAATACACTTTAATAGAAAAATAAGAAAACAGTAAAGTTAGCCCAATTTTCTTTATTAATTTTCTTTATATTGTTATAGATAATGTTACGCCGAGTAAATTGATACCCAACATGTCATGCTTCAAAATTGCGTCCCCTCGTGGAATAGCGACAAACCTTGGCACTTCAAAATCTCCATAGGCGAAGTTTAAAAATGTCTACAGGTTACCAGTTTTGTCTACAGGTCCCCGAGACGACGTCAGATTGTGACGAAACGCACGTAGGGAGGTAGACGTGCTGACGTCATCGCGCTCTCTCAGTGGACGAGTGTTCACTTGCTGGCCGGCTGTTTGTTATGATCGTTTTTATCTTTTTATTTGTAAGTGCAATCCTATTAAACCCTTTTTGGTACGGTATACACTATGGAGCCTTTCTTTATATTTTCTGGGTAATACCTGAATTTGCTCCTTGGTGGCTGATGCTCGAGTATTCCAGGCTATTTGGTGCTCATTATAAGCTTCTTCCTAATACTAGCGGTGGATTACCATCTTCCCTTTGGATAAAGGCCCTGGCTGGGTATTTAGCCGCAGGCTCCTTAAAGCTTACCTTCTGGTAAGCGCACACTTTATGTGGTGGAGCTACACTGTCATCAACAGGTGTTATTTATAAGCACTCACTTTATGTGCTATTTATGGACTGTTTTATTTACTACTTACGTCATTTTGTACACAACCATTGATTTGGACTAATTTATTTTTTATTTTTATTTTTCATTTTCATTTTTTCACTTATTTGGTCATGTTTTGGTTAGCGCTGCTACTTTGTATTATTTACCAATTTTAAGTTACAGAGGCGGTCTAGTGCTCTCGCTCTAATGATCACGGCGGTACCTCACATGTGTGGTTTGAATACCATTTACTTATGCGGGAGCGACTTACATATGCGTTTGCTTTTGCGCGCGAGCACGACGGGATGGGGCGCTTTAAATTTTTTTTTTCTTATTTATTTTACTTTTTTTACACTGTCCCTTTAAAAAAAATGTTTTTGGTTTACTTTTATTCCTATTAAAAGGAATGTAAGCATCCCTTGTAATAGAAAAAAAAACATGATTATGACAGGACCTCTTTAATGTGAGATCTGGGGTCAAAAAGACCTCAGCTCTCACATTTACACTTAAATGCAATTACAAAAAAAAAAGTATTTTTTTTTTCAATAAAAATTTTTTTTTTTCCCTTTAAGACCATTGGGTGGAAGTGACATTTGACGTTGCTCCCATCATACAATGGTATGAAGTTGAGTGGGGGCCATCATTCCCTCACTCAACTTCATGCCGCTATCGACGGCTCCGGTAAGCGGCGGAGATGACCGGGACACGGCGGGAGGGGGGTGGGCACCTCTCCCGCCGCCGATAAAAGTGATCTCGCGGCGGATCCGTCGCAGAGACCACTTTTATCTGAAAGCGGATAGCCCACCATTCTTAAAAATACCGGGGTATCTGCTGGCATAACAACGGTATTCAACGTCAAAGTACCGCCGTATAACGACGGCGAGCGGTCCGAAAGTGACCTACCTTTTCCATATCCCTATATATTGAGTTCGCTAAGATGCCAATCAAACAGTTTTTTTTTTTTTTAATTTTCAATCCCTCCCCACAGCCACCACCAACTGTGGAAGAGAGTTCCACATCCCTCCCGCTTTGACAGTAAATAACCCCTTTATTTTAAGGGGGGCAGAGGACACCACTGTGGGGGTTGTGATGTAAAGGAGAGGCAGAGTACACAGCTGTGGGTGCTGGGAAGGGAGCTCAGAGAACACTGCTATGGGTAAAGCGATTGGAAGACACTGCTGTGGGAGAGTGATTTGAAGGGGGGGCAGAGGACTCTGCTGTGGGGGAGTGATTTGAAGGGGGGCAGAGGACTCTGATGTGGGGGAGTGATTTGAAGGGGGGGCAGAGGACTCTGCTGTGGGGGAGTGATTTGAAGGGGGGGCAGAGGACTCTGCTGTGGGGGAGTGATTTGAAGGGGGGGAAGAGGACTCTGCTGTGGGGGAGTGATTTGAAGGGGGGGTAGAGGACTCTGCTGTAGGGGAGTGATTTGAAGGGGGGCAGAGGACTCCGCTGTGGGGGAGTGATTTGAAGGGGGCAGAGGACTCCGCTGTGGGGGAGTGATTTGAAGGGGGCAGAGGACGCCGCTGTGGGGGAGTGATCTAAAGGGGGTGCAGAGGACTCCACTGTGGGGGAGTGATTTGAAGGGGGGGCAGAGGACGCCACTGTGGGGGAGTGATTTAAAGGGGGGGCGGAGGACTCAGCTGTGGGGGAGTGATTTTAAGGGGGGCAGAGGACTCCGCTATGGGGGAGTGATTTGAAGGGGGCAGAGGACTTCGCTGTGGGGGAGTGATTTGAAGGGGGGCAGAGGACTCTGCTGTGGGGGAGTGATTTGAAGGGGGGCAGAGGACTCTGCTTTAGGGGAGTGATTTGAAGGGGGGCAGAGGACTCTGCTGTGGGGGGAGCGATTTGAAGGGGGGGCAGAGGAGTCCACTGTGGGGGAATGATTTGAAGGGGGGGCAGAGGACTCTGCTGTGGGGAAGTGATTTGAAGGGGGGGTAGAGGATCTGATATAAGAATGGGATTGTGATTTAAGAGGAAGGGGGCTGTGATGTGAAGGATCTGAGTCATCACAAAAACATGCAATTCGGACCTCGATTGGAAGAAAATTATACTGATCAGACCTTGTGAATTTTAATTCAATACCCCTGCCCTAAGATAATGCTTGGCACGTGACATAGCTATAAATCTTAAAAAGGAAGTCTTTTTTTTTTTTTTTCCTTTTTGAATACCTTTATATAGGGTTGCCATGCAAGTCTGAATTTCTAAATAACTCATGGATTAATTTTGATACAAACCAAACGCCCCCTACAGCCCCATGGAAGAAAAGCACTTTGGGTTCTTTCACGCGGGCGATCCGTCCTGCAAACTCCGCTTTGCTCAGCGGGGGGGGGGGGGATCCCTCCGCTGATCCCCGCTGAGCAGGTGGATGACAGGTCCGTCTCCTGCTCCCTGTGCTGAAATGGACCTGTCAGAGTCCCGCTCTCCTCTATGGGGACAGGCGGTCCGTTTTCATCCGATCCAATCTGCCAGACGGATGGAAAATCGGGTCTCCATCCATCTGGATTTCATGGACAGGATCGGATCGGATAGCAGCGGACATGTAACCGCTGACATCGGCCGCTCCATAGGAGTGAATAGAACATCCGATCAGGTCCAACTAAAAAACTGACAGGCGGACCTGATCGGAAAGCCCATGTGAAAGGGGACTTACTTGTGAATCCTGCTGTCAGTCAACCTCGCTGCAAATACATATTTATCCACTAGATGGCCTCACAACCCAGACATTACATCCCATCCCATAGCTCCAGCCAGCAGAGACACAATGGAAACATTGACACATACTACCAAAGTGCAGCATGTGACTTCCCAATCAGACAAAGGAGAGTCCTCCATATACAGTCCTGCAGAGTCGTAACATATAAGGAAAGCAGTACTGCGGAATTCAGAGAATAATGGGAACCGGCGCGATAAATACTGCACTTTTTTCTTTTAAAAAATCCCCTACCCACTCCCAAACCCAAACTATATCCAAATACAAAATCTGATCCTAAGATCAAATAAGGATCAAATTCACAAGACCGCCATATATGTAGCTGCAATGCGAAGAGTTTGCCTCTCTATAGTCACATAGTCCCTCATTTGGAACCCTCTTCTTCCTCAGTTGTCCCTTTTGTGCCTTATTATATATACCTCTCCTTGACAATGTCTTCATCTGCTTTTCACTACAGGACGGCGCCATACAGACTCAGAGATGATGACACAGTCATGTAAATCCTGGTGCCCACATGGTATGTGACTGACACAGATCAGCCCCTGCTGTAGCCTCTTACCTTGCAAATTGCTACCAAGTTACAGTGTACAGTCTGAGTGATCACTGGGAAGGATGAGGCTGAGAAACGCTTCCTCCTGCCTGCAGCAGATGGCTGACATTATCTGAGCCCTAGGCAAAGTCACTGAACTGGAGGTGAAGGATGGAATTTTATACAGATGCTGTAAGATTTAGTCAGGCAGACTTGAATAGTTACAGAAAGGTCCACTTTACAAGTAAAACGGATGTATTATGTTATGTGTTTTATGGTTGTGAATTTCTGAAGAGAAACAAAGAAATTGGACTGAATGTCCTCTATGAACCAGCAATACACTCCAAACTGCGGCCCGTTGCTTGCTTTTATGTGGCCCTTGGGGTACTTTTCCTCTCACTGATGCAAGATACTATTACTCTCACTGACACCAATTATGGGACACTATTCCTCTCACTGACACCAATCACAGAGCACTATTCCTCCCACTGACACCAATGATGGGGCACTATTCCTCCCACTGACACCAAAGATGGGACACTATTCCTCCCACTGACACCAATGATGGGGCACTATTCCTCCCACTGACACCAATGACAGAGCACTATTCCTCCCACTGACACCAATGACAGAGCACTATTCCTCCCACTGACACCAACGATGGGGCACTATTCCTCCCACTGACACCAACGATGGGGCACTATTCCTCCCACTGACACCAACGGTGGGGCACTATTCCTCCCACTGACACCAATGACAGAGCACTATTCCTCCCACTGACACCAATGATGGGGGCACTATTCCTCCCACTGACACCCACCGATGGGGCAGTATTCCTCCCACTGACACCAATGATGGGGCACTATTCCTCCCACTGACATCAATGAGGGGGCACTATTCCTCCCACTGACACCAATGAGGGGGCACTATTCCTCCCACTGACACCAATGAGGGGGCACTATTCCTCCCACTGACACCAGCGATGGGGCACTATTCCTCCCACTGACACCAATGAGGGGGCACTATTCCTCTCACTGACACCAATGAGGGGGCACTATTCCTCCCACTGACACCAATGAGGGGGCACTATTCCTCCCACTGACACCAGCGATGGGGCACTATTCCTCCCACTGACACCAATGAGGGGGCACTATTCCTCCCACTGACACCAGCGATGGGGCACTATTCCTCTCCTAATGCTAAAGATGCATTGTTCACTCCCACTGAAACCAGGACAATTTCTACTCCCAATGGCCACAGTCCGGCCTCTCTTAAGGCTGAAATAAAGTAAACTTTCCCTTTGTCCAGAAAGTTTGGAGACCCCTGCACTATACAGTCTGATTGTACAAAACTCTGTAATACGATGACAGACTTAAACTATCCAATCAATTTGTAGCAAGGCCCTTAGCTGACGGTAGATCTAAAGAGGATTGTATAGTGTATGGGCAGCTTTAGTGTACTATGTTAAGTTGGCATTTTAGAGTAAAGAAGACTTACCAGTGACAGCATGGTGTAGCATGATGCTATCAAGAACTGATGAATGGAGTGGGCTAACTGGGGTTGGGCGTTAAAAATAGGCGGTTGAGCCACAGCTTTACTACCCTTGCTTGGCCATCTTACCTTAAGATGGTGGCCAAAGAGAGTGGTACACATGCAGCGGCTGTGAGGTTTTGCTTCATTGTACCAACTGCCGACACAACCAAGTCAAGTGAATTGGACCACCCTGCAACAGCGTGCAACAGACATCAGGCATGACGGCCTGTTAATGGTTAAAACGGCCATCCAGAAGGTGACATGTCATCTCAGAGTTGCCTCTCACCTTCTAAAAAGCACAATCCACCGTGGTTCTCTTTTCAGAGGGTTACCACATGTGTAAACAAACCCTTATGCTATAATGCTATTAATGTACAGTATATGCCAACCTTGTTATATATATATATATATATATTATTAATATATATATATATATAATTATATATAATTATATATATATATATATATATATATATATATACCGTATATATATTAATAATATATACTGTATATATACTGTGTGTGTATATATATATTAATTTTTTTTTTTTAATTAATAAATAAATAAATAATCACAAACAGTATCTATATTAAAGTGGAACTACACAGCATCGGAACACTATAAACCAAAAACGCTTATTTATTTCATTTTTAACCACTTCCCATCGGGTCAATTCTGGCACTTCGCTCCTACATGTAAAAATCATCATATTTTTTTTGCTAGAAAATTACTCAGAACCCCCCAACCTCACATATTTTTTTTAGCAGACGCGCAAGGGAAAAAAAATGGCTGTCGTTGCAACTTTTTATGTCACACGGTATTTGCGCAGCAATTTTTCAAACACGTTTTTTTTTGGAAATAAAAGTTTCATGAATTTAACACTAAAGTCAGCCCATTTTTTTTTTTGTATAATGTGAAAGATGATGTTACATCGAGTAAATAGATACCCAACCTATCACACTTTAAAATTGCGCACACTTGTGGAATGGCGCCAAACTTAAAAATCTCCATAGGCAACGCTTTAAAACATTTTACAGGTTACCTGTTTAGCGTTACAGAGGAGGTTTTGGGATAGAATTATTGCTCTCGCTCTGACGATCGTGGGGATACCTCACATGTGTGGATTGAGCGCCTTTTACATATGTAGGCGCGACATACGTGTGTGTTTGCCTCTGTGTGCAAGCACGCGGGGACAGGGGGACTTTAAATTTTTTTTTTTTAACACTTTCCCTTTAAATTTTTGTTATTTTTTGATCACTTTTATTCCTATTACAAGGAATGTAAACATCCCTTGTAATAGGAATAATGCATGACAGGTCCTCTTTATGGAGAAATCTGGGGTCTCAGATCTCTCCTCTAGGCTGCAAAGTCTGAGATTAAAAAAAAAAAAAAACGATCTTGGCTTTCCAGCCGAGTACAGGACAGTATTTACAACTGCAAGGCCGGATGTGATGTCATAATGTTGCGTCCGGGCCTCCGAGAGTCATAGAGACTGTCAGGGACCATTTGGTCCTCGGTATCCTCTATGGTGAACTTCCGCCGGCGGATTGCTACCGTAGGGTGGCGGGAGGGGGGACATCTGAACTGCCGCTATGATTGTTTTTACGGTGCAGGGAATCACCAGTGGGAAAAAAATGATATCTGAATGACGCCTGCAGCTGCAAGCGTCATTCAGATATCCCCACTCAAATCCCAGGACGTCATATGATGTACCGCGGGTGGGAAGCGGTTGATATTGTTGAGAAATCACTTTGAAAATCAGCCCTTAGCATTTCTAGCCATGGCCATTTTGAGTAAGGGCAGATGATACATGGAGCATTTACTTCCTGGAATCCACCTGCCCTTAGCTCAGGCATGCAGGCAGGAGGGTGTGCTTAGCGGAGAAAACCCTTCCTCCCCTCTTAAAGACTCCTGGGATGTATGACATCATTTGCCTAGGCCCGGAAACCAGGAAGTAACTGAAGAAATGTAAAAAAAAAAAGTTTTTTAATGCCAGTTCACACCACAGAAACACAATCCGGATGCGTTGCAGATGCTTTTCTGCATGTGCGTTTTTGACGGGGTTTTGATGCGTTTTTGATGCAGTCCTGAGCATTTCCCTGCCTCTTTTTTCTTAACCATAAATAAGGACGTGTGTTCCAGTGCGTTTTTGAAGCGTTCCAGTGAGTTTTTGGTGCATTTTTGATGCAGTCCAATGCATTTTCCCCCCATTTTTTCTTAACGTGTGTTTTAGGTGCATTTAGGTGCGTTCCAGTGCGTTTTTGATGCTTTTTACAGCGTTCCAGTACAGTCCAGTGCAGGAAAAATGCAGCATGTTCTACTTTTTTTCTGGAACTGGAATGCATTGGAACTGCAAGCACTGGTGTGCACTATGCCATTGAAAATCAAATAGCCTACTTTCCATGCATTTTTAAAGCATAAAGAAAACGCAATGGACTGCCTGTGGTGTGAACTGGCCTTAAAACAAGTAAATATGATATCATTTCATAGCTATTTATTAAGGCTGGCAGCATGAGGATTATGGCCCCTTTCCCACTCATATGTTTTTACTCTGCAAGAAAAAAACGGAAGAAAAATGTTTCTCTTTTATCCTATGGGAATTTTCAGACCACTGCACTGTGGGTGCGCTGCGTTTTGAAAAGTCCTGCATGCTGCATCTTTGGTGTGGTGTTAAAAACTTCCCATTGAAATGAATGAAAATTGTGGTAAAAACGCACCACAATTTGCATTTTTGGTGCGTTTTTGAGTCACCTGTATATTTTTTACAAGTGCAGGCAACCCAAAAACGCACAGGAAATGCATATGAAACACAGTAAAATCGCAGAAAACTGCATCTGCGTTTTTTTTACCGCGTTTTTGCTACAGAGCAGTGTGAAAAAAAGAGTCAATGGTGACTGAGAGAGTGAAGTTCCACTTTAATATTACATCAATAAATGGTCACCTATTGATCCATTGATTGCTTATTATTTTAGGACATTTTGCTATTCTTCTGCATATTGGCACAAGCGTGTCTATAAATAGCAGACACAGAGTGTGACACGGGCTATATATAGAATGGGAGATGTCAGAACAATTCTGGGACTTGGCACTATTCTACAATGCTGTGCAGGAACACTTTGCTATGCTGGCTCTTAGCATAGCATGTCACAGATGGAGAACGCAGAATCCTACTTCCCAGCCAGCCTACGTCGTGTTCATTCTGCCCTACTTACATTTAAGGTGGGCTCTTCTACACATGATCTGCCCCCTTCATGGTCACCAGCTATGCTACATGACCACAAAGATCAACACCACTGTGTGCTAATGGAGTCTGGATGATATGTGTCTTCTCTAAGGAGCTCCCACCAAATTTTTATTCTGTAGCATGCAGACATGGAAAGAAGTCTGCTTTTTACGTGAGCATTGGAGAGTCTCATAACTCCTCTACACTCTCTTTGTCCTCTAAGTTCTCTTCAGCCTCATTTTAATATTGCCCCAGGCAGGGGGGCAACTATAGATCATGGGGGCCCCATAGCAAATATTTAATGGGGCCCCCCTGGTGGCCTCACTACTGCATTAAAGTGTTTGTAATGCCCTGTACACACGATAGGATTTTCCGACAACAAAATCCTAGGATTTTTTTCCGAAGGATGTTGGCTCAAACTTGTCTTGCAAACACACGGTCACACAAAGTTGGTCGGAAACTCCGAACGTCAAGAACGCGGTGACGTGCAACACGTACGACGAGCCGAGAAAAATGAAGTTCAATAGCCAGTGCGGCTCTTCTGCTTGATTGCGAGCATGCGTGGAACTTTGTGCGTCGGAATTGTGTACACACGATCGGAAATTTCCGACAACGGATTTTGTTAGTCGGAAAATTTGAGAACCAGCTCTCAAATTTTGTGTGAAGGAAATTCCAATAGAAAATGTCCAATGGAGCCTACACACGGTCAGAATTTCCGACAACAAGCTCCTATCGAACATTTTCCATCGGAAAATCCTACCGTGTGTACGGGGCATGAAATTCAGACATGAAATATGAACAAAGCACATCCCTCTATAGTGTGTACTTGTCTCAATTAAAATCACTACGTGTCATTTCTGTCTGCTGCTTTGTTACTCTGCTATCACCATAAGTCTCTTCTGACAAGTTTTCCTGACACCAAGAGAAAACGGAAAATTGTATACTCACCTTTCCGTAATTTTCCTTTCCTGACGCATCTTCATGGCAGCACACACTGGGTTGTGACTCCGCCCCCACAACCTGACAGGATTGGTCTATCTATAAAAGTTGAAGAGAGATGACCCCCACCATTCTCTGTATATATCATTTAAAACAGGGTGGGAATCTGTGTGCTGCCATGAAGATGCGTCAGGAAAGGAAAATTACGGAAAGGTGCGTATACAATTTTCCGTTTTCCTGACGCCTTCATGGCAGCACACACTGGGAAATAACTCGCCAGTCGTGAGGGTGCAAATTAAAGTTTATTATTCTAAAGAGCTGAGGAATTGGCTGTAATAATGGCTCTGCCAAAGTCCGCTGTAGTTAGTTGTGCAGAGTCAATTTTATAGTGAGAAGTAAACGTATGTCTTGACGACCAGGTAGCTGCCTTACAGATCGTTTCCGGTGAAACTCTGCAATATGCTGCCCATGAAGTTGCCACTGCCCTGGTTGAGTGTGCCTTGATGCCTTCTGGGATGGCTAGCTGCTGAGATGAATATGTCTTTTTTAATGGTGTTGACTAGCCAGGATGCGATTGTTCGGGAAGTTGCTGGATGACCTTTCCTAGGACCGTGAGGAATTATGAGAAGAGTATCTGTTTTTCTGAAAGAGGCTGTAGCTTCCAAATAGCTGGTAATGATAGATTTAACGTCCAATGCATGAGGTTCACCTTGGTTATTAATAAAGGCTGGAAGGTTGATATCTTGATTATAATGAAAAGAGGATGATACTTTGGGAGTAAAACGTTCCGAAGGCCTCAATACCACTCTATCGGGATAGAAGACTAGGTAAGGTTCTGTTATCAGTAATGCTTTAAGTTCTGAAACTCTTCTCGCAGATGTAATGGCGATAAGGAAGGTTACCTTCAGAGTCAGGTTCCAAAGTGAAATTGTCTCAGTCGGCCAAAAAGGAGGTTTGGATAATGCATCGAGTACTGTAGAGAGATTCCATGGTGGAAATGTGGGTTTTTTTGGAGGTCTGATTTTTAGGCAGGCTCTCATGAACTGAATCACTAGAGGATGTAGTGCCCATCTAATGCCTGTTTTAGCTGAAAGAGCCGAAATCTGGACTTTAAGGGTGCTAGAGCTTAAGCCTTTGGTAATACCTAACTGAAGAAATTCTAGAACTTGAGGAGGTTCTGGTGATACTGGGTTCCATTTTTTTTGTTGAGCCAGAGAACAAAACCTATTCCATACTTGTGAGTAGGTCCTGTTGGTGGTGCTTCTTCTAGCTTGAAGGAGAGTAGAAATGACCTCCTGTGAGCATCCTTGCTCTAATAGCCGAGTCCTTTCAATTTCCATGCTGTCAGGTGTAACTTCTCTGGAGCTGGATGCAGAAATTGACCCTGGGACAGAAGGTCCGATGTTACTGGGAGAGGAAGCGGTTGTTGTAGGCTGAGCTGTAGTAGGGTTGTGAACCACGGCCTCCTCGGCCAGAAAGGAATTATGGCTATTACCGTTGCCGATGATTTCCGAAGCCTGGATAGGAACCTCGCAATTAAGGGTACTGGGGGAAAAATGTAACCCAGCTTGAAATTCCACGGATGGGTTAGACAATCCATCCCTTCGGCTGATGGGAAGGCTGCTCTTGACAGGAATCTCCGACATTTGGTGTTCGCAGGTGTGGCTGCTAGGTCGATTTCTGGTGTTCTCCAAGTTGCTGCAAGAAGGGAAAAGGCCCGTTGGCTCAATGACCACTCGTTGTTGGAGAGAAGCTCCCTGCTCAAATAGTCGGCCAGCATGTTCTGGGCTGCTGGGACATATACCGCTTTCAGGTCTATTAGGTGTACTTGAGCCCACTCTATGATAGGGCGTACCTCCTGCATCAGAGTGCAACTCCTCGTACCCCCTTGCCTTTGGATATATGCTACAGCGACCCTGTTGTCCATCCGAATCACCACGTTCTTCCCTATCAGGTATGGAGTGAAGGCTAGAAGTGCCTGAAAGGCCGCTCTGAGCTCTAGTATGTTGGATACTATCCCCTGGGCTTGAAACTTCCATTGTCCTTGTGCTGCTAGATTTTGGTAATGAGCTCCCCATCCTAGCTGGCTGGCATCTGAAGTGACCACTTCTGGCTGTGGAGAAACTAGAGATTTGTATCTCTTGATATTCCTGGGCCGTGTCCACCACCACATCGATTGTTTCACATACCTGTGTATGTAGATCTTCTGAAGCATTGATACTCCATTCCACTGCCTCAGAAAAGAATTCTGCAAGATTCTTGTGTGCCATTGGGACCACTGAATCATGGGCAGAGTCGCAGACATGGAGCCCAGGATGCTCATACATACTCTGGCTGGCAAGTGTGTAACCGAGATTAGCCTCTGAACTTTCTGAATCAGAGGCATGATTTTCTCCTGAGGAAGCTGTACTCTGTTCAGGATGGTGTCTAGCTCCGCACCGAGGAAAATCATCTTCTGGGTGGGCTGAAGCTTGCTCTTCTGCCAGTTCACCAGCCAACCAAAGTTTTGCAGAGTTGATAGTAGGATCTCTCGGTGTTGTATCAAGACCTGGCGACTTTCTGCTAGAAGAAGTATATCGTCCAGATAATGATGTACTCTCAGACCTCTTTCTCTGAGGTATGCGATGAGAGGCAGAAGAACCTTGGTGAAGGTTCTGGGAGCTGATGAGATGCCGAAGGGTAGGCACTGGAACTGAAAGTGGTGTTGATTGATTGAAAAGCGGAGAAATCTTTGAAAAGCAGGATGTATTGGGATGTGAAGATAGGCGTCTGATAAGTCTATGGACAGCATCCAATCTTCTAGATTCACCGCTAATAGTATGGACTGTAGGCTCTCCATCTTGAAGGTCTCTATCTTGATATTTTTGTTTAGTCTTTTTAAGTCCAGCACTGGCCGTAAATCCCCCGTTTTCTTTTTTACTAAAAACAGAGGGGAGTAGAAACCTCTGCCTCTTTGACATAGTGGAACCTCCAAAATTGCCTCCTTTTGTTTTAGCTCCATTATGTATTGCAGAAGGATTCTTCTCTTTTGTTGAGAAGCCGGGAGTTTGGTTGGCAAAAAATGGTTTCTGGGGATCTTGTTCATGAATCTCCACTTGTGACCGTACTTGATTGTAGAAATGGTCCAATGATCCCTGATGTTTTCTGACCATATTTGTGTGAATCTTTTTAGTCTGGGCGGGCGTACCTTCAAAAGGACTTCTGTTGTTCGGTAGAAGGGGTGGCCTTGGTTTTCCGCATCCTCAGGAAAGAAGACTGTGTGTTCTTCCAGTTTCTTTTAAACTCTCTGCCTGGTCTGTATGTTTTTGCTTCTCTGTACCTTTCTGGAAGGTTACCTTTGTAAATGGGACCTCTTGGTCTCTTTGGTCTCCTGTCAGAGGGAATGAGCCCAGATTTTCCCCCTGTCACCTTGGAAATTGCCGTATCTAATTTGGAGCCGAAGAGGTTGGCACCATCGTAGGGAATTCTGCATCAATTTGTTTTTGATGCTGCGTCTGCTACCCAAGGTTTTAGCCACAGAGCTCGTCTTGCCATAACCGAGGCTAACATTGCCCGGGCCGAGCACCTAATAATGTCCACGGAGGCTTCTGCAATAAAATCGCCCGCTAATTTAAGTTCTTGTAGAGACGTAATTACTTTCTCCAAGTCTATCTCTCCCTGAAGAGATTTTTCGATATTGACAGTCCAGCCTGAAATGGCTCTACCAACTGCTGCTGTGGTGACTGCTGGTCTGCAAGCGCCCCCTGCTGTGGAGTAGGCTTTTTTGAGTTCTAGATCTATTTTCCGATCTAGGACATCACGGAAGGAGACGGCATCTTCAATGGGTAGGGTGACATGCCTTGCCAAACGCATCAAAGAGGCATCCACAACCGGGGCGTTAATTAAGGAGGAGACCTTAGGTTCTCTTAAAGGGTACATTTTTGTAAGTCTGTTGTTTAGGTTAGGCCTCTTGTCGGCTCTCTCCCATTCATCTTTGATCAAATCATTTAACTCCTCGATGAAAGGGAAGGTTTCTGGATCCCTTTTCAGGTTCGGAAAATATTTCCGTGTTTTTTGAGGTGTTTCCTCAGATTCTTCCCAACCTATGGCCTTTTTGACAGATTTTGCAAATGGTTCGACCAAGGTGAAGTCAAAACCTGTTGGCACTTCCGAGTCTTCGTTCTCTGAAGGGGATTCTGAATCTGCCCTTACTTCGATTGCTGAGCGAGGAGGAGCCATGGAGGTACCTGGATCTGACCTGGCCGGCAGAGGTGCAGTTGACTCCATTATAGATTCTCTGACTGATTCCCGAATCAGGTCAGTCACTTCTCTGACATCCGATTCTCTATCCTTCGTAGCTTCATTGAAGCATGAGCGACATGCTAATTTATCTGGCAAAGCCGTGGCGCCACATACCCAGCAGCAATTTGCTGCGGGACGGGTGTGCTGGGTTTGCTTGCGACGTGATGAAGGCGATCTTCTATGATGAGATCGGCTACGTCGAGAACGACTGTGGCGTGAGTGACCACGACGGGAATGGCTACGGTGAGAGTGTCTGTGACGAGATGAGGAGCGTGATCGGCTTCTGCGGGATCTTCTGCTTAAGGCATGGCTTGATTTCTCCCTGCGTCTTGATTTAGACCTGGACGGACTGATAGAAGAAGTCTTGTCAGAAGATGTGCGCTCTTTTTTTCTCTCTTCAATACTTACCATATGGACAGCCCCTTACCTTACAGGACGTGGGTGGTCTGCTTGGGCAGTGGTCTCCATGAGCAGAGAAGAAGAATGTAGGCAGAAATAAAGGTCTGGAATGGGTTAAAGAGGAAAACAAAAATATACATATATATCTATGCCAAGATAATAATAATAATATATTTCTTTTTTTTTTTTTTTTTTTAATTATATTATTATTTATTTATTTATTTATTTATTTATTATTTTTTTTTAAATAAAAAATACCCTTGTAACGATGAATCAGGAAGGATCAAAAATGACTTACCAGTTTCCAGAGGGAATTTCAGTTTCAGGATACCAAGAAGAGTCAGCCAAAACGAGCAGAATAGCAAACTGCTGTATTGAAAAGCCAGAGCCCTTTTTTAAATATGCCGCCGCCGTCGCGCCAAAAATGACGCTTCGTGCATGCGCAGAAGCGCCGTGACGGTTCCGGCGCCATATTGGAAGCTGGCAAACGTGAAGGCTGTCTCTATTCGGTTCTCCCGCGCATGCGCAATGCGGAGCGGGACGAGCCGACGGCCATCACTGCATGCTTAGAGCGCTGTGGGACTACAGGTACCAGAGGGAGAAAGAAAAAGGGAAAATAGACAAAAGAAAAGAAGTGGAGACCACTGCAATACTTCAGCTTCTTTAAAGCCTACTATGTGCCAGATGATCCACGATGCTGCCCCTGAGACCACCAGAGTGGGGGCTCCCTCCATAGAAGCTCCTTTAGAGACTGTACAAGAGGGACTTCCAAACAGGAGAGGCTTGAACCTGCTGGGGTGATGCGGTAAGAGGCTCTTGCGATGTCCAACCATCTTGTCAGGTGAGGATAAAAAAGAGAATGGTGGGGGTCATCTCTCTTCAACTTTTATAGATAGACCAATCCTGTCAGGTTGTGGGGGCGGAGTCACAACCCAGTGTGTGCTGCCATGAAGATGCGTCAGGAAAAAATGGTGACAGGGGAGGGATCTCCAGCAGATTGAAAGCCTCAGCTCTGTTGCTGTGTAAAGGGAGGTGTGTCTCTTCCCTCCAATCAGCTCTCAGAGCTCTTCTCACTGAGTGTGCTATAAAGAGACGGTCCAGTAGTTAGAAAAAAAAACTTGATCGCTGATCCTTCCTGCCCCCTTGGGCGTTCCATACGTTTTGGGAGCTGACAGCTGAACATAAAGAAAACATGCCAGCAATTAAAAATTATGAACAAAACCCAATGTATACCAGGCCCTCCGGGTCTGGTATTGATTTCAAGGGGAACCCCACGCCAAAATGTAAAAAAATACAATGTAGGGCCCCTCCTAAAATCCATACCAGACCCTTATCCGAGCATGCAGCCTGGCAGGTCAGGAAAGGGAGGAGACAAGCGAGCCCCCCCCCCCCCCCCGAGCCATACCAGGCCCACCCCAAAGCACCTTGTCCCCTCGTTGATGGGGACAAGGGCCTCTTCCCCACAACCCTGGGCTGTAGTTGTCAGGGTCTGCAGGCGGGGGGGGTTTATCGGAATCTGGAAGCCCCCTTTAACAATAACGCATAATCATTATTTTATTTTTTTGTAAATCAACTTTTTTGTACCGCATGCATTCAATTTGGCAAACAAGTCATGTGACCGTGTTATCACATGCGGCAAATGTTAGTGAATTGGCCCCTGGATAACAAATTCCAAGGTCTCCAGCCACCAGTGAATTCAGGATCCTGATAGGGTTGTCTTTTCACTACTTGATTTATCAGTTATAGCACAATATCGAGTATTGGTACCTGTATCATTTGGCAGCGTAACTCAGATTCATATAATCTAAGCAGAATAATATGTCTATGATATGCACGCGTGCATATGGCAACTGCTATTCACCTGGCGAACCATTGTGTTGTCATGGCCACTTATGCCATCTGGTGTTCAATTCTGGTAGTACATCCACTACTCACCAAACTTACATTGCACCAGTCTATAACAAAGTCATTTTGTAAAAGTTCTTGGCAGAACACCGGCTTCTCCCCTTGTTGGCACTTCTGTTGGATCTCGGAAGTCTGGGAGTCAGTAAAGCACTTTGGAAAAGCGACAACAGATCCCATCTTTATAAAGACCCTGCAGAGAAAAGGAAGAAAGAAAACGCCAGAGAGTTGTCAATATTTTTTTTTTCCTCTGTATGAGAAGAAATATACTTTTTAAAATCTGTTGTTTCTTAAAGGTTCAGAATGGAAGTCAAGCTTACAGAGCACATGAGCACCTGTCAGGAAAGCATTAGGTACACTGCCTTTGGCAGGGCTCGGTTCCCTTGGAACACAATATCACCTGTGGGCTGCTGTAAAGTGAGAAAAAAATCCAGCCAGCTGTTTAGGTACATTCATTGTAATTTAGACATAAGAGAAGACACTGTAGGCAATAAATAAACAATGTTACAGAGAAATGTATTTTCTTCTTCTACACATTTACACAAAAACACTTGATACAAATGTTATAAATTAAGTTGCAGTTCGGTGAGTAAAATAAGTATTTGATCCCCAAGCAAAACATGACTTGGTGGAGAAACCCTTGTTGGCAAGCACAGAGGTCAGACGTTTCTTGTAGTTGGTGACCAGGTTTGCACACATCTCAGGAGAGATTTTGGTCCTCTCTTCTTTACAGATCTTCTCTAAATCCTTAAGGTTTCTTGGCTGTCGCTTGGCAACTCGAAGTTTCAGCTCCCTCTATACATTTTCTATGGGATTCAGGTCCGGAGACTGGCTAGGTCACTCCATGACCTTAATGTGCTCCTTCTTGAGCCACTCCTTTGTAGCCTTGGCGGTATTTTTTGGGTCATCGTCATGCTGTCATTGACCCATCCATGACCCGTCTTCAGTGTTCTGGCTGAGGGAAGAAAGTTGTCATCCAAGATTTTACAATACATGGTCCATAGGCCTCTCAATGCGGCAAAGTCGGCCTGTACCTTTAGCAGAGAAACTGCCCTAAAGCACCTTTCAAAATCTGTGCTTGACTGTAAGGATGGTGTTCTTAGGGTCATAGTCAGCATTTTTCAGAACACTGAAGATGGGTCATGGATGGGTCTTCCAGCATGACAATGACCCAAAACATACCACCAAGGCAACGAAGGATTGGCTCAAGAAAAAGCACATTAAGGTCATGAGTGGCCTAGTCAGTCTCCAGACCTTAATCCTATTGAAAATTTATGGAGGGAGAAACCCTTGTTGCCAAGCACAGAGGTCAGACGTTTCTTGTAGTTGGTGACCAGGTTTGCACACATCTTAGGAGGGATTTTGGTCCACTCTTCTTTAAAGATCTTCTCTAAATCCTTAAGGTTTCTTAGCTGTTTCTTGGCAATTCAAAGTTTCAGCTCCCTCCATAAATTTTCAATAGGATTAAGGTCTGGAGACTGACTAGGCCACTCATGACCTTAATGTGCTTTTTCTTGAGCCACTCCTTCGTTGCCTTGGTGGTATGTTTTGGGTCATTGTCATGTTGGAAGATCCATCCACGAACCATCTTCAGTGTTCTGAAAAATGCTGACTTTGACCCTAAGAACACCATCCTTACAGTCAAGCACAGATTTTGAAAGATGCTTTAGGGCAGTTTCTCTGCTAAAGGTACAGGCCGACTTTGCCGCATTGAGAGGTCTATGGACCATGTATTGTAAAATCTTGGATGACAACTTTCTTCCCTCAGCCAGAACACTGAAGATGGGTCATGGATGGGTCTTCCAGCATGACAATGACCCAAAACATACCGCCAAGGCAACAAAGGAGTGGCTCAAGAAGAAGCACATTAAGGTCATGAAGTGGCCTAGCCAGTCTCCGGACCTGAATCCCATAGAAAGTTTATAGAGGGAGCTGAAACTTCGAGCTGCCAAGAAACAGCTAAGAAACCTTAAGGATTTAGAGAAGATCTTTAAAGAAGAGAGGACCAAAATCCCTCCTGAGATGTGTACAAACCTGGTCACCAACTACAAGAAACGTCTGACCTCTGTGCTTGCCAACAAGGGTTTCTCCACCAAGTACTAAGTCATGTTTTGCTTGGGGATAAAATACTTATTTTACTCACTGAACTGCAACTCAATTTATAACATTTGTATCGTGTGATTTTTCTGGATTTTTGGTTGATATTCTGTCTTGTACATTTAAAATACACCTATGATAACAATTATAGACCCTTCATTTCTTTGTAAGTGGGCAAACTTACAAAATCTGCAGGGGATCAAATAATGATTTTCCCCACTGTATACATATATATTATCTGTTTGGCTTTAAATATTGAATCCCTGACCTCAGATGGTCCTTGATTCCACCGCAGATACGGTAACAGACAAAATAAGAGGGGCTAATAGAGCAGGAGGATGCATTCGACTTAATCCTTCATCAACAACATCTGTCTGTGCGGCAATAATGTTTTTCGTTTTCCAGCAAGTAATCCTTTGCTGCATTGACCACCAGGAATACTAATTTTATAGTGGAGACTAGAAGCTTACTTTGCTTTTTTTTTTTTTTATTGACAGTTAATGTAGAAATTCTATCTTTATTTTCTAGCAAATTTCATACTGTAATGCAGCATGGAAATAAATATTTTTTTTTATATAATAATGTTTATTATTATTATTATTATTATTATTATTATTATTATTATTATTAATTATTAATAATAATAATTAGAATATATTATTAGTATTATTTGTAATATTAAGCATAATATCATTATAGTCATACTGTAAATTTTAATACACGTATAATTTTAGTATAATAATTATTATTATTATATATTTATATTATGATTGATAATAAAATTATTTTATTATAATAATTATAATAATAATATAACATATAATTTTTACTGTTACAATTTTAGCCGATTATATAGCAACAATATATTAAATGAAGGGAATGTTAAAGCACGGGCATTGGTCCTTGCTACTGAAAGAGATAACAGTGTATTGTCCTTGCTACACTTATATACACAAGATATTGTAATACCAATTTTGGGTGAAAGCCAATCAGCTGCCAGTAAGCTTTGCTTAGCGCGAGAAAAGCAGAGCATGCATATCTGCAAGACAGCAAGGCTAATCCCCAAGCTCTATATGAAATCAGTGAATTACTAATAAACCGTCTCCTAGTTACACCCTCTACCCACTTTCCAGTACCATCCCTTTTAGAGAATACAGAACCAAGTATCATTTTGTGGTGATAAGTAATTTGTATGAAATTTGTAAATGATAAGAAGAAAAGCAGTAAAATGAATCTCCTGCAGCCAGCAACAATGGACCCCCCAGCAACATTAATAGACCCCCACCAGCAACAACGATAGATCCTTTTCAACAACAATAGACCCCCAGCAACGATAGATCCTTGCAAGCGACAATAGACCCCCGGCAGCAGAAATAGATTTCTCAGCAGCCAGCATCAATAGACCCCTCTCTCAACAGTAGATCTCTCTCAGCAACAACTGACCCACCCCTCCAACAATAGTAGATCCCCCACCAGCAATAATAGATCTCCCAGCAACCACAGCACCCCCCCTGCCACCCGCAACAATAGATCCTCCTGCAGCCAGGAACAATTGACCTCAGCACCCTTTGCCCACATTTCCACAGACTCCTCTCTTGTACTGAAATCACTAACTCTGATTTCACTGCACAGTGTGAGCCCATTGCATTACCTTGTTGGGGGTCATCCAGCATCATCTAGCCTTTTTCACCCAAGCTTCCTCTTTCGGTTATTTCAATCATGGAGGCTCAGCATCACATGCGGACATTGCCTAGGGTGGTCTGCATGCACTCCTCCAGACTGAAATCCAGCCATCTAGGCATTTTGATATTTGCATAACTCTTCCTAAGAATCAGCCCACTGATTGCATCAGGGCTGAGGGCTCTTGGGGGGGATTACTGAGACAGATTGCTGTGATGTTTTCAGGAATCCATGTACAGCATCCTGCCAGCCCCTCTCATCAGCCATCATATGCCTGCATTGCATAGAGAAGCAAAGAGATCAAGTGATGACATCACAGTGTCTAAAAAAAGTTATGCAGTGAAAACAGGTTTTATTATAAAATGTCATAAGTTTGAAAGGAAACCTGTATAGAGAGTATACGAAGATTGCCATTGCTGACCTCCTTCTAGTTGCCTGGCGGTTTCTGGCTACACATCAGTGTTTTTCAGGTTCAGAAGATATTAAATCCATTATATCAGCATGACAAGACAACTAGCATTTTCAGAAGGAAAGGTTAACAATGGAAACCTACATTTTCTCTTACAACAGATATGTTTTCAATGCAAAGAGTATCTTCATTTCTCTATTACAGGTAGTTAATCATTTTAAATATGTCAACCAATGAACAACTAGACGTCTTTTAGGAAAATTAATTCCATTTTAATAAAGTCCCCCAGTTTTCTTTTCACCTGAAAGTGTAAATCTCTTTAAGAGCAAAGAAAATGGTGAGATGAGAAAAGTAGAAGCATAAAACTTACCCCTCTTTACGTCCTGGAAGTGGGAGCGGCACCCTTCCTCCTTTGTCCAGTGCTGATGTGATATTAATGATGGACAGTCTCTGGGTGTTCCAAACCGTCTGCAGAGGAACCTGAAAGTTGTGCTGAGCTTCTGGAGGAAGCATCTCCTCCACGTCCATGTTTTCAACCAAAAACTCAGCTCGAAATGGGGGTGGAACATCTACAAACACAAGGTTTTCGAGGAAAATACATATAAAGATAACAAAAAAGCTAATCTGCCTCAATCATAAGATGTTCCACCCAAAAAGAAAGGTACTTTGTATTCGGTAAGGAGAACCTGACAGACACATGGTAATTCTCTGGGCTGGGTTCATTACCAAAAAGTTGAGAAAGTAAAATGACCTCACCCACCCCATTGTCAAACCAGTCTTTTTGAACCTTTTTTGCCCAAGAGAAACCCTTAGAAAATGTTAAGGTCTCAGAAAACCCCTTCTAAAACTAATTCCTTAGGAGTCATTGGTAAACTGCCTCTTACATTGATGTCCAGTTGGAAGAATTTCCCCCTAATAGTGGTGGTCAGAATGCCACCCCTACAAAAAGCTAAAATGATCATGGGTGTCATGCTGCTGGCTCTGCCAAGTGGCATTGGACCTAGAACTATGGTGGCACCATCAAAGGGGAGATCAATAAGCCACAGCCCAAGGAACCCCTAGCAACCTCTGGAAGAACCCTGGTTGAGAATGGCTGGATTAGACTGACCCTAAGGATAATGCCACACTGATGATTCTGGCACTAGCATCTCTACCTAATGGACCAGCCATGAACTGATATCTTGCTGGTCCAGCCAGTGATGGAAATAAGGGAAGGCAAGTGGACTTTTAGCAATGTGACATTTCAGGGTTACTTTTAGGGTTAAATAATGTATAGGATTAAGGTGAGAGTAAATTAAACGTGTACTTTGCAATGCAAAGCAACAAGATTGCTTTATTAGTGATCCTCAAGCTGCTTATACTTATCTTTCCTTTACTCCTTCATCACTGTTCAGACAGCAGCAGCAAAGTGAGCTGTATGGACATAGCACAGGTCCTCTATAGGGTTTACTTGTTGGAGTCTGATTAAGGGTTACCGTTGGATTAAGGGTGAAGTGTTAGGCTAAGGTTAAGATTTGGGTTTCAGAGAGATATTAAAGGGCAAGTGTTAGGCTGTGATTAAATGTGAAGGGTTCAACCCATCCTTGGGGGAATTTTATAAACTGAACAATGGCTCTTCTTAGGCTCAATATGGGATCAAATATGCACATCATTGATACTCTGAGGGGCGTTTTGTTCTTTTGAGGTCTTATGTAGGGAGAGGGGGGTACAGAGTATGTGGAGATATATTTATTCTCATCTGCGACTTGCAGCGAGGGTTCAATTTGGGGGAGGTGAAGTGTCCCTGGTAAATACTAAACTGGAGTCTGTTCTTTTGGATCCTGATCAAGATAAGTTAGTCTCTAGATGCTAAGTGGCCTTAGCTCCTTGCACTTTTTAATTGATAGAGAGAGACAGAAACTTTTGGTCTGCCATTGTACTGGAGTTGATGGAGGAGCAGTGGAGGGAGGGGCTCCACACTTACCTCCTTATGGTAATTGTATCTACTGACAGAATAAGAATATGCGCGAGCACGAAATGCGTTGGGAGGGGCCTACGTGCTGCCGTCATTATCACCACATCCTCGTGGCAGGAGCGGTGACTGAATATGTGAGTTCCTTTGGCCTTATTTGTTTATGCTGCAGCTTTTGTACTTGATTTTAAATAAACTACTACACTATATGAGTATTATTAGGGCTCCCACGGGTGAGCTTTCTTTTGCATAGTGCCTGAGTTTTCTGAGGACTACCTTCCTACCAACACACCAGGGCAAGATGTCCCTTTGTTTCAGAGTATGACCCAAAGGTGCATTATGGTTTACTATCTGGTGAGTGTAGATTGGTGGAGGTGCACGTGTGTGACAAACTGTTCCTAAGCACATTGGGTAATGTTTATGGAATATTGGAAGTTTATCTTATGCTGGATTTTATTCACTTTCTGGTGAGACATATCACGCACATTGTCTGAATTATTCCCGGTGACACTGAAAACTTTGTGAAATACAGTCACAAATTCACACATTGGGACTTTATTTGTACTTGAGGACTGTTATGTATTGTTTTACTATACACAGGAAGCACTGCACATTTCTTGTTGTGATATGTTGTATTTTTTGATTTTCTTTCTTTATCAAAAAACTTGAAAATCTTTTGCTGGACAATGGCTTGTATACAGGTCACTGGTATGCTTTACTGGTTCCATATGATCTGTCATACATGATAGGTATCACTATGATTGAATACCTTGTGTAGGGCAGCGCAGTGGTGTAGTGGTTAGCACTCTCACCTAGCAGCAAAAGGGTCGCTGGTTTGAAATCCCAACCATGACACTACCTGCCTGGAGTTTGTATATTCTCCCTGTGCCTGTGTGGCTTTTCTCTGGGTACTCTGGTTTCCTCCCACACTACAAAGACATGATAGAAGGTTAACTGGATCCTGTCTAAATTGTCCCTAGTATGTGTATGTATGAATGTGAGTTACGGACCTTAGATTGTAAGCTCCTTGAGGGCAGGGACTGATGTGAATGTACAATGTTTATGTAAAGCGCTGCATAAATTGATGGCGCTATATAAGTACCTGGAAGAAAGAAATGTACTCGTGTTATATGCTGCCTTTGGATCTGTTCTTAAAGTAGATATAAACCCGATTCATGAAATTTTATCTAGGCACATATATCTGTAGCATTGTCTTATCTCTCTCTAAGTCCTGTGTCTTTCTGCTGCTCCGTTCTTCTGTTAACAGCATGATAACTTCTGACAGAATCCACTACCAGTGGTGAACAGGAAGAGAAAATTTTGATGTGCACATTCTAAAGAATTAAGAAAGCTCAAGAAAGCAGATATACATGTAAAACTTATGTAGGGAGATTTGTTTTATATCTGCGTATCATCTGAGGCTGTTTACTTCACTGGGTATATGTGAGGGTTTACATCCACTTTAATTACTTTAAATTGCTTTTTTGCTATGTGGCAATAGAAAGTTCTTTTTATATTTCTATGTTCAATCAATAAAAATTTTATGAAACAAAAAAAAAAAGAAAGTTCTTTAGAATTGTGAATGGTTAATTTAGGGTGTTAGATTTTGGTTTTTTTTATTTTGGGTATAAGCTGTTAACTCCTTTTCGATCCGTATTTACATTTTTCTCGCCATCAAGCATCAAGAATTTCTGTCCCAAGATGTACTTCAAAAGCACCCTCCCACCATACGGGTACCAAAAATCACTGTTTTACCAGAGAGACATCTGTACACAGATGTTCTCCATATCAGCAGCCTATTGAGCTAGCCATCTGTAGCTGACTAGCAATTATGTCATCTGCTTAGTATATCATATAGCCTATGCTGTAGTTAACTATGGTAATTAGCCATGTTAGACTGTTACAACCAGTGCTAGTATTCTACTACTTCCTGTTACTACAGGAGAAGATGATGACGACAATATCACAGAGCAATATCGTTATATATTTTCAGAAAGAAAAAGGGTGTTCTCAATTAGGATAGTGTAGGCCAAGGCAATGGCAAAGCTCCAATACTGCTATTTGAAATAATATCATCTGAAGTAGCCAAGGTACAATTGGTGATTTAGTTGAATTATATCCCTGCAAACTCCATTCTTCCCAATGCTCTCTTTTGATGCAGGCACCCCAGAGAACATGAAAAGATGATGAACAAAGCACATCCGTGTATAGATATTGTATAGCCTTGGACAGATACACATTCTTCGGGACTCGGAAACACCCAATTACTATATGACATGCTACTGTTGGCTTACACATGCAAGAGTACTACAAACCACCTACCTTCAGCAGAACGGATATGGAAAATGATTTTTTCTCGAAGCATTTCAAATTTGTGTCTATTATACACTGTGATCTAAAAAAAACAGATAAAAACAATTAATATGGGCTGTGAAGAAGATACCATTCTACAAATATAAACATACCTCTATGACTTGTTTCCCTGGGGTGGTTGGGGAACCATACAGATATCCACTGTGCCATGGGGAGCGCTGGGCATACCGCAGCCATCCAGGCAAGTCTGGGAACCCTTCCAAATTAGCATGGAAAGAGATAGGTTGAGTTTGTTCATTACCTGGAGATGGAGAACACAACATTGGGTAGAGGAGGAATCTCACGTGTCTACAAAAATATGATTTTTTTAATGTAAGTGGTTGAAATGTAAACTTTAACCTTGGACATTGCGTGTGCAGATTTTATTATGTCCAACTCTAACTATGTATGGTCAGGTGTATTAAACACCCAATGCTTAAACATGTACTTTGGCCATTTTAGACAAAATAATAACTTTACTTTGATCCATGGACCATAAAAAGAAGTTTTTTACATTTTAGTAATTTCCTTGCTGCTCTGATGGGCTGCCAGGTTGTCCAAAATTCCTGGGCCGGGCAAACTGATACTTACATACTGCTTGTGCATGCTTCCCCAACTGCTATCTAATAGAGCTCGAGCACTGGCCACTGAGGCAGGAAAAACTACACTGCTCAGAGGCGGGGGAATGTAATGTGTTTCTCTATACTTAGAAGTACCAAGTATTTTATAGATGGGTTGGTAGAAAACCAAGGGGCAAGTAGACAAAATAAGTTATGTAAAGTGTACATGTCATGATATTGAATGTTAGGGGCTTTCCTTGGTGTCGGCAGGCATTTTGTGTTGGGTGAGCAAGATATCTGATTCCCTCCCTAATGGTATACATAAATTCACCAGGTCAATTTTCTGCCTTGGTAACATAAAAACATGGGCAGATTGAGTAGATCTTAACTTTTAAGGACAAGGATAACTGAATACCTGTGCTCAGGGTCTGGGTGGTGAGAACACTGAGAAAGAAGACACTAAACTGGCTAAAATAGAGGTGGTCTGTTAAAAATAAGAACGAACATCAGCCTGACTCTGCTTAGCTCCTCTTACTGTGAGCAAGCCAGGAGTGGTGAAACGAGTTAAGGAAAGTTGGTTCTCGGGTAGAGACATTGTTGTATGCAGTCAAGATATTGACTAATAAATAATACAGTAAGACGAGCTAAGTGGAGTACAACTTATGTTCTTTCATATTTTTATTGGAGAGTGGAGATGAACTGTGGTGACCGGCATCAGGATTGTCCATGTATAAGAGAGGTGAGTCTTGAGTTGAGCTATGGATCTGTAGAGGTTGTTTTGGTATTCAAAGGGAAGAAGAGCTGGGATATGCCACCTTTGGCGACTAACTGTTTTTTGTACTACTTTGTAGTAGAGTGGCTTTCCTTGCCAATACCCAGAGCTAGAACCAGACCATCAACCTTGGCTTTAAAGAATTCCATAAGCAAAATGTTTCTATCTGATCATTTGAATTGAGTAAGTAATCTCCTGGTGGAGTGTGTGTTACAGGTATCATGAATTTGTTACTGAAAAATTGCTGTTAAAGGGGTAGAAATACATATGAAAAGCCAACATATCTTAATGGGTCGTGTACTCACCTGATTTATTCAGAAACTGTTGTTGATAATCCTCAGCATCCAACTTGTGCACAAAGAGGGTGCCCACTTTAGGATAGACATTCTGATCACAAAGGCCTCCAAACAAACACAGCCAGAAAAATACTGGATGGGACCAAACATAATGCCAAATCAGAAAACACACTGAATTGTAGAAGAACCCCTTTAAAAATCCACTCCAGACAAACAGCTAAGAAAACCACTGTAATGCCCCGTACACACGGTCGGACTTTGTTCGGACATTCCCACAACAAAATCCTAGGATTTTTTCTGACGGATGTTGGCTCAAACTTATCTTGCATACACACAGTCACACAAAGTTGTCGGAAAATCCGATCGTTCTGAACGTGGTGACGTAAAACACGTACGTTGGGACTATAAACGGGGCAGTGGCCAATAGCTTTCATCCCTTTATTTATTCTGAGCATGCGTGGCACTTTGTCCGTTGGATTTGTGTACACACGATCGGAATTTCCGACAACGGATTTTGTTGTCGGAAAATTTTATATCCTGCTCTCAAACTTTGTGGGTCGGAAAATCCGATGGAAAATGTGTGATGGAGCCCACACACGGTCGGAATTTCCGACAACAAGGTCCTATCACACATTTTCCGTCGGAAAATCCGACCGTGTGTACGGGGCATAATTGTCAGAACATAAGAAATCTACCTACCAAGACTTTGATCTACTACCAGAATTTGAATTATTGTGAAATTGCAACTGGGAAATAAATTGAAAAGTTTATTAAGAGATCTAATTGACAAAAGTAAAAAAGTGGCAATTTTGTTGAAAGCCATTGGATTTTTTCCCGCCAGTTTTGCAGGAGCTCATTTCGGACACATCAATTTGCAGTCATTTAATCCATAATTTTAGGTCTTCAATTGCTTTTTGACTTTGGCAAACAAAGGAATCTAAGGTTTGATTGCTCATGTGCAGTGGTCTCCAAACTGTGATCCACAGGCTTGCCTTTATCCGGCCCTTGGGGCACTATTCCGCCCACTGATACGTACATGGCACTTTTTCTCCTGCTGACACCAAAAATGGGGCACTATTCCTCCCACTAATACCAACTGATGGAACTCTATTGCTCCCACTGACACCAATGATGGGACTATTCCTCCTTCTACTAACCGCAGGCACTATATAATGTTTTTACTCACGTTGACCATCACGGTTGATATATTGTCTACCCCTACTAATACTCAGACATTTTCGATTCCTACTGGCCACAGTCTGGCCCCTAAACTCTGAAGGACAGTAAACTTGCCCTTTGTTGAGAAAGTTTGGAGACCCCTGCTCTAGTAAATTGCTAGCTACGTAAAGCTACATAAGGAAAAGTGGAACCTCTTGTTAGGAACATGTAGCGCTCCTGATCCCTCGTAGCTGCTGGTAGACATGTGCGGTTTGTTTCATTCCGAATTAATATTCACACAAATTTTTCGTTATTCAGAGATTCGGATATATACGAATACCCGAATTACAATATTTTACCGAATGCTCCGAATAACGTAACAAATTTTGTTCAAATTTCGGAAATTCGGACTGAAATTGGAATACAATTTTACATTGAACTCCAGTCGAATTCTAACAACACATATCGCTGAAATTAAAGACTGAGTGTCTTATTAGAGTACCATTTCGAAATAATGCTGTTTTTTTTAGGCCAAAGGTGATTTAAAGAGTCATTGTAATCATTTGATGAAGATTTTTCTTTTGTTTGTTAACTTTGCTTCTCTTGTTGGGGAAAGAGACAGACAAGCAACAAATGGAGTCTCTCCTAAAACATGTGGTACAACAGTCCCTGAAAGAATAGGGTACAACCCACACACCAAGCCAGGCTACCACTAGGTCAGGCTCCCTCGTTGGGGATGCTCAAGAGGACCTGCAGCCATCTCAGCCAAGTTATGCATCTGTCAGATCCTCGGATAGTGAGGTGGAGGGTGATGAATTCCTCGGGGGGGGCTCTGACCTCACTCTAGTCTCACTCTTAATTAAAGCAATCAAGGAGGCCCTGAAGTGGGAAGAACAAGTGACTCCCCCAGCTAAATAAAGGGAATTCTTCAAGCACCTGGGAAAAGAACACTCCAACTTTCCTTTTTTGGCTGAATTGATGAATATGATCTTGGAGGAATAGGACAAGGTTGACAAGAGAACCTCCCGTCGAGCAAAACCATGAGGCTCTATCCCTTCATTAGTGAGGACATGAAACACCTGGAAGCTGCTCCTCTAATCGATGCAGCCGTAATGCAACTGGCAAAACATGTCACTCTTCCTCTAAAAGATGGCGTGTCCTTCAACGACGATCTCAGGAGAAGGATTGACGAGGATCTTAAAAGGATCGGGGATGGCAGGAATGGCCTGCAAACCCGCCCCGGCTCTGGCAGCCATATCCAAGGTAGTGGAAGTCTGGGTGGAGAATGGAGACACAGTACCCAGAAGCGCCTTAGAAGAGGTAACCAGAGGCTCAGCCTTCCAGGAGTTGAAGCTGGCTTACGGATCCAGCCTCTAAGCAGGCCTGGTATAGGACTCCGGGCCACTGGCGGAAAGTCAGGGTTTCTCCCCCAAGACAAACGCCTCTTTGGACAGAGGAGAACCCAGTCAAGAAGATAGAACTCAGAATAGGCAAGGGACACACGGCTTTATGGGCCAGGCCGGGACTTCAGGAGAAGGTGGAAATGGGGACAATCATCTTTCCAGAGGTCTGCCAAGGACTCAACCCCGGCGGACGTGAGCCAGCCAAGTCCTTTTGGGATCTGGCCCGCTCAGACATGCCAGGAGGGGGCGGCCTCAATCTCGAACTACTGGACCAAAAGAATAGACTCTTCAGGACACATATGGTCCTTCTCAAACACTCCTCTTCTCAGGTTCGCCCCTACACTGTTACCTCACGCAGAGAAAAAGAAGCAGGTGTTGCTGTCCTATGTACAGTCGCAGGTTGCTTAAGGGGCCGCAGTGCCTGTGCCCAGGGGCGAAGAATGCCAGGGCATGTACTCGCTCCCTTTTCTTGGTTCAGAAGAAAACGGCTCATGGCGCCCAGTATTAGAACTTGCATTTTTGAACAAGTGTGTCAGAGCGAGGAGTTCGAAATGGAGACCCTGTCTACAATTCAACGGCCAGTCCAGCTGGGCAATTAGCTAGTCTCCATAGACTTAAAGGATGCCTACTTTCAGGTGCCCGTGGCAGAGGAGTTCTGCAAATACCTCCAGTTTGCGGTGGGGTGAAAGCATCTCCAGTTCACCTGCCTCCCTTTTGGACGCTCAACCTCACCTTGGGTCTTCTTGGAAGTTCCTCGGGCCATGGTAACCCTCATCAGTATGAAGGGCATACGCCTGCATCCTTGTTTTGATGACCTTCTCTTACTGGCTCAAGGCAGAGAGCAGATCCTACATCACAGGGCTCAAGTCAGCTCCACATTTCTAGAGTTTGTCTTGTTACTGAACTTAAAGAGTCACCTAGAACCAATGCTTAATCTACCTAGGGGCCCAGTTCGACACAGTTGAAAATACCATCTCCCTGCCTCTGGTAGTGCAGGACAGAGTACACCTTCCATGGCTTCCCCATGTTAAGGGCTGGTTAATGCCACAGAATAATAGGCACAATGGTCTTGATGGCCCCAGGGTCAAAAGGACCCTGTGGTGGTTACGTCCCTTCCAGAGAGGGTTTCTCCAATAGTGGTCAGATAGATGCTATCAGCGCATTCACAACCTCGGGCATGAGGGACAGCCTCTTCGGGTGGCTACAGTGTAGGAACCTGCTTGGTTGCCACCCAATTGCCTCCGTTTCCTGGGTCACCGCCATGACTGATGCCAGCAATACAGGATGGGGGGTGCTCACTGTGAGTTAGAGATCGCCAGGGCAGATGGAACCTCTGGCCGCACATCCTGGTATCAAACGTCCTGGAACTACAGTCAGCTCTCCATCTCTCTGGGCCTTCCGCCACCTGATAGAGGGAGAACCTGTACTGCTGAGAATGGACAACACCACAGCAGTCTCCTATGTGAAGACACAAGACTCAGATCCTTCTCCCTATTTGGGAAGTGGAGCCGACGATGGCATGGGCTCAGAAGAACCAGGCAGATTTTCCATCCCATATTCAATTGGACAACAACGAGTGGTCTTTCCATGTGGAGTCATTCAAGTAGATCCTGTCCTTTGGAGTCTATTCCGAAGTCAACTTGTTCGCATCCCCCTGCAGCTTCAAACTCCAGAAGTATTACACGCTGGGCCGTTGCGACCAAGCTCTCGGAGTAGATGCCCTAACAGAATAGTGGAACTTCTACAGAGCATATGCCTTTCCTTCGATCCCAATCATCCTCAGATTCTTGCAGAGACTCCAAGCAGAAACCATAGAGGTAGTGGCAATAGCACCATGCTGGCCGAACAGGCCCTGGTTTCCCCTGCAAACACAATTCTGCTTTTGGGACCCGATGCCCTTTCCCCTCAGGCAAGACCTCCTGCCCCAGGGGGCAGTCCTGCATCCATGCCCGGCACGTCTACAGCTATTGGTCTGGTTCTTGAGACGAAGAGGCTGGGAGCCCTCGGTTGTGCATCGGGAGTCATCACCACCCTCATGGGCTCAAGAAGAGCTAGTACAAAAGAGGTCTACGGAAGTATTTGGGCCAAGTTGGTGGAGTCCACATCCTGCACAAGAAGGTCATTCTGGGATCGGGGGGCACAAGAAGCACTGGAATTCCTGCAATTGGGCCTAGACCTGTCTCTTGCAGTCGGCTCCCTTAGAGTACAAGTGTCGGCTCTTTTGTCCTTCTCTGAAGTCTCATGGGTAGACCAACCTCGTCCAGCAATTCTTTAGAGGGGCGGTAAGACTCTGGCCCCAGAGGGGACCAAGATTTCCCAAATGGGATCTTCCTCTCGTCCTCGACTCACAAAGTCAGCCGACGTCTATTAGGGATCTCTCTGTCAAAGTCTGCTTTCTTGTGGCTATCACATCGGCCAAGAGAGTTTTGGTATCAGGGTCTTCAGTCACAAAAAGCCATTTCTAACCTTCTTTTTGGACTGGGTAGCACTCATATCCATGCTGGTCTCAAATCCCAAAGTCGCATCGGTCTTCCACGGAAACTAAGAGATTGTTCTTCCTACCTTCAAGGCGCCATAAGCCACTGAGGTTCATCCCCTAGATGTCGGTGAGACACTAAAGGAGTACCTTCAGGCTGCGGCCTCGTTTAGACGGTCAGATCACCTCCTTATACTCTTTTCTGGGAAAAACAGGGGAAGACTGGCCTCATCTAGGACAATTGCATCCTGGATTGTCCAGGCCATCCAGCAGGCCTATGGGGCAAAGGGCTTGGCTCCTCTGGAGGCGGTGACAGCACACTTGTCTAGGGACGTCTTGACTTCCTGGGAGGCGGCCCGACACGTGGCTCCAGACGTTATCTGCAGGGCGGCCTCGTGGGCCTCCATCAACACCTTCATGACGCATTATTGCGTAGAATCGGCATCCTTATCTCCTGGATGCGTTGGTTTAAGTATCCTGTCGGTTGATGAGGCAAATTAAAGTTTTTGTTGATCAGCAAGCCCACCCGTGTGGTTTGGCTAGTTATTTCACACACGTAGGCTGCCATGGAGTCTGTCAGGAAAATGGAAAATTTCCTATCAAATAATTACCATAATGTCCCTTTCCTGATGGACTCCATGGCAGACGGAGTTCCCATCCATGGATCAAGATCTGGCTAGTTACGGAACGCAGTCTCTGGCTGTGAGCTCAAATTTATGGGAATGGGGTCCTATAGCATTGGAGAGGAGGCAGGGTAAACCCACACATAGGCTGCCATGGAGTCCATAAGGAAAGGAAAATTACAGTAAGTTTTTGATAGGAAATTTTCAGTTTTTCGTTTCGACAGATTCGAAAGTTTATCGATTTGGACGTTCCAAATCGAAAAAATCTGTAAATTCAAAGAAAATTTGAAAGTTCTGAATACAAATTCCAAAATACAAATTGAACAAATCAACCGAATTGAACTTAACAAAATAACTAGATTAACGAATCAAAACAAAACAAATTTTTTCATCATGCACATGTCTAGCTGCTGGTTCCAGCATCCTGGTTTTGGCTGAGATTCATTCTCCTTGCCTGTCTGTCCACCTGCAAGGTGACTGATGTAGCCAGTCACCGAGTGGAGCCCAAACCTAATTTAAGCCAGCCAAGCCTGCAGTCTCATGCTTGTGATAGCGTGCGTAATACATGCTCAAGCTCCCTGTCCTGCTCTGCTGTTGGACTCCCCTGTTTATGACCTTGAATCTGATATTGACTATTCTCAACTCTGCCTACCTTTTGACTACAGATTGGACCCTGACTACTCTGAACCTTGCCTGTCCTGTACCTGGACTGCCATTGAACCACTCTGTCTACCAACCGCAAGTACCTGTTTGCTTTTCTAATTTCGTGCCTTTCCCAGTGTGGTAGCCAGGCACTATAGCATTGTGCATAAGTCCTGAGCGCAACTGAGTACCAGTAGGCCTGCTTGCCTTATGGGTAAGGGGCTGCTATAGGTTAAGAACACAGAAGCCTGCTATAGTGCCTGACCACCTGTGTTATGGGTATGCGTGACACTTCTATGTGGCAACTACTCCCTAGTGTGTCACACACCTGAACTGGTCAGTCAACATGATGTAGTGTTTGAGGATGGGTGCAAAATTTGCCAGGGTAACTGGTGGTCGGCTGCATATTATAAGCTCTGCCATTACGGGAATAGGAGCTAAAAGGGTTAATCAGTTGCATTTCAGCAGCTCTCCTGCTTGTATTAGATCAGAGTTCTCCTTTATGCTACTGGACTTTTGTAACATTTCACAGAATATAAGACAATAAAAAATCACAGAGTGTGAACATGATAGATGAGAAGCCAATGACAGTGATAACCTCCTGGAGAGTTATAGTATAAGATCTGGCCCTGGATTTGTCCCCTTAGTGTAGTCTGTCTATCATAAGCAATGTTATTCGAGCTGCTGTCACGCAGCTCTATTATGTCTACACAACAGGTTCATGCAGCTCCATTATGTCTACACTCCATTTCTGAAGATGTGCTGGCAATGACCCAACCTAATACATTTTCAAATAGACCAAAAGAAAAATGCCGCTTATCAAAGTACAGAACTTTATTGTTACTCCAGAATATATTGTGTATATTTTGTTGATGCGGCAGTTTTTTGGTCTCTCTTTTTTTAAAAAGAACTCCATTCTATCTGAACCTTCCATAACACTAGGTACTCCTTCCACAGGCAGGTGTTTACTGAAAAAAAGGTTACAAATTTGGGGGTGTATAGAAATGTGACCAGCAGTGCCGGGACAGGGTCTTTTAGCATCTAAGGTGAAAAGGACAAAGTGTACCCCCTCCTCATGAGGTTGCAGGTCCATTTTGCAGCCCCTAGCTATTGAACCACCAAAAGAGTCGGCCTCTTCTGCCTGCCCCTTGGCCGAAGGAACTAGCCCAATGCCATTTTTGTCACTCTTCCTTCTCTTAATTTTTCTTTGGCTTCTTCTTCTACCCACACTATGTTACCAAAAGTATTGGGACACCTGCCTTTACACGCACATGAACATTATTGGCATCCCAGTTCTATATTGAGTTAGCCCACCCTTTGCAGCTATAACAGCTTCAACTCTTCTGGGAAGGCTGTCCACAAGGTTTAGGAGTGTGTCTATGGGAATGTTTGACTATTCTTCCAGAAGCATTTGTGAGGTCAGGCACTGATGTGGATGAGAAGGCCTGGCTCGCAGTCTCTGCTCTAATTCATCCCAAAGGTGTTCTATCGGGTTGAGGTCAGGACTCTGTGCAGGCCAGTCAAGTTCCTCCACCCCAAACTTACTCATCCATGTCTTTATGGACCTTGTTTGGGCACTGGTGTGCAGTCATGCTGCAACAGGAATGGGCCATCCCCAAACTGTTCCCACAAAATTGGGAGCATGAAATTGTCCACAATGTCCTGGTATGCTGATATCTTAAAAGTTCCCTTCACTGGAACTAAGGGGGCAAGCCCAGTCCCGGAAAAACAACCCTTCACCATAATCCCCCCTCCACCAAATGATTTGGACTACTGCACAAAGCAAGGTCCATAAAGACATGGATGAGCGAGGTTGGGGTAGAGGAACTTGACTGGCCTGCAGAGAATACTGACCTCAATCCGACAGAACACCTTTGGGATGAATTAGAGCAGAGACTGCGAGCCAGGCCTTGTCGTCTTTATCAGTACCTGACCTCACAAATGCTCTTCTGGAAGAATGGTCAAACATTCCCATAGACACACTCCTAAACCTTGTGGACAGCCTTCCCAGAAGAGATGAAGCTGTTATAGCTGCAAAGGGTGGGTCAATATTGAACCCTGCTGACTAAGACTGGGATGCCAATAAAGTTCATGTGCCTGTAAAGGCAGGCGTCCCAATACTCTTGGTAATATACAGTGCCTTGAAAAAGTATTCATACCCCTTGACATTTTCCACATTTTGTCATGTTACAACCAAAAATGTAAAGGTATTTTATTGGGATTTTATGTGATAGACCAACACAAAATAAAAATCTGAAATTGTGGTGTGCATTTGTAATCAGCCCCCTTTACTCTGATACTCCTAAAATCTAGTGGAACTAATTGCCTTCAATAGTCACCTGATTAGTAAAAAAGAGTCCATCTGTGTTTAATTCAATCTTAGTATAAATACAGCTGTTTTGCAAAGCCCTTAAAGGTTTGTTAGAGAACATTAGTGAACATCATCATAAAGGCCAAGGAACACACCAGACAGGTCAGGGATAAAGTTGTGGAGAAGTTTAAAGCAGGGTTAGATTATAAAAAAATATCCCAAACTTTGAACATCTCTAGGAGCACTGTTCAATCCATCATCAGAAAATGGAAAGAGTATGGCACAACTGCAAACCTACCAAGACATGGCCGTCCGCCTAAACTGACAGGCCGGGCAAGGAGAGCATTAATCAGAGAAGCAGCCAAGAGGTCCATGGTAACTCTGGAGGTGCTGCAGAGATCCACAGCTCAGGTGGGAGAATCTGTCCACAGGACAACTATTAGCCGTGCACTCCACAAATCTGGCCTTTATGAAAGAGTGGCAAGAAGAAAGCCATTGTTGAAAGAAAGCCATAAGAAGTTCCATTTGCAGTTTGAGAGAAGCCATGTGGGGGACACAGCAAACATGTAGAAGAAGGTGCTCTGGTCAGATGAGACCAAAATTAAACTTTTTGTCCTAAAAGCAAACACTGCACATCACCTTGAACACACCATCCCCACCTTAAAGCATGGTGATGGCAGCATCATGTTGTGGGAATGCTTTTCTTCAGCAGGGATAGGGAAGCTGGTCAGAGTTCATGGGAAGATGGATGGAGCCAAATACAGGACAATCTTAGAAGAAAACCTGTTAGAGTCTACAAAAGACTTGAGACTGGGGTGGAGGTTCACCTTCCAGCAGGACAACGACCCTAAACATACAGCCAGAGCTACAATGGAATGGATTCGATCAAAGCATATTCATATGTTAGAATGGCCCAGTCAAAGTCCAGACCTAAATCCAATTGAGAATCTGTGGCAAAACTTGAAAATTGCTGTTCACAGATGCTCTCCATCCAATCTGAGAGAGATTGAGCTATTTTGCAAAGAAGAATGGCCAAAAATTTCATTCTCCAGATGTGCAAAGCTCGTAGAAACATACCCAAAAAGACTTGCAGCTGTAATTGCAGCAAAAGGTGGTTCTACAAAGTATTCACTTAGGGGGGCTGAATACAAATGCACACCACACTTTTCACATATTTATATAAAATGTTGAAAACCATTTATTATTTTCCTTCCACTCCTCAATCATGTGCCACTTTGTGTTGGTCTATCACATAAAATCCCAATAAAATACATTTACGTTTTTGGTTGTAACATGACAAACTGTGAAAAATGTCAAGGGGCATTAATACTTTTTCAAGGCACTGTATATTACCAAAAGTATTGGGACGCCTGCCTTTACACACATGTGAACTCTATTGGCGTCTTAGTCCGTAGGGTTCAATATTAGCCCACCCTTTGCAGCTAGGTGGCATATGTAACATGACAAAATGTGGAAAATTTCAAGGGGTGTGAATACTTTTTCAAGGCACTGTAGTGTATCTTTCCCTTCTCTCTCTCTCTCTCTCCAACTCTCACCAATCCATTTGGCTAGGATTAGGAAAAGAAAGCCCTATGTACTCTGACACACACAAGGCTTTGGACTCCTCTTCTGCCAAATCAGGAGGCACCAGTGCTGTCAAAAACAAGATCTGTAACCCCGGGCCCCCTGTGGCCTCTGGGGCCCTTGTGCAGCTGCACTTGCCCCACCAATAGATCTTCAACTGGAATGTGCTAGAGATGACTCAGACAGCAGCTGATTGGGTGATGAATACACACATTTACATCTGTTAACTCTTTCTATCTATACCCCTGTAACATATGCAGAGAAGCATGGAGTCCACCAGCCACATTAAAACAAAAGCATGACTTTCCACACGTAGATCACATTTATAATTGATCTAGACCAAAAAAAGGTTCTCCTACAGATACTTATAAATATACACACTCACCCACCCACACACACTGCCATGTATTTATATCTCTAAAATATATATATATCAGAACTGTCAATTCTCAGACACAGGGGGTAGAAACTATTCAAATACAGAATGGGAGGCAGGAGAGAAAGGGGAAGAAGGGGGGGGGGGGGAGATAACCAGAAAGAAAAATTGTGAGAGGGGGAAAAAAGAGGAAGAAAAGGAGGAGGTGAAGAAAGAGGGGATAGAGGAAGAGCGGCGAGAGGAAAAAAAGAGAGGGGTGACGAAAAGGAGAGAGAGAGAGACACAAAGAGAGGGGAGACGAAAAAGAGAGAGGGAGACACAAAGAGAGGGGAGACGAAAAAGAGAGAGAGACACACAAAGAGAGGGGAGACGAAAAGGAGAGAGAGAGAGACACAAAGAGAGGGGAGACGAAAAAGAGAGAGGGACACACAAAGAGAGGGGAGACGAAAAGGAGAGAGAGAGAGACACAAAGAGAGGGGAGACGAAAAAGAGAGAGGGACACGAAGAGAGGGGAGACGAAAAAGAGAGAGGGAGACACAAAGAGAGGGGAGACGAAAAAGAGAGAGAGAGACACAAAGAGAGGGGAGACGAAAAAGAGAGAGAGACACACAAAGAGAGGGGAGACGAAAAAGAGAGAGGGAGACACAAAGAGAGGGGAGACGAAAAAGAGAGAGGGAGACACAAAGAGAGGGGAGACGAAAAGGAGAGAGAGAGAGACACAAAGAGAGGGGAGACGAAAAAGAGAGAGGGAGACACAAAGAGAGGGGAGACGAAAAAGAGAGAGAGACACACAAAGAGAGGGGAGACGAAAAGGAGAGAGAGAGAGACACAAAGAGAGGGGGACGAAAAAGAGAGAGGGACACGAAGAGAGGGGAGACGAAAAAGAGAGAGGGAGGCACAAAGAGAGGGGAGACGAAAAAGAGAGAGAGAAACACAAAGAGAGGGGAGACAAAAAAGAGAGGGGGAGACACAAAGAGAGGGGAGAGGAAAAAGAGAGAGAGAGAGAGACACAAAGAGAGGGGAGACGAAAAAGAGAGAGGGAGACACAAAGAGAGGGGAGACGAAAAAGAGAGAGGGAGACAAAGAGAGGGGAGACGAAAAAGAGAGAGAGACACAAAGAGAGGAGAGACGAAAAAGAGAGAGTGAGAGACACAAAGAGATGGGAGACGAAAGAGAGAGAGAGAGAGAGAGAGAGAGAGAGTGGAGGAGGAAAAATTTTAAGGGAAAGAGAGTGAAGAGGAAGGAAGAGATAAAGAGGAGGAGGCTAGGAGGAAGAGAGAGAGTGTGGGGAAAGAGAGAAAATAAGAGAATGGGGAGATGGGAAAGAGAGAGAGAGGGGACAGAGACACAAAGAAGGAAGGGGAGGGAGAAGAAAGAGAGAGAGTGAGGAAGAGGGGTGAGAGAAAAAAGAAAGGGGAGAGGCGAAAGGGGAGGAAATGAAAGAGAGAGGGAGAGTGAGGGGAAAAGAGGAAGAAGGGGGGTGAAAGAAAGAGGGAAAGGAGAAATGAGAAAGAGAGAGAGGGAGGGTAGAAGAGAGGAAACGGGGGTGGGGGGTGGGAGTGGGGGATATGGGAAAGAGATGGAAAGGGTGAGAAAGAAAGTAGGGGAAGAACAGAAAGAGAGAGCGAGAGGAAAGGGGAAAGAGATAAGTAGGGAGAGGTGAAAGGGGGAGAGAAAGAGTGGGGGATAGGGGAAAAAGGAAGAAAGGGGGGGGGGTAGAGAAAATGACAGAGAGAGAGTGAGGGAATGGTGAAAGATAGAGGGAGAAAGAGGGGGAGAAAAAGTGAGGGGAAAGAGAAAGAAAGAGTGGGGGAAGAGAGAGAAAGAGAGAGAGAGTGGGGGAGAGGGGACGGATAGAGGGAGGAAGAGGGGAAAGGGGGGGAAAGTAGGGGGGAAGATAAAGAGAGTGAGAGAAGAGTGGAATAGAGAGTGAGGGAGAGGGGAAAGAGAAAGAGGTGGGGAAGTGCCAGAGAGAGAGTGGGGGAGAAGGGAAAGGTAAAGTGAGGAAGGAGGGGGGAGAAAAGTGAGAGAGAGATGAGAGAAATAAAGAGGGGGGAGAGAAAGAGACAAAGAGAGAGAGTGGGGGAGAAGGGAAAGGTAGAGGGAGGAAGAGTGGGATGGGGGGGGGGGACTGAGGGAGGTGGATAAGACAAAGAAAGGGGGGAGGGAAGGAGAGAAAGAGACAGAGAGAGAGAGTAGGGGAGAGGGGAAAGATAGTGGGAGGAAGAGGGGTAAGGGGGGGGGGGGTGAGGGAGAGGGGAAAGAGAAAGAAAGAGGGGGGTGACAGAGAGAGAGAGTGGGGGAGAAGGGAAAGGTAAAGTGAGGAGGGGGGGTGACAAAGAGAGATAAGAGAAAGGGGGAGAGAGAAAGAGAGAGAGAGTAGGGGAGAGGGGAAAGATAGAGAGAGGAAGAGGGGGGAGTGAGGGATAGGGGAAAGAGAAAGAAAGGGGGAGAGATGGAGAGGGGAAAGATAGGGGGGAGAGAAGGGAAAAAGAGAGTGATAGAGGAGGGGAAAAGGGAGTGAGAGAGGAGGGGGAAAAAGAGAGAGAGAGAGAGAAGAGGGGAAAGAGGAGAAAGAAAGTGAGAGGGAAAAGAGAGAGGAAAGGTGAAGATAAAAAGAGTAGGGACATGGAGAGAAACAGAGAGGGGGAGGGGGAGAGAGAAACAGAGAGGGACAGTGGGGACAGAGATAAGAGAGAGAGTAGGGGAGAGGAGAAAGAGAGAGAGAGAGAGATAGAGAGAGGGCAAATAGAGGAGAGAGAGCAAAACAAAGGGGTGGAGTGGGGACAGGATAAGAGGGAGCTTAGGGGAGAGGAGAAAGAGATAGAGAGAGGGGGAAGAGAAAAGAAAGAGGAGAGCGAAACAAAGAGGGGTAGTGGGGATAAGAGAGAGAGTAGGGGAGAAGAGCAAGAGATAGAGAGAGGGGGAAGAGAAAAGAGAGAGGAGTGAGACAGAGAAAAGACAGAGAGAGGAAGAGGTAAACAGAAGATGAACTGAGAGAAAAGAGAGAGTTTGAGAGAAGGAGATATAGGAAGGTTTGGAGCTGGAGCTGTTGTTTATAGAAATCAATAAGACTTTTTTTCATTTGCCCGTTAAATGAAAGCTTAGGTCTAACTAATTAAGAGCTCTGGGCAACAACTCCAAACTCACTTTCCAATCTAAAGTTTTCATAAGTCAACCAAAAAGAAGAGGGATATAAAGAGATTTGAAAAAAGAAAGAGAGAGAGGAAAAAAGAGAAAGGGATAGAACTAGAGAGAGCAAGGGAGGGAGATAGAACTCTGAGTAGGGTGGAAGAGAGAGAGGGTAGAGGAAGAAGAGAGATTGTGAAAGGTAAAGTTAAAGACAGACAGACAAGATAAGAATAGACATATCACCAGACAAGGAAAACTAAGGAAAGTGTAAAGAGAGGACATTGGGGGCCATGCATACATTGCAGGGCGAAGGGACACACAGGGTGGGGTAGGAGCCCCATACACACATTGCAGGGTGAAGGGACACATAGGGTGGGGTAGGAGCCCATTACACACATTGCAGGGTGAAGGGACACACAGGGTGAGGTAGGAACCCCGTACACACATTGCAGGGTGAAGGGACACACAGGGTGGGGTAGGAGCCCCGTACACACATTGCAGGGTGAAGGGACACACAGGGTGGGGTAGGAGCCCCATACACACATTGCAGGGCGAAGGGACACACAGGGTGGGGTAGGAGCCCCTTACACACATTGCAGGGCGAAGGGACACACAGGGTGGGGTAGGAGCCCCGTACACACATTGCAGGGTGAAGGGACACACAGGGTGGGGTAGGAGCCCCATACACACATTGCAGGGTGAAGGGACACACAGGGTGGGGTAGGAGCCCCTTACACACATTGCAGGGCGAAGGGACACACAGGGTGGGGTAGGAGCCCCGTACACACATTGCAGGGTGAAGGGACACACAGGGTGGGGTAGGAGCCCCGTACACACATTGCAGGGTGAAGGGACACACAGGGTGGGGTAGGAGCCCCATACACACATTGCAGGGTGAAGGGACACACAGGGTGGGGTAGGAGCCCCCATACACACATTGCAGGGTGAAGGGACACACAGGGTGGGGTAGGAGCCCCGTACACACATTGCAGGGTGAAGGGACACACAGGGTGGGGTAGGAGCCCCGTACACACATTGCAGGGTGAAGGGACACAGAGGGTGGGGTAGGAGCCCCTTACACACATTGCAGGGTGAAGGGACACACAGGGTAGGGTAGGAGCCCCTTACACACATTGCAGGGTGAAGGGACACACAGGGTGGGGTAGGAGCCCCCATACACACATTGCAGGGTGAAGGGACACACAGGGTGGGGTAGGAGCCCCGTACACACATTGCAGGGTGAAGGGACACAGAGGGTGGGGTAGGAGCCCCTTACACACATTGCAGGGTGAAGGGACACACAGGGTAGGGTAGGAGCCCCTTACACACATTGCAGGGTGAAGGGACACACAGGGTGGGGTAGGAGCCCCCATACACACATTGCAGGGTGAAGGGACACATAGGGTGGGGTAGGAGCCCCATACACACATTGCAGGGCGAAGGGACACATAGGGTGGGGTAGGAGCCCCCTACACACAAACAGATACAAACACTCAGTATAGCCGTCCCATGCCTGTTATTAGAGCCACTCGCCCAGATGCCATATTTGCTGTGACTGCGGAGGGGATGGAAAGGGCAGAGTGACAATGGCAGCTGGGGAGGGGAGGAGAGAGCTAGACGCTGGTGACACAGTGACAGTGGCATGCCAGCTTCTAACCGCAATGTTATTAATGTACTACTTCTCCCCCCAAAGTGTACCTGTCACCTACACAAGTTCAGCAGGACTACTTTGGTCTATTTTGCAGAAATGACACCAGGTTCAGTCATTACACCCAGCAGAGCAGAGACTTATGGATTTAGAGCTAGAAGTTATAGAGGCAAACTACAGATTACAATTATGGAACTCTATTTTGTTTAGTAAGAACATTGAACAAACTTTTATTGCCATCTGTGTCTCTACTGGCAGGGTATCCTTACTTCCTGCTGTGTCACCTGCACAGGAAGTGGTGGAAAAGTGTTAAGAGAGGTCAGATGAGGTCATCCCTCTGCTCACTCTGTTCTGTTCTCCTGGCTGTACCTGTTCACTGCATCAATGCCTGATTGGCTCCTAGCCCTGTCCTCCCTTTTCCCGGTCTGAGCATTGCCAAATGAAGTACAGAAAGCTGCTATTGAGGCAGATTCAGGCAATACGTGAAGTTAACATGTTTTAAATGTTCGTTAAATGCACAGCCATTCACTGGGAAGATTAGTGCACTGCCGTTCCTTCTCCCCTAGCTGATGCGACTGAGAACAGAGGGAATGTTTTCACTTATAATCTATATCTATAAACAAATGTTTTGCCTTTCATTTCTATTTTGAACTAAATGGGTTGTTTTACCCATTGTTTACAATCACTAAGTTTTCCCTGAACAAACTTCACAGCCTTCATTGATGATAAGGGCAGGATTTCCCCAGTGATGGGTGAACAAGTAGGGGTCCTTGTGTCACCTATACTCTTCAATAGTCTAGACCAGGGGTCTCCAAACTTTTCACAATGAAGGCCACATTGTAGATTTTACATATATTTGTGGGCCAAAAAACGAGTTTTTTTAAATGAATGACTATGTTTTACTTGGATCTTTTGTGTAATCAGCATATTCAGAACAAAAGAAAATCCCTGATCTCTGATTATTTCTGATAACAGAGTCCCCCTTTCTGTCAGGGTCCCCATTACAGCACCTCCTTACACCAGGACCTCCATCATACTCTCCCATACATCAGAGTCCCCCTTTAAATCAGGGTCCCTCATCAGAGTCCCTCTTACATAAGAGCCTCCATCAGAATCCCCCTTACATAGGAGTCCCCCCTTACATCAGGGTCCCTATAAGAGTACCCTCTTACATAAGAGCCTCTCCCATCACAGAGCCTCTTATATAAGAGCTTACATAAGAAACCCCCAAACATCAGAGCCCCCCTTACATCAGGGTCCCCATTAGAGTCCCTCCTTCCATCAGGGCCTCTATCAGAGTCTACCATACATCAGAGTCCTCCCTTAAATCAGGGTCCCCCATCAGAGTCCCTCTTACATAAGAGCCTCCATCAGAGTCCCCCTTACATAGGATTCCCCCTTACATCAGGGTCCCTATAAGAGTGTCCTCTTACATAAGAGCCTCCATCAGAGTCCCCCAAACGTTTAGAGCCCCCCTTACATCAGGGTTCCTATTAGAGTCCGTCCTTCCATCAGGGCCTCCATCACAGTCTCTTATACATCAGAGTCCTCCCTTAAATCAGGCAGTGGCAGCTGGTGCTCAAAATTTTTGGGCGGGCGCAAACAAACTGAAAAATTCTGAAAACAAACACCATCAATTGCAGCCTCACTGTACCATCAATGGCAGCCACTGTGCCCATCAATTGCCACCACTGTACCATCAAACGCAGCCATATCAGGGCCCCCATCACAGTCTCCCATAAATCAGGGTCCCCCATCAGAGTTCCTCTTACATAAGAGCCTCCATCAAAATCCCCTTTACCAAAGGCTACCCTGAACATCAGAGCCTCCTTACATCAGGGTGCCCATTAGAATCCCTCCTTACATCCAGGCCCATATCAGAATCTCCCATAAATCAGTGTCCTCCCTTACATCAGGGTCCCCCATCAGAGCCCCCCTTACATCAGGGTCCCCATTAGAGTCCCTCAATCTATCAGGGCCTCCATCAGAGTCTCAGACACATCAGAGTCCTCCCATAAATAAGGGTCCCCCATCAGAGTCCCTCTTACATAAGAGCCTCCATCAGAGTCCCCCTTACATAAGAGTCTTCCCTTAAATCAGGTTCCCCCATCAGTCCCTCTTACATAAGAGGCTCCCTTTACATCAGGACCCCCATCTCAGTCTCCCATAAATCAGTGTTCTCCTTTAAATCAGGGTCCCCCATCAGAGTCCCTCTTACATAACAGCCTCCATCAGAGTCTCTCGTACATAAGGGTCCCCCAAACATCAGAGCCCCCCTTACATCAGGGTCCCCATCATAGCCTCCCATACATCAGAATCCTCCCTTACATCAGAGCCCCCCATCAGTTTCCTCTCTACATAAGTGTACCCCAAATATCAGAGCCACCCTTACATTAGGGTCACCGTTATGGTCCCTCTTTTCATTTGGGCCCCTATTACAGTGCCTCCTTACATCATAGTCTCCTATGCATCAGAGTCCTCCCTTGAATCAGGGTTTCCCATAAGAGTCCCCCTTACAAAAGAGTCCCCCAAATATCAGAGACTCCCTTACATCAGGGAAACCTATCCCACACCCACATAACAACTGTCCCCGAGCAACCCCCATCAAATCATTCTCTGCAGCTATTACCTTTTGTACCACCACCCCCTCCCTTTAGAATGTAAGCTCTACGAGCAGGGCCCTCCTGTACCTTTTGTATTGAACTGTACTGTAATTGTGTTGTCCCCTTATACATTATAAAGCGCTGCGTAAACTGTTGGCGCTATATAAATCGTGAATAATAATAATAATAATCAGAGTCCCCATAATGGTCCCTCCTTACATCAGGGTTCCCATCAGTTCCCCCTTACTTCAGGGTTCCCATCAGAGTCCCTCCTTACATCAGTGTCCCCATCAGAGTCCTCCTGATCACTGTAAAGCTTACCATATGGCTGTAGCAGCAGGGCAGGATGCAGAGTAGGTTGGACAGAGGAAGTCCCATCTGCCAGTGAATCCTGGGGCAAGCACGACATTGGTTGCTAGGATGCCCGGGGTCTTGGTAACTAATGACAGAGATAATGACAGTCCATCAGGGGGTAACCTGCGCTGGAGACTGTGTGTGAGGAAGAATGTTGACGGGGGAGAAGCGAAAAACATAGACAGCCATTGCTGACGTGAATTCTCAGTCTCTGCAAGTTGAGGATACGCCACTGACCCCAGATCTGGGCCAAATAAAAGCTTGTAGCGGGCTGGATGTGGCCCATGGGCCATAGTTTGGAGACCCCCCTGGTCTAGGCGGATATCACCCTCTTTCTCTTTCTTGCCCATGCCATGTAAAAATAGGAAGAATCAGATTTTTCATCCTGGAACAAGCAGTGTCAATGCTGTAACCAGTGAAGGTCACAGGATGACTAAGATATCAGCCCAATGTGTCAGTAATTGGTACATTATGAAGCTAAAAATGTCACATGAGCGGCGGCACTGACAGCTGTCAGATTACCAATTTGTAACTTTTCCTGCATTTCCCGTGTTTTGCTCTACATATCCTGTCTGTTGTATCGCTGTTTGTTCTCCTATAATATGTATCTGCTCCAAGGATCACTACTGAATTTAACAAAATCTACATAGAAAAAAAGCAAAATGAAACAACTGCTAGTAAATAGGGATGAGCCCGTTCGACTCGTACATCGGGTGTTCGTTTGCTCACAAACAAACCGAACGTATGGGGCGTTAACGGCAAATTCCAGTGCCCCGAAACACCCCATAATGCACTATGAGATAACAGTGGATTGACGTCTGATAATTGGCTAAAGCATGCACCTGACCTGCATGCTTTGGCCAACCACAGCGCGCTCTGCTGCGAGAGCCATAATTGGCCAAAGCAGGGTGCCTTTGGCCAATCATGGCTCAGGGGGACTAAGTCCACGCCCCACACTATATAAGGCTGCTTACATAGCGGCCATGTATAGTGTATGGACGAAGATAGATTGAGCTAGATTAGACAGGCAGGTTAGTTAGTGATGTGCAGGCAGTGTATTTAATATAATTATACAGTCTAGTATATATATACAGTATATATATATATATATATATACACACACACACAGTCAGGTCCATAAATATTGGGACAACGTCACAATTCTAATCTTTTTGGCTCTATACACCACCACAATGGATATGAAATGAAATTAACAAGATGTGCTTTAACTGCAGACTTTCAGCTTTAATTCGAGGGTATTTACATCCAAATCAGGTGAACGGTGTAGGAATTACAACAGTTTGTATATGTGCCTCCCACTTTTTAAAGGACCAAAAGTAATGGGACAATTGGCTGCTCAGCTGTTCCATGGCCAGGTGTGTGTTATTCCCTCATTATCCCATTTACAAGGAGCAAATAAAAGGTCCAGAGTTCATTTTGAATGTTCTGTTTGCATTTGGAATCAGTTGCTGTCAACTCAATATGAGATCCAAAGAGCTGTCACTATCAGTGAAGCAAGCCATCATTAGGCTGAAAAAACAAAACAAACCCATCTATTTATTCTTATTCTAACACCCAGTTATTCTTAGTCTAACCCCCAGTTATTCTTAGTCTAACCCCCAGCTATTCTTAGCATAACCCCCAGCTATTCTTAGCCTAACCCCCAGTTATTCTTAGCCTAACCCCCAGTTATTCTTAGTCTAACTCCCGGTTATTCTTAGCCTAACGCCGAGATTTTCTTAGTCTAACCCAGGTTATTCCTAGCCTAACCCCCAGTTATTCTCTGCCTAACCCCCAGCTTTTCTCAGCCTAACCCCCAGTTATTCTTAGCCTAACCCCCAGTTATTCTTAGCCTAACCCCCAGCTATTCTTAGCCTAACCCCCAGCTTTTCTTAGCCTAACCCCCAGTTATTCTTAGTCTAACTCCCGGTTATTATTCTTATCCTAACCCCGAGATATTCTTAGTCTAACCCCCAGTTATTCCTAGCCTTACCCCCAGCTATTCTTAGCCTAACCCCCAGCTATTCTTAGCCTAACCCCAAGTTATTCTTAGATTAACCCCCAACTATTCTTAGCCTAACCCCCAGTTATTCTTAGCCTAACCCCCAGTTATTCTTAGCATAACCCCCAGTTATTCTTAATCTAACCACCAGTTATTCTTATGCCGTGTACACACGAGCAGACTTCTCGTCGGACTGAACTCCGAAGGACTTTTTGACGGAGTTCCGACGGAGGAGTTCGACGAAACGGACTTGCCTACACACGATCACACCAAAGTTCGATCATTTCGAACGTGATGACGTACGACCGGACTAGAATAAGGAAGTTGATAGCCAGTAGCCAATAGCTGCCCTAGCGTTGTTTTTGGTCCGTCGGACTAGCATACAGACAAACGGATTTTTCGATAGGACTCGAGTCCATCGGAAAGATTTGAAACATGTTCTATTTTTAAAGTCCGTCTAAGGTCCGATGAAGCCCACACACGATCGAATTGTCCGACGGATTCGTTTGAAAAGTCTGGTCGTGTGTACACGATATTAGTCTAACCCCCAGCTATTCTTAGCCTAACACCCACTTATTCTTAGCCTAACCCCCAGTGATTATTAGCCTAACCCCCAGTTATTCTTAGCCGAACCCCCAGCTATTATTAGCCTAACCCCCAGCTACTATTAGCCTAACCCCCAGCTATTATTAGCCTAACTCCCAGCTATTCTTAGCCTAACCCCCAGCGATGATTAGCCTAGCCCCCAGTTATTCTTAGCCAAATCACCAGCTATTCTTATCCAAACCCCCAGATATTATTAGCCTAACCCCCAGTTATTCTTAGCCTAACCCCCAGTTATTCTTAGCCTAACCCCCAGTTATTCATAGTCTAACCCCCAGTTATTCTTAGTCTAACCCCCAGCTATTCTTAGTCTAACCCCCAGTTATTCTTAATCTAACCCCCAGTTGTTCTTAGTCTAACCCCCAGTTATTATGAGTCTAACCCCCAGTTATTCTAAATCTAACCCCCAGTTATTCTTAATCTAACTCCAAGTTATTCTTAGCCTAACCCCCACTTATTCTTAGCCTAACCTCCAGCGATTATTAGCCTAGCCCCCAGTGATTCTTAGCCGAACCCCCAGTTATTCTTAGCCGAACCCCCAGTTATTCTTAGCCGAACCCCTAGCTATTCTTAGCCTAACCCCCAGCTATTATTAGCCTAACCCCCAGTTATTCTTAGCCTAACCCCCAGCTATTCTTAGTCTAACCCCCAGTTATTCTTAGCCTAACCCCCAGTTATTCTTAGTCTAACCCCCCGTCATTTATAATCAAACCCCCAGTTATTCTTAATCAAACCCCCAGTTGTTCTTAGTCTAACCCCCAGTTGTTCTTAGGCTAACCCCCGAGCTATTCTTAGTCTAATCCCTGGTTATTCCTAGCCTAACCCCCAGCTATTCTTAGCCTAACCCCCAGCTATTTTTAGTCTAACCCCCAGCTATTCTTAATCTAACCCCCTGTTATTCTTAGGCTAACCCCCAGCTATTCTTAGCCTAACCTCTACTTATTCTTAGCCTAACCTCCAGCTATTCTTAACCTAACCCCCAGCGATTATTAGCCAAACCCCCAGTTATTCTTAGCCGAACCCCCATTTATTCTTAGCAAAACCCCCAGCTATTCTTAGCCTAACCCCCAGCTATTCTTAGCCTAACCCCCAGCTATTATTAGCCTAACCCCCAGCTATTCTTAGCCTAATCCCCAGTTATTCTTAGCCTAACCCCCTTAGTTATTCTTAGCCTAACCCCCAGTTATTCTTAGTCTAACCCCCAGTTATTCTTAGTCTAACCCCCAGTTATTCTTAGTCTAACCCCCAGTTGTTCTTAGCCTAACCCTCAGTTATTCTTAGTCTAACCCCCCAGCTATTCTTCGTCTAACCCCCTGTTATTCTTAGCCTAACCCCCAGTTACTCTTAGTCTAACCCCCAGTTACTCTTAGCCTAACCCTCACTTACTCTTAGCCTAACCCCCACATATCCTTAGCCTAACCCCCAGTTATTCTTAGCCTAACCCCCAGCTATTCTTAGCCTAACCCCCAGCTATTCTTAGCCTAACCCCCAGCTATTCTTAGCCTAACCCCCAGCCAGTGGTGGCTTATGAGTTATTTGGGGGGGGGGGGGCGGCATACAAACAGCACCCCCCCCCCCCCATAGCCCCCAGTTATTCTTAGGCTAACACATTGAGTACAAAAAAAATAAACATTCCCCAGTAAACTATTTAGTAAAATTCTTAACTCAGCACATACAGTTTACAACTTTCAATGCTGCTGGCTCTTGCTCTCTCAGTGCTGCTTCCTTTAACTTCTGGTCTTCACAAGAAAGAATTAACAGTGGACAGCGCTGTCTCCAGTCCATTTTATTAGCTTGGAAAAGGGAAGGGGGAGGAGGAGGGAGGAGCAGGTGAGTGACTTACCATCCTAGACTGCAGGAGACACAACTCCAGTCTCAGCATGCAAAGATGGCTCCAGAGGAAGCTGCAAGAGAAAGGAGCCACCATAAAGCATGAAACTTGCAGCAGTAGTCATGAAACCAGCTTTAAACAGGAACATAGGCAAGGATTAAAAGATGAAGATACTGCATACTCAGTGATTAACCACTTCAATACAGGGCACTTCCTGCCCAGGCCAATTTATAGCTTTCAGCGCTGTTGCACTTTGAACGACAATTGTGCGGTCCTGCAACATTGTACCCATATGAAATTTGTATAATTTTTTTGAGACAGATAGAGCTTTCTTTTGGTGGTATTTAATCACCACTGGGGTTTTTATTTTTTGCTAAATAAACTAAAAAATACCAAAAATTTTGGGGAAAAAACATTTGCAAATAAGTAATTTTTCTTCTTCACTGATGTGCACTGATGAGGCAGCACTGATAAGCTGCACTGATGGACATTGATGGACACTGGCGAGGCTGCACTGATGTGCACTGATAAGTTGCACTGATGGACATTGATGGACACTGATGAGGAGGCACTGACGAGGCTGCACTGATGTGCCCAACAAGGCTGCATTGATGAGGCTGCACTGATGGACATTGATGTAAAACTGATGAGGAGGCACTGACGAGGTTGCACTGATTAGGCAGCACTGATGGACATTGATGTAAAACTGATGAGGAGGCACTGACGAGGTTGCACTGATGAGGCAGCACTGATGGACACTTTTAAGCTGAACTGATTGGCACTGATTAGCACTGATGGGGTTGCACTGATGATTAGTGCCCTGATTATCAGTGTAAACAATGTACTCACTGTGCTCTTTCAGTTTTGCCAGTTATCCACTCTCCTTTCCTCACACAGAGATGTCAGAGGGTAATCTCAGCCCCTCCTACTGCTCTGCTTAGATCGGGGAAGGAGAGCGGAGGGGGATCACGTGACTGCACAGTGGAGCTGTGGAAAAAGGTATTTAGGAAGACAATCTTTAAAAATTAGACACACAGTGCTTTATATCTGCCTAAAACAGAGGAGAGAAAAGCGATGTAAACTAATGACTTAACAATCACTTTAACTTTCAGGACTTGCAAAAGCAAATGTGCCTGGATCGCAATGAGGTTTGAAATTTAAACGCCACATCACTGCTAAAAAGTCCAGTTACAACTTTATTCCATTAAAAGTCAGGGGTACAATCCAAAAAGTAGCCAATGTGTTTCATGGGTCCAAGAGTGCCCCCTTTATCAGGGCTTCACTGACTACAATGTGAACACACCAGAAGTGAACTGGACCTACAATGGTATTTTTTCCCGTGTGAATTATAGGCACGGGTCTTTTTAGTAGCTTGTTTGGCAGCCTAGCTTTTGCCTGGATCACAAGACTAGCCAAACAGAATAACAAACCCTTACTTTTAATTTGTGTATTTATCTGATTATGTCATGTTCAGGTTTAACAATTTAGTTGTCCATTTCGTTTTAGTCTGCATAAAGAGGAACTCCACCCTTACTATCAAAAATACAATTTGGAAATCTTAAAAGTCCCTGTTTAAAAGTAAAAAGACAAAAAATACTTGTCAATAGGGTTGAGTGTTATCTTGCTTGTAGGGAAAATTCTCCTTACACAGCTCCTCCCTGGCACTCCCTGAACTTTTTTTCTGGCACGTCTACAAGACCTGGCAGATCGCCGCGGCATGCCCGCACATGTGCTGAATTTTTTGCACAAGTCAGATAAATCGGACCCCTGCCAGTAAACTGGCAGACATCCGCGCCACTTCTGCACACGTGCAAGATCCCACGATTTTAATGTGAAAGTGTAGCGCTAAAAAAACTTAATTAACAAAAGATATTGAAACCAGTGTAAAAATACTAATACAAGAGTTATAAAACAGAAATGGCAGGTCATAAAATAATAATTCAGTGAAAAAAATCACAATTCAAAGAATATATATAGATACGATATGATCATATCCTGTGCAAAATATATAGTACAAAATACATGTGCATACTGGTGATACAATTATAAATGAAAGAGAAGTCTCCAAGGTGAATTAAAGTGCCAAAATACCCAACTAAAAATACATTTTTATTATAAGCGACAGTCCAGGCATCTGGGGACCCAAGATGAAGGCTTTGTAGCTGAAACGCGTTGGGTGGACCCACTGCAATTACCGCTGTGTGCTCTTAACATGCTCTTGATGACTTTTAACATGTGAGTCTGTTTTTTATATTCTCTTAATTAAAATTAGTTTTTACATTATCACGCTATGCGAGTTTTTCATTCATTTTCGCATGGTATGTGAACACCTGTTTGTGGCCCCCCATTGGAGCATTATCCTTATGCCGCCGCGTGTGATCGTTGGTGCCAAGCTGTTGTCCTGACCTAGGATCCATCGTGGCTGTCCAAGGAGATGTACCCTTCTAACCAGCTGGTTTAAAAGCCTTTGTGTCTTGGGTGGCATAAGTCTCCCCAAGTCTACAACATCTGGTAAGCCTCCTAAGACCCTTGGTGGTGGCTCCTTCACTATTCTAGCCTCTCCTGAAACGTTGTTGGTCTCAAACATCTGTCCAGACGTCTGAGGTTAATCTTTACATCTTTGGACTTTAATATATAATGGTTTTCACCAATATATGCCTGGACTGTCGCTTATAATAAAAATTTATTTTTAGGTGGGTATTTTGGCACTTTAATTCACCTTGGAGACTTCCCTTTCATTTATAATTGTATCACCAGTATGCACATGTATAATGTACTATATATTTTGCACAGGATATGATCATATCGTATCTATACATATTCTTTGAATTGTGATTTCTTCACTGAATTATTATTTTATGACCTGCCATTTCTGTTTTATAACTCTTGTATTAGGTTTTTGACACTGGTTTCAATATCTTTTGTTTATTTAGGTTTTATATAGTGCTACACTTTCACATTCACATTTATTGCTTGGGTCTATAGCTGTGTTGGCTACACACAGCGCTGTATTTCTCCTTTAAAGATCCCACAATTTGCCTTCTGGGATGAGTGGCATATGTAGCAATAACTCTCGGCGGAGCTGCTGGTTTAAGCGGGCTTGTTACCTTCACTCTCCTTCCCTCTGTTTCACCGGCACCGGGTCTAGGGTTCCGTTGAGTTTACCTCTGGACGATACACGCACCAACACTTGAGTACGTTTTCAATGCTTTATTAAACGAGTTACTAAGGAAGTAGCAGGAAAGAGACAGAAGGGAAACTGCAGAAGAAACTCAAATATCTTCTTGTAGGGTTCTTGACAAATGTCCTGGTAGAATTTGGATATTATAATAGAATGCGCTCCCCGCGTGGGACACACTCTTTGCTTGCTTGGATAGGCCTCTCTCACTTGCCTAGCAGCCAGTACGTAGCACGAACGAAAGTCTCTGCCACAGACTTGTTTGGGATAAACCGGTACAATCCTCTGCCACAGGATGTATTGTTTTTTTTTTGCAATGAACGTCAGTCACAGTGCTTGAATCTTTAAGCCAACCCGGAAACACTATGCTGCATAGATACTTTTAGGATCCTCCAACCGAGTCACCAGGCCCCTCTCCAGACCAGCACGCCACGTGATCCTTCCATGACGGGTCCTCCCCTGGGATCTCCTCGGTTGTCCAGCTTCCTCCCTTTGGATAGACAGCTCAGGACCATTCCTCGGCTGCTGTGGTAGGCCCCAGACAAGCTTCTGGGCCCACCCCTGTGCCGCAGCGACTTATGCCTCCGGAAAGGAGGACCACGAGATTTCTCTCTAACGCATACCTTTTGGCCAGGAGGACCAGCAGGTGGCTGTAAAACGAACCCCACAATATGGCGTCTGTCCCATAAATACCCTCGCCCGGCATGCATCTCGGAGGACCTCCTCCACCGAGTTGTCTCCGGGACAGAAGAGCATCCATACGCTTCGACACGTTGCCTTTCCAACACTGACCAGTGACAACAGCGACACCCACCGGTCAGCATGGAAACACACACAACGTCAGCCAAGCTGGAACAGAGGAAAACCTAACCTATTTTAACAAACAAGTTACTAAATTTACCTAACATATGGTAGATCGCAAATCTACCAGCGCTACACATAGAAATCCCAGGAGGCCATTTGCAGGACTATGTGCATGTGCAGAAACGCCAGAACCGATCCCAGAGTAACCCGCAGCATTCCTGCACATGTAGAGTGCCTGAATATGTCAATCTCGCCAAGTCGAAAATGACGGACCTGAACTTTAGGAAAAAAATATTTACTTATTATTAATATAACCACTTCAGCTCCGGAAGATTTTACCCCCTTCCTGACCAGAGCAGAGTCGCTTTAACTGACAATTGCGCGGTCGTGCGACGTTGCACCCAAACAAAATTGACGTCCTTTTTTTCCCACAAATTGAGCTTTCTTTTGGTGGTATTTGATCATCTCTGCAGTTTTTATTTTTTGCGCTATAAACAAAAAAAGAGCGACAATTTTGAAAAAAAATATTTTTTACTATAATAAATATCCCCCAAAAATATATAAAAAAACATTTTTTTTCCTCAGTTTAGGCCGATATGTATTCTTCTACATAGTTTTAATAAAAAAAAATTGCAATAAGTGTATATTGATTGGTTTGCGCAAAAGTTATAGCATCTACAAAATAGGGGATAGTTTTATGGCATTTTTATTATTATTTTTTTTTATTAGTAATGGCGGTGATCTGCGATTTTTATCGTGACTGCGACATTATGGCGGACACATCGGACACTTTTGACACTATTTTGGAACCATTGTCATTTATACAGCGATCAGTGCTATAAAAATGCACTGATTACTGTGTAAATGACACTGGCAGGGAAAGGGTTAAACACCAGGGGGCGATCAAGGGGTTAAATGTGTCCCAGGGAGTGATTCTAACTGGGGGGGGGGATGGGCTACTACTCACATGACAGCGATCACTGCTCCCGATGACAGAGAGCAGTAGATCCCTGTCATGTCACTAGGCAAAACAGGGAAATGCCTTGTTTGCAAAGGCATCTCCCCATTCTTCTGCTCCGTGACACGATCGCGGGCACCCGGCGGACATCGAGTCCGCGAGACCCGCGGTCACGGAGCATGCGGCACGCGCGCCTACAAGGCCGCATCTTAAAGGGGACGTACCTGTACGCCCTTTTTGCCCACCTGTGCCATTCTGCCGACGTATATCTGCGTGCGGCGGTTTGGGAAGGGGTTAAAGCGGAGTTCCACCCATAAAATTTACTTTACAGATATAAACATTATAATCCTTCAGCAAAAACAATTGGACGTTTTTTTTACTCACCCCTTCTTCACTGTTGCTATGGGGTCTCCTGTAATCTGCCTCTTCAGCACCGCGGCGATTTACGTAGTTTTCCTCGGCGCCTGTGCTCACTAGGGCTAGATGTGTCATTCTTTCCCAGGAGTCAGTGGGCAGCTCCGAGGGCTCTCATTGATGTGATGTGTGCTTACTGCGCATGCGCGAGAATGAGCGGTGCATGCTGGTTATTCAGCAGCACCGTAAACCTGGAAGTTTATGCTTGTGGGCTTCGCCTGCCCACAAACAAGATGGGAATGCCCGAGCAGGGGGAGTATAAGGTAAGTTTTTTAACTAAAATTAATAACGAAATCTGCGCTAGTTACCAGCCTAATGAATGCAACAGTAGCATAATATGATAGTAACAGATTTAAAAAAAAAAAAAAAATCATATTTGTGGTTGAAACTCCACTTTAAGAAAACTTTTTTTTTTTTTTTTTGCAATTCTGTTGCAGGGCCCTCTGATTCCTACTGTATTAAAGTGTATTGTATTTGTACTGTCTACTCTCAAGTTGTAAAGCTCTACGTAAACTGTTGGTGCTATATAAATCCTGTATAGTAATAATAATAATAACATAAAAAAAGGTCCACTTTAAAACATAAAATAACATAGTATATGTATATATATATATATATATATATATATATATATATATATATATATAGTCATAATTTTATTATTGTGATGTTCACTCATGAAAAGCGCCACCACCCTCTAAGATGTTCTCCACCATGACTTCCCCGGCTTCTCGTGGATCACTTCCCCCTCTCGCTGATTATCTGCCCCCCCCAGACGATGAGGCGCACAGTCACTCGACAACTACAATGTCCTCAGGCAAAGTGACATTAACCTGCATGTGACCTGACAGACAGTGAGGATGAACGTGGAGACAGGAGGGGGGGGGGGGACAGTATTGACTATGCATTAACACAAAGGACAGAAGTGAGTACGTGTACAGTGCAGAGAATGGCTGGGTGCAATTTAAAGGTATATGCTATTCATCATTTCAAGGATCATTAGAGTACAGAAAAACTCAACTCTTTTTTCTTCATCAGAATATAAAGTACTATATACTACACAGAGGGGCGAGAAATTCAAAATTGTGGTCTTTAAAGACCTTTTGCATAGAGGCATTCGTATTACCGCAACGCGTTATCGCGCATTAAAGTGTGCTGTGCTAAGGCAAACCTATTCATTTTGTATGGGCTCATATTGCATCTAAATACGCAAATAAATGGACAACGCATGGCATGCGGGGTGACGATCAAATTGAATAGTAGCTTTGCAACGCATCCCTCCGTGGTTTGTTTGCTAATGGGCATTGTGGTAACAGGCGAACAAGCCATACTGGGTACATTTTGGCTGGCAACTGGGTATCTTCCAAATAGGGAATGTTTATTGGCTACATCGATGATACAGAATAAAATCCACTGACGCGTTTCGTCCATCAGGCTTTAACCGCTTGTACCCCTTTTCATGACCAGGCCAATTTTGTGATACGGCATTTCGTTATTTGACAATTGCGCGGACATGTGACACTGTACCAAAATAAAATTTATGTCATTTTTTTGTCCCCACAAATAGCTTTCTTTTGGTGGTATTTGATCACAACTGGCTTTTTTATTTCTTGCGCTTTAAACAAAAAAAAAATGACAATTTTGAAAAAAAAACATTATTTTTTACATTCTGCTATAAAAAACATCCAATAAAAAATTTTTAAAAATCGAATTTCTTCCTACATTGAGGCCAATGTGTATTCTGCTACATATTTTTGGTAAAAAAAAAAATTCCTAATAAGCGAATATTGATTGGTTTACGCAAACCTTATAGCGTCTACAAACTACGGTGTGTATATTTATTTATATTTTTTTATACCAGTAATGGCGGCGATCAGCGACTTATAGCGGGACTGCGATATTGCGGCGGACAATTGGACACTAACTTTCACTTTTGACACTTTGCAGAAACCATTGACACTTAGGCCTCATGCACACTGGACGTTCTAAAAATGCCAGTAGCTTTAGCTGTAGAAAGCGTTTTTTTTTTTTAGTGTTTTTTTTTCGATTTTTTTTTTTTAGAAAAACGATACTCCCACAAAAGCGTATGGCTCGATAACGCTGATAAGCTCTGAATAGCCACGTTTTTTACTGTTTTTTCGTTTTTTTAAGCTTTTATCACAGTTAGAGCATTTTTACTCCCGAAAAACTCCTCTTAAAACCCAGTAGTTCTGGGGTGTTTTTTTTCAGCCATTAAACGCCCCTGCCAAAAAACACTAATAACAGCCTATGTGTACATGGACACATAGGATAACATGCTGGGGAGTTTACTGGAGTTTTTTACGCTATAAAAAGTCCACTGTGCATGAGGCCTAATACAGTGATCAGTGCTAAAAATATGCACTGTCACTGTACTCATGACACTGGCTGGGAAGGGGTTAAACATCTTGGGCGATCCTGATCACATGATCATGTTCCCCATGGTTAACCACTTATGGACCACCCACTGCAGTTTTACGCCACTACTTTGAAGAGGAATATCTTTGTCATGGCAGCAGCTAGCTGCCATAACCCCGGTATCTTCTTCTTCAGCGGGCGTTCATCCGCTTTCAGATAAAAGTGCTCTCTGCGGCGGATTCGCCGGGAGATCACTTTTATCGGCGGCGTAAGAGGGGCCCCTCCTCCCCCCACGCTCCGGTGCCCTCTGCCGCTTACCGGAGCCATCGGCAGCGGCTGAGGCGATCGGATCCTTCTCCTGGCTTGGTATGGAAACAAATGAGGGGAAGATGGCCCCCACCCGTCTCCATATCATTGCAGGGAGGAAGCGACGTCAAAGCGTCACTTCCGCCCATAGCTCTTAAAGGGGCATTTTTTATTTTTTATTTTTTTCAAATGACAATTTTTTTTTTTATTGCATTTTAGTGTAAATATGAGATCTGAGGTCTTTTTGACCCCAGATCTCATATTTAAGAGGTCCTGTCATGGTTTTTTCTATTACAAGGGATGTTTACATTTCTTGTAATAGGAATAAAAGTGACCCAAATTTTTTTTTGAAAGAACAGTGAAAAAATATATAATAAAAGGTAAAATAAATAAGAAAAAAAATAACTTTTTTAAAACGCGCCCTGTCCCGCCAAGCTCGCGTGCAGAAGCGAACACATACATGAGTAGCTCCCGCATATGAAAATGGTGTTCAAACCACACATGTGAGGTATCGTCGCGATCGGTAGAGCGAGAGCAATCATTCTAGCCCTAGACCTCCTCTGTAACTCAAAACATGCAACCTGTAGAATTTTTTAAACGTCGCCTATTGAGGTTTTTTAGGGGAAAAGTTTGTCGCCATTCCACGAGCGGGCGCAATTTTGAAGCGTGTAATGTTGGGTATCAATTTACTCTGCGTAACATTATCTTTCATAATGTAAAAAAAATTGGGCTAACTTTACTGTTGTCATATTTTTTAATTCAAAAAAGCATATTTTCTCAAAAAAAAGTGTGCTTGTAAGACCGCTGTGCAAATACGGTGTGACAGAAAGTATTGCAACGACCGCCATTTTATTCTCTAGGGTGTTATTATATATATATATATATATATATATATATAAAATATTTGGGGGTTCTAAGTAATTTTCTAGTTAAAACAACAACAAATCTCAGAGGCTTGGTCCTTAAGTGGTTAAGCTCAAAGTGAAACGCGTTGGGTGCGTGGCTTGGCTGGAGCCCAGGCTGAGGCTGTCATTTCACTTATCCACAGGATCTTGCAGTGATGTGTGGCACATAGGACCTTTTTGTCTCTGGTATCATTGGAGCTGGGGTGAGAAAGGACCCAGCTGGAGCCTTGAGCGGCACCCCCTATTTGTTGTCTCATCAAAGTGATTATTTGTTACGGCAGTCACGTGATTAAGAGCCCCTCCCCCTAAAATGCCAAACTCCCAGGTGGACAGGAACCGTCAAGAATTATGGAACGGAGATCTCGCTCTTGGAATATCCAAGACCTGGAGGACACTAGGGGATCACTCCTAACAGCAGGCTCCACCCATAACTGAATTATCATGTTTGGGTAGACTGATCCTTTAAAAAAGAGAAAACCTGAGTACACAGCCCAGCCTCATGAAGATGGTGTACTGACATGACCTAGAACTCTTACTTTTCGGCCTAATTGCACTGAACGCATTACACAATTAAACAGAGCTGTGATTGTGCTGTGAACAGGGATTGAGCCATGACTAATTATTACAGAGCTGAGTAATCCTCTGCTGACAGCGAGCGCAGAGAATTACAGAGAGCTGCTAAATCAGGAAATGTCACATATTGTCCTAAGACCCCCCATTGGTGCGGGGGGATTGTCATCGCTCAGATTTACCCTCACAAGGGGGAAATCTCCTCTCACTTCCTGTTGAGGCGGAGGTAAATCTCCCCAACAGACTGCAAAATAACACAAGGGTTTTAACCTTTCCTACTGTATACTATTCAACACTTGGGAAGAAGGTTTTCTTTATTTGGAAACACAGATTATTAATAAAATTCCAGCGATAAAATCCATTTAAATATGAGTAGCCAATAAGGATATACATTGCACTACACTACATTGCACTACATAAGAATGCACAATGCAGTATATGATGTTATACAATGCACTATACTGTATAAAGATTTTGCAATACACTGTGTAATGATATGTAATATACTGAATCAAGATATACAATGCACTATACTATACTGTGTAAGGCTATACAATGCACTATACTATACTGTGTAAGGCTATACAATGCACTATACTATACTGTGTAAGGCTATACAATACACTATACTATACTGTGTAAGGCTATACAATACACTATACTATACTGTGTAAGGCTATACAATACACTATACTATACTGTGTAAGGCTATACAATGCACTATACTATACTGTGTAAGGCTATACAATGCACTATACTATACTGTGTAAGGCTATACAATACACTATACTATACTGTGTAAGGCTATACAATGCACTATACTATACTGTGTAAGGCTATACAATGCACTCTAATATACTGTGTAAGGCTATACAATGCACTATACTATACTGTGTAAGGCTATACAATGCACTATACTATACTGTGTAAGGCTATACAATGCACTATACTATACTGTGTAAGGCTATACAATGCACTATAATATACTGTGTAAGGCTATACAATGCACTATAATATACTGTGTAAGGCTATACAATGCACTATACTATACTGTGTAAGGCTATACAATGCACTATACTATACTGTGTAAGGCTATACAATGCACCATATAAGGAATGGATATACAGTACACTACAATGCACTATACTGTATAAGAATATACTATATAATGATATATAAAGTATTAGAAAAAGATATACAATGCAGTGCACCATACTTTATAAGGATATACAATGGACTATGTTATATAAGGATATACAGTATCTCACAAAAGAAAGTACACCCCTCACATTTTTTGTAAATATTTTATTCTATCTTTTCATGTGACAACACTGAAGAAATGACACTTTGCTACAATGTAAAGTAGTGAGTGTACAGCTTGTATAACAGTGTAAATTTGCTGTCCCCTCAAAATAACTCAACACACAGCCATTAATGTCTAAACCGCTGGCAACAAAAGTGAGTACACCCCTAAGTGAAAATGTCCAAATTGGGCCCAAAGTGTCAATATTTTGTGTGGCCACCATTATTTTCCAGCACTGCCTTAACCCTCTTGGGCATGGAGTTCACCAGAGCTTCACAGGTTGCCACTGAAGTCCTCTTCCTCTCCTCCATGAGGACATCACAGAGCTGGTGGATGTTAGAGACCTTGGCTTTCTTGTGCAACATCTTTAGAAGAGGCTTCCTTCTGGGATGACAGTCATGCAGACCAATTTGATGCAGTGTGCAACGTATGGTCTGAGCACTGACAGGCTGACCCCCCACCCCTTCAACCTCTGCAGCAATGCTGGCAGCACTCATACGTCTATTTCCCAAAGACAACCTCTGGATATGACGCTGAGCATGGGCACTCAACTTCTTTGGTCGACCATGGCGAGGCCTGTTCTGAGTGGAACCTGTCCTGTAAACCATTGTATGGTCTTGGCCACCGTGCTGTAGCTCAGTATCAACATCTTGCCAATCTTCTTATAGCCTAGGCCATCTTTATGTAGAACAACAATACTTTATTTCAGATTCTCAGAGAGTTTTTTGCCATAAGGTGCCATGTTGAACTTCCAGCGACCAGTATGAGAGAGTGAGAGTGATAACACCAAATTTAACACACCTGCTCCCCATTCACACCTGAGACCTTGTAACACTGAGTTACATGACATTGGAGAGGGAAATCGGCTAATTGGGCCCAATTTGGACATTTTTACTTAGGGGTGTACTCACTTTTGTTGCCAGCGGTTTAGACATTCATGGCCATGTATTGAGTTATTTTGAGGGGACAGCAGATTTACATTGTTATACAAGCTGTATACTCATTACTTTACATTGTAGCAAAGTGTCATTTCTTCAGTGTTGTCACATGAAAAGATAGAATAAAATATTTGCAAAAATGTGAGGGGTGAGGGGTGTACTCACTTTTGGGAGATACTATATAGGGACTATATTGGGAAAGGATATACAGCACTATGCAATCTTCTGTGTATTGATAAACTATGCACTATATAATGGTAAATAATGCAATATACTGTACAGTATGCACTATACAAAGTGCACTATACTGTATAGAGATATACAATGCACTATACAAAGATATAAAATAAATTTATACTATGCACTATACTGTATAAAAGTAAACAAGCACTATATAAAGATGTACAGGGCACTATACTATATAAGGTTATGCAAGCACTTTAAAAGTATACACAATGCTAAATTGTGCTATACTTTTTAATAATATGCAACATACTTCCCAAGATTTTGAGATGGGAATGAGGGACACCTACTAGCAAAGGTATGTAGGCATAGGACACGCCCCCTGTCACACCCTCTTAAAGGAGAATTACCCAAAATAAAAGGTTAATTAAATCCACAAGAGCTTTTTTTTCACCACTACTGTTCCTTTATATTGGCTTTTAAAATTTACAAATGCAGCAATTTAGAATTTGGGTGAAGGGTTTAGCACTGGGAAACACTTTTTGAAAGATAAAAAGTGCATTTTATATACAACTATATGGATCAGACCAAAATGAGGGACAAATGAGGGGGGAACGAGGGACAGAGGGACATTGCTCGAAATCAGGGACAGTTGGGAGCTATGGAAAAGAATATACAATGCACCATATAAAGACACACAATGCTAAATGGTGCTATACTTTTTAAGGATATCCAATGTACTATAGTATATTAGGATATACAATTCACTATATAAGGCTATACAAAGTACTATACTGTATAAGAATATACAAGAACGATATGAGGATATACACTGTACTAGCTCCCACACCTCTGCTCTCTGCACAGACCATGCACACTACAATGATGATGTCACTGCTACGTTTACAAGGTAATAGCTGGGTTTGCAAAGGCATTTGATGTACATAAATTGGATTTATATCCTCTGTGGCCATTCATTGTGGAATATATTTAAATGAAAGTTTTGGCTGGCCAACTTTAACTCTTCCCCACTCCCCTGGCTAGGGTTAGGCTTTCAGTGACCCTGTTGGTTTGTTCAGCATGTATAACAAGCAGGTTCACTCTTCTTTTTACTGGAGGAAGATCACGGGTTGGGTTTGCTGTATATGGCAGTTCTTTGTGTTTTGCTCTTTTTGGGTGTAGCTGTGTCTTTGTGAAATGAAGTGTTGTCTGTATGTGTCCTGTGAGCCTGTGTCTTGTCGGATGGATCTGATCTGCTCTGGTTTCCTCCCACATACTTGAGGTTAATTAACTTTTGAGTGAACTGTCTGTGGGGTGTGCATAGGAGGCTGTAGTATGATAATTAGATTGTGCTGGGAACATTATATAGAAAGATTCATCGCTGGGGGGGGGGGGACCTCAGAATACGCGGTTACAGACATGGGTGCTTTATAAATGCACAAGAAAAACTCCCAGCAAACATATAATACCATCTTTTAGCCCAGCAAATTATTCATTTACAATAATGAAATGCTGCCAACATAACTACCTAATATCTGTCTTAATATGAACTCCTTCTCCTTGGAATCTTTTGAACATCAGAAATGAGGCTGAGAGTGGGCGTGTCTGCACTGTGAGCCAATAATATGTACAGTATATCATTTAATGAATGGAATCAGTGAAAATTAACCACTTCACCCCTGGAAGGTTCACCCCCCCCCCCCTTCATGACCAGGCCATTTTTTTGCGATACGGCACTAACAATTGCGTAGTCGCATACCTCCCAACTGCCCCTGATTTTGAGGGACTGTCCCTGATTTGGAAAAATGGCCCTCTTTCCTCCTCATTTGTCCCTCATTTTGATCTGATCTATATAGTTGTATATAAAATGCACTTTTTATCTTTCAAAAAGTGTTTCCCAGCGCTAAACCTTTCATCCAATTTCTAAATTTCTGCATTTGTACATTTTAAAAGCCAATATAAAGGAATAGTAGTGGTAAAAAAAGTCCTTGTGGATTTAATTAACCTTTTTTTTTGGGTTAATTCTCCTTTAAGGGGGTGTGGCAGGGGGGCGTGTCCTATGCCTACATACATTTGCTAGTAGGTGTCCCTCATTCCCATCTCAAAATGTTGGGAGGTATGGCGGTCGTGCGAAGTTGTACACAAATAAAATTGATGTCCTTTTTTTTTCAACCCAAATAGAGCTTTCTTTTGGTGGTATTTGATCACCTCTGCGGTTTTTAAACAAAAAAGACCGACAATTTTGAAAAGAAAAAACAAATTTTTTTACCTTCTGCTATAAAACACAGCCAATAAAAAAAAAAGTAAATCTAATTTTTTTCTTCAATTTAGGCCAATATGTATTCTGCTGCATATTTTTGGTAAAAAAAATCCCAATAAGCGTATTGATTGGTTTGCTTATTTTTATGAAATTTTTATTAATTTTTTTTTTTCACTAATAATGACGGCGATCAGCGACTGATAGCGGGACTGCGACATTGGACAAATCAGACACTAAGTGACACTTTTGACACTTTTTTGGGACCAGTGACACCGATACAGTGATCAGTGCTAAATAATATGCACTGTTACTGTACTAATTATTATTATTATTATTATTATACAGGATTTATATAGCGCCAACAGTTTACGCAGCGCTTTACAACATTAGGGAGGACAGTACAAGTACAATACAATTCAATACAGGAGGAATCAGAGGGCCCTGCTCGTTAGAGCTTACAATCTAGGGGGGAGGGTCAAGTTATACAAAAGGGTAATAGCTGTGGGGGATGAGCTAATGGAGAAAATAGTGCAGTTGTTAGATGGAGGCAGGATAGGCTTCTCTGAAGAGAAAAGTTTTCAGGGATCGCCTAAAAGTGGATAAATGTGGAGACAGTCTGACAGATTGGGGTAGGGAATTCCAGAGGATGGGCGAGGCTCGGGAGAAGTCTTGGAGGCGGATATGGGAGGAGGTGATGACTAATGACACTAGCAGGGAAAGGGTTAACATCAGGGGGCAATCAAAGGGTTAAATGTGCTCCTAGGGAGTGCTTCCTAACTGTGGGGGGGTTGTGCTTGTACTTTAACGCCGCATACACACGATCAGAATTTCGGCCCGCAAAAGACTGATGAGAGTTTTTCGTCGGAAAATGCGACCGTGTGTATGCTGCATCGGTCTTTTGCTGGCGGAACTCCAGCCAGTAAAAGATTGAGAGCATGCTCTCAATTTTTTCGGACGGGAAAAGTTCCTATCCGAAAATGCGATCGTCTGTGGCAATTCCGACGCGCAAAATCCCTACGCATGCTCGGAAACAATTAGACGCATGCTCGGAAGCATTGAACGGCATTTCCTCGGCTCGTCGTAGTGTTGTAAGTCCCCGCGTTCTTGACGGTTGTAATTCCATCAAACTTTTGCGTGACCGTGTGTATGCAAGGCAAACTTGAGCGGAATCCCGTCGGAAAAGCCCTCATATCTTTTTCTGACGAGAAAACCGATCGTGTGTACGCGGGATAAGAAGACAGAGATCCGTGCTCCTGCTTAGCAGAAACACAGGATCTCTGTCTTCTCCTGTCACAGAACAGCGATCTGCCTTGTTTCTGCCGCTCTGTCTGCCTCGGGAACAATCGGGGGGGTCCCGGCGAACGGCTGGACCCGCTGATTGGCTCCCGCTGTGTCCAATCACATGATTTCGTGCAGAGAGCCCGCCCTGCTTCATAAAATGTACGTGGGGTGGTCTAGAAGTGGTTAAAGAGCTAGGTAGCCCAGAGTAAACAATCAATAAGACTTTAGCTTTCATTGATTTTTTTTTTTTTTTTTTTAAAGGTAAGTGCTAGACTGATTTCTGATTGGCTGCTATGGGTTCCTATCTAATATTCTTTTTTTGTATGGCCCGTGGCTGTACCCAATCTCCATTTCCACCATACATTTCTGGGGTCATGAGATCACTAAAAAAAAAATGAAGTCATTTGATGGTATTTTTCAGCCTTTGAAACAATAGAAAAAAAAAATAAAATAAAATAACCGCAGGGCCCTCCGATTTCTCCTGTATTGAATTGTATTGTAACTGTACTGTTTGCCCTAACGTTATAAAGCGCTGCACAAACTGTTGGCACTATATAAATCCTGCATAATAATAATAATAATAATAACATGTCGCCATTTGATGCCAGAATAATAGAATGGCGAGCATCTATGTATCAGGCAAACGATTTTACAGCCCCTTTAAACGTAACGTTGTGAGGTCATCCCCTCCTTGGAGCAACCCCCTCCCTGCAATAATAACGGTCCTTAATTAATTCGCGGTATTTTCGTCGTTGTTTTCCTTTAAGGAGTAGGCATGCTCCTACACCTACACTGCAGAGTGCTCAACATGCAGCGAAGACACGCGCCTGCAATTCTCCCAAAATGCCTCGGCTCTCATTTTCCTGCTGTCAGCTCTGCTTACAAACCTGTTACCATGCAACACAGAGCAGAGTCTTCCACCCCCACCCCACTAACCCTTCCGTCTACCATAGCCCACCCACCACCCTTGCCATTCTAGGCGCTCTGCAGTGCATGCTGGGAAATGTAGTACCCTGCTTCCAAGACCAGTTCTATAGTCACGGAAGTACAACCCATGGAAATTGTTGACTTTTTTTTCAACCTATTTAAACATTTAAACAACAGATCTTGATTCAAAGAGTGCCTACAGATAAATGATCAAAAATGTAGATCATATGGCAAAAAAAAAGAAAGTACACCCCTACATTTGCCAACACTTCAAATCCATGAAATTAGAATCCGGAGTTCCAGATAGGTGCCAATTATTCGAATCTCTTTAGGGGGCATGCAGGTGGTCTTATTTAAACCTCAGATATATATATATAGGGTCTGGTGTATACTATTGAGGTGTGTGGTGTCCTCATGCCAGAATCAATAGAACCTTCTAAGGCCCTCAGCAAGAAAATTGCGGATGCCTATGAGTCTCATAAAAAAATATGAAAGATTGCTAAAAAATTTCAAATCAATCCTTCCATAATACAGGCATACCCCACTTTTAAGTATGCAATGGGGTTTATTTACTAAAGCTGGAAAGTGCAAAATCAGGCTCACTTCTGCATAGAAACCAATGAGATTATAACCCCAGCTTGTTCAATTAAGCTTTTGTAATAAAACCTGGAAGCTCATTGGTTTCTATGCAGAAGTGAGCCTGATTTTGTACTTTCCAGGTTTAGTAAATAAACCCCATTGTGGACTTAAAATTGGGGTATGCCTGTAAAGAACTACATCTACAAATGTTACATACAGGCATACCCCACCTTTTAAGTACACAATGGGGTTTATTTACTAAAGCTGGAAAGTGCAAAATCAGGCTCACTTCTGCATAGAGACCAATGAGCTTCTAACCCCAGCTTGTTAAATTAGGCTTTGGTAATAAAACCTGGAAGCTCATTGGTTTCTGTGCAGAAGTGAGCCTGATTTTGTACTTTCCAGCTTTAGTAAATAAACCACATTGTGTACTTAAAAGTGGGGTATGCCTGTAGTTACATAGTAGGTGAGTTTGAAAAAAGACACAAGTCCATCATGTCCAACCTATGTGTGTGAGTGTATGTCAGTATTACTGTATATTGTTTATCCCTGTATATTGCGGTCATTTAGGTGCTTATCTAATAGTTTCTTGAAACTATCGATGCTCCCCGCTGATACCACCGCCTGTGGAAGGGAATTCCACATCCTTGCCGCTCTTACAGTAAAGAACCCTCTACGTAGTTTAAGGTTAACCCTCTTTTCTTCTAATTTTAATGAGTGGCAACGAGTCTTGTTAAACTCACTTCTGCGAAAAAGTTTTATCCCTATTGTGGGGTCACCAGTATGGTATTTGTATATTGAAATCATATACCCTCTCAAGCGTCTCTTCCACAGAGAGAATAAGTTCACTGCTCGCAACCTTTCCTCATAACTAAGATCCTCCAGACCCTTTATTAGCTTTGTTTCCCTTCTTTGTACTCTCTTCATTTCCAGTACATCCTTCCTGAGGACTGGTGCCCAGAACTGGACAGCATACTCTAGGTGCGGCCGGACCAGAGTCTTGTAGAGTGGGAGAATTATCATTTTATCTCTGGAGTTGATACCCTTTTTAATGCATGCCAATATTCTGTTTGCTTTGTTAGCAGCAGCTTGGCATTGCATGCCATTGCCGAGCCTATCATCTACTAGGACCCCCAGGTCCTTTTCCATCCTAGATTCCCCCAGAGGTTCTCCCCCCAGTGTATAGATTGCATTCATGGATGAACTGTAAGCCCAGGTTCACATATGTTTCCAGCCTGGGGTCCAGTACATTACTGTTCAGGTGTGATTCAGGTCCGAATTTTTGCCTGAATTCACACCTGAACTCGACCCCAAAACGCACAGGACCATTTTGGAATTCGCACCATGGCCACCCCGGACATGTGTGAACTGGTTCCATTGAGAGCTGGTTACACTCGCCTGTCATGCGAATTAAATGCTGTGAAAACCGCATCCAATTCGCAACATATGTGAACCCGGCCTTAAAGTGGAACTACACTGCATCTATGTCAGAAACCATGAAATCAGGCTGAGACAGAAGTACAGTTAAAACAGCTAAACACAATAGGGGTGTGATATTACATGTAGATTAGGGAGGCTTCACCTCCCTTTTATTCTAAGACACAGGGTGGAGGGGCGTGACACAGCCTGTTACTCAACCAAAAGAACTCACTGCTCCAGGTGAGACAGGAAACCTAATGATATCATGGGTGCCCGCCTTGGCTCGCCTCCGCATACGATCAACACTGAAGAAATGGCTGCACTCTAAGGTCCATCAAAATTCTTATTTAATGAACGAACATCCCAAGTGTTACAGACAGTTCAAATGGTAGACGCGTTTCACACACTAACAGGTGCGCTTATTCTTATGCAGAAATCTGCCCACACCATGTTATTGCCAAAAAATAATAAAGATTTGATTTCAAATATATATTTGTATGACAATTTAAAACAGTTTATTGATATTATTTATTTATTTTTACTCTGTATTCCAAAGGCCGTCAAATGATTTATATTGAACATGTGACCAGCAGGAGAGGACTAGAAGCTCCTCCTTCTTATGTTTCCCTGCAGACGGGCTTGGAAAGATCTGGGTCTTGTGACAGCTGTATATCGATTAGGAAAAAGCCACATAGATGTATTTTTATTAAAATAATTACAGTGCCATCATCCAAATACAGAAATAGAAGTGACAATGTAAATTAAACAGTGTGTAATTAGTATTACTTTAAAGTGGTTGTTACCTTTAAAAAGTAAATCACTGCCAGTCCCTCTATTTTATCCAGCCATAACCTACAGTGTAAGTGTTTTTTTTAAAACAATGCCTCTAAATACTTTTTTTCAGATATATTCAGGCCGGTCACGTGACTCCTGGCCACTCTCCTCCTCCGATGCAGGGCTACAGCGGGAGGGGCTGAAATCTCCCTCTGTCAGCCACGGTCAGGTGGCAGCGCAGCCTCTCCCATTGTAGCCCTAGATCAGATGAGGAGAGCGACCAGGAGTCACGTGACCAGTGGCAGGAGTGGGGGGCGGAGACGGCTCACACAGGAGCTGACAGGCAGGGAGTGGGGGGAGAGGAGAGCTGCAGATGACAGAGGCACATAAACTGACCACGGTAATCAGGGCTCAGCAGCTTTCGACAGGCTGGCCTGGGACTCTCATGGCGGTCTTACAGAAGTACAGACTCGCATGTTACATTTCATTATGGCTCTCTATAAAGTGCCTTCAGCAAGGGTCAGGGTCAACGGCCTTCTGTCGAAAGCCTTCTCCATCCATAACGGGACTAGACAAGGGTGTCCCCTTTCCCCATTGTTGTTTGTGCTTACACTTGAACCCTTCCTTAGACGCTTACAGGCATAACATTAAATGGATAACAATTTCAAATCATCAATAAAAAGTAGCAGCCTTTGCGAATGATGTCCTGCTATTCCTTTCCGAGCCACACATCACCTTGCCCAACCTTATCCATGATTTTCGTCTCTTTCAATTTGTTTCTAACTTAAAAATAAACTTTAGCAAATCCCATGCTCTAAATGTCACCTTACCAAAGCCAATAGTAGAACAGTGCAAAATGAATGTCCCATTCCACTGGCAATCAGAGGCAATAACATATCTAGGGATACAACTACCAACGCGTCTATCTGAACTCTATGCCAGAAACTATATACCGATTATACAAGCCATAACAGAGGATCTGGGACAAACCCATTTTTCCTTGTTTGGGAGAGCAGCTATATTAAAAATGAATGTGCTCCCACGCTTACTTTATGTCTTGCAGGCAGTGCCGATAGAATAACCTTCAACATTCCTGCGCACCTATCAGAAAATATGTACAACCTTTCTATGAGGCAGAAAACGCCCACGCATCAGCTATGCTCAACTAATCCTGCTGTAATCAAAAGGGGGGATAGGTCTTCCAGACCTAGGTAAATATCAATGGGCCTTCCATCCAGCCAGAATAATTGACTGGCATGCACATGATAAAGCAAAGGACTGGGTACAGCTGGAAGCATAATTTTCGAAGAGTCCTCTGAAAGCCACCCCATGGTTGACAATCCGTCAACTCCCCACTCCTCTGCAAAATCATCTGCTTATCAAACTGACCATTGTCAGCTTCCGCAAAGCATGCACTAAAACCGAAATATCATCAACGATGGGTCCCCTAACACCATTGCAAATGAATCCAGAACAACTGCCATACACCTTGTTCCGTTTCCCTGATGAAGCCAATGTTTTGGCGAAACTAGTAGGGACACCTCAACCCTTCATCTACAAGGCTGTACATTATACTGTTTTATGCTCCCCCAACTTATGTGTTGTCCATGAATTGTTGTTTTTAAACTAATTACAATAAACTCAACTTTCTTTTTATATCGTTTTGTATTGATGTACTCTTGGCACCGTAATAATCCCCTCTCCCTGTTACCTGTTGTATCAGATGTTTGTTTGTTTTGTTTTTTTTTCCTTTCTCTTTCCCCTTCTTCTCTCTCCTTCTCGCTTCTCTCCCTCATCCCTGTCTCTAGACCCTCATATTAGGCTGAAGATTTCTCCACAGCCAGGTACTCTACAGTAATAGGAGGACAAAAGAGGCCAAAGTGGATATAAGAGTACAAACACACTAGCACAATAGATCCCTCCAAGAATAATATGCACACCTTACTCCTGGTAGGAGAAACTGTCATTCCCAAATACCTCTCACTCCCTCTCCTACGACCTTCTCCCTTTCCTATATTCAAGATGTTCTCTAAACGTATAAGCTCTTAATAACCATTTTTCAGATAAATTGTTATAAGACTCATAAGTTAAAGGTCCATATACTATATGTATCCAATATGAATGGATTCCAGACATCGTTGAATGGGGCTTGCGTTTTTCTTGAGTGCATGGATTTATGTGGGAATAATGATTTATATATAATCATTTTTAAACGAAAATCAAGGTTTTATTTACACAATTTTCAAATGTAATTAGGTTTATATATTTCAGGATGATGTGTATATATGTATACATATGCAGTTACCAAGACATTATTGATAGTGCTGGGAATAGGATTATTGGTATTTTCGCATCAATTTCTTGTACATGTTATTTTGCGATTTTGCGTTTTTGTATGGTTTCAGCATGTTTTACATTTTTACGAATTTTGTTTATCATCATTTATACACAAGTTTTCCTTTGAGATTATTTAGCATTTATGATTTGAAAATTAGTGTTGTTACTTTGTACTTTGCTATTGTTTAATATTGTTTTAGTATTTATCATGGTCTTCATCACAAGGTTATGGATGTACACAATGGGAGAAGTTGAATAATGCGAATAGTAAAAATAATCATGTGTCTAGCGCATGTATATACATATATATATGCGCACTGGTTCACTTAGTAAACTTTTTTAGTTTGGTGGACCTTTATAGGCATTATTACATTGTCATGTTATCTTGTCTTCAAATTTTGATTTAAAATTCAACTTCATATCCCAGGTGTCTCCTATCTCTTGGGTGTCGGTCTAGAGTTTGATTATGTGGGCAGGTCTCTATTTGAGACTATCTCTGGATTGGCTATCAAAACCTGAAGTCCCTATATATACCCATGATCAAACTTTAATCATTCAGCTATGAATAAGCGCCATGATGGGGCGTGAAACATGTTAGCTATCTTTCCTGTTCCTCCCTGTACATGAGGTGACTGCATTTGGATTTTATTTCTTCATATCAATAAAGATGTCTTCTATGGTGTGCGGCCGTCCAGGATATTTTTCTCTTTCCACAAGCTTGTGCAGAGCCAGCACCTGTGAGTTCCATTAGGGCGGGTGTCTTGATACGGATTTGAGAGATTGGAGCGGCAATCTTTTGCTTATCCATATACTACTACCCCGACTTTCAACCTCAAGTTTAAATGTTACCCTGTTTCCCCGAAAATAAGACCTAGCGTGATTGTCGGTGATGGCTTCAATATAAGCCCTACCCCCCAAATAAGCCCTAGTTAAAGTCCTTGTAGGTCTTATTTTCAGGGAAGGGCTTATTTTTGGGGAAACAGGGTAGGGCTTATTTGGGGGGTAGGGCTTATATTGCAGCCATCACTGACAATCACGCTAGGTCTTATTTTCGGGGAAACAGGGTATGTTACGTATTTCCATATATGCAATTCAAATGTAAAATTCTTGATACTATTAGCTGACTCACAAAAGGACTGTTTTCCTACTACTCATCTGCTAGGAATGTCTTTGACTATGTGATGTTTGTAATGTTCAACATATATGAGATGTTTACCTGTATGTAAAATAAAATTTGTTTTGGAAAAAAAAAAAAGAATACATATAAAACACATATAAAAATGGTGTTTTTTGTTATACAACATATCACAAAATTGATCAATGATACAATTCATCCAGCAAGTCTATAACATGACAATTCCTTATATTTTCATAGACATATACTAATTGCTTGTGGCCCGGCATGTTTCATGGACATGGTCCACTTCTTCAGGAGCTGCCAGTATACTTATGTATCAAAAATTATCTGCAAAAAACAGTAGCTAAGCTTCCAACACTTGTATAGATGGGAAGAAAACTTTATTCACAGCATTCTTGGGGGTCCTCAGGAATGTTCTGATGCTCAATGAGAGGGGCAGATATCTTCCAATCATTTAATTTCTTTACAAATGAAGAGTAGATATTTACATCTGTGTCACGGTCAGAGCCGCACATATAATACCAAGCTATCAGGAAGGCAAATTTGGATTCAGTGTTGTAAAAAATTAAATAAGGGCTTGTTACTCTTCATCGAAAACCCCTCTAGTGTCCTTGTCAAAGTATTTTATCCAAGATACATGAAAGGCATCGGGCCACAAGCAATTATTAAATGTCTACGAAAATATGAGGAATTGTCATGTTATAGACTTGCTGGATGAAATGTATCATTGATCAACTTTATGATACGCTATATTACCAAAAGTATTGGGGCTCCTCCCTTTACACGCACATGAACTTTAATGGCATCCCATTCTTAGTCCGTAGTGTTCAATATTGAGTTGACCCACCCTTTGCGGCTATAACAGCTTCAACTCTTCTGGGAAGGCTGTCCACAAGGTTTAGGAGTGTGTCTATGGGAATGTTTGACCATTCTTCCAGAAGTGCATCTGTGAGGTCGGACAAGAAGGCCTGGCTCGCAGTCTCCGCTTTTATTCATCCCAAAGGGGATCTATCGGGTTGAGGCCAGGACTCTGTGCAGGCCAGTCAAATTCCTCCACCCCAAACTTGCTCATCCATGTCTTTATGGACCTTGCTTTGTGCACTGGTCCAAATCATCATCATCCCAATACTTTTGGTAATATAGTTTATGTTGTATAACAAAAAACACAATTTTTTTATATATCTTTAATGAAGAAATTGTATTTTAAGAAAAGTGCTGTGCCTTAAAAATCCCATTTCATATCTTTTGTTGTTCTATTTTGGTTAGTCATATAAAGTTGTGGCACTATAATTATAATCTATCTAAGCTTTTTGTACAATACTTTTTGCTCATACAAATTTTTTACATAATTTTCCAAAAAAATATGTATTATTTGTCATTACACTATTACTTAATTGCTAAAAAAAATATATAAGGTTAAACAAAATCTATAGTGCTTAGAAGACAAAGAGCTGACTTGGTATATGGAAGACTGACTTTTCACAAAACTCTTTGAAGAAGTGTACCTGTATCCTCATACTGACTATGGAAAACTAGCATCTGGATTTTAAATTCAGTTTTCTTCCAGAGCAGGCAAACTACAAATGTCCTCTTCTATGTCTACCTTTCTGGCCCTGCAATTGGTTAGTCAGAGCACTCATGGTATTTAACAGCCAATAGCAAGCCTGAGACATGGAGCTGAAGTAGCTGGATAAAGTCGGTATTTGCATATTTCAGCTCCTCGAGTTTAGAGACTACTGGGATGTTCTGGAAAAGTGCAGTCTGCCTGTAGACACATCTAGGAAAACGAGGTCACTTGATATTCTGTATCTTGTTGCCAGGAATTTTGCTTTAAAAAATGCTGGCAGCCATGAACTATAAAGCATCTGTATTGACAACTAATTCTAAATAAGCTCATTACCAGAGAACATACAGTAGAATGCCATTAAGTGCTCTCTGCATCAGAATGTCCCTGTGACATTACACTAATGTCATATAAAGTAGAAAAAAACTCCATTGCATATTCTATGTCCAGGGTTCAGTGGGGGAGAAATTTTAGCATAGGTGAAAGGAGAAAACTCCCCAATAGTGGGATTATGTGGGCCCAAAAAAGAGTATAAGAAGTGTAGCAAGACCCCCTTGGGTACTGCTGAGAATTACCCGCTCATCTGCATGGCCATGACCAAGTGAACCTTCCAAGCCACCTGACACTCTGGGTTCAGACATCCTCGTAACACTGTGCGGCAAGAATCAAACAACTCAATAGTATTAGGTTCTGAAATATTTTACTTGAACCAAAAAGGGGAAAGTTATTTCACAGAAAGAGGTAATAAATCTGCTGAGCCGGGATAACAGCGTCAACTCAGAAAACAAATTCCTCCCAATGGCACAAACAATGGTTCAGCAACGAACAATATTATATACATGTATGTACACTATATTCAGATCCAAAGTCACCTCCTAGCGGATGTTTCAGTTAACTACTTATGTTACCACTCTGAGATAGATGTGATCTAGCCAGCCTATGCTATCCTAATGAAAGAGCAGGTCTACAGAAGGTAATATATAGGCTTTCCAATGAGTAATGGCAATAGAGTTCCGTGTTGCAGATCTGATGTTCTTCGCTAGCTAGTTGGAGCTCGTTAACTGTAATCCATTTGGTTGTAGGTAAAGCAATAGGGTCCTAGTGGTGAAGAAGAAGAAATGGTGTTCTGTAATGGTGGCAGTGAATAGATAAAAGGTCGATTTGTCCTCTCACCAACGACCAAATCGTTCTGAGGTCTTCTGGACAGGAACACGTGTAGCGGCATTCGGGCAGCGGATCCGCTGTCTCAGTCTTCCGAAGTGACTTGCCCCACACACCCACACCAATGGGCACGCAATCCAAGTGAGGTTAGTGACAGGTTGTCCGACAGCGAATAACAGAGCTAGGCCCCTTAGGCCTTGGGGTGGAAGTAAGGCTCTGCGTGGTAGGCCGCGACCTCTCTCTCCCTGTTACACATAGAGGTCCGTCTGGAGTTAGGCCCAGGAGGAAGAGACCTCTGCGCGGGCTTCTCGCTCCTTTTATAGTCACTCCCAGCAACCTTCATGTCACCGTAAGGATCCCTGGGATGTGTAGTCTTAGGGTACATGAGTGCATAGCAATAGTCTGAAGAAGAACTATACATAGTAATTGACTTTGTTGGACACACAAGTATGGGGTCACTGATTACACGGATGACCAAAGGGACAAATGATGTCTAGAAACACTGAAAGGTACAATGCTTTCTGTTAACAGTCCATATAACTACAGAAGCAAAAATTAGGCATTGGATATAGTAAAAGTGTATAGTGTATAGTAAAATCACAACTACATTTTTATTTTACCTATGTCCAGGGTTCTAGCTATCAAATACTAGGAAAAAGATCAAAGTTGATGTAATCCCAATCACTAAATATTTTTAAATTTGCAGCTTTCATTAAAATAATAAGTGGTGATCCTGCTGTGGAGGTCCTTGTTCATGCACTTGCTGCTGTATGGTAACAACTAGGGATGAGCTTGATGTTCAGGTCGAACACAAGTTCGACTCAAACATCGGGTGTTCGCCCGTTCGCCAAAGAGTGAACATTATGGGGCGTTCGTGGCAAATTCGAGTGCTGCGGAATGCCCCATAATGCAATGCGAGATCGCAATGCCTTGCTGTATAAAGGTTGGCCAAAGCATGCACCATGACCTGCATGCTTTGGCCAATCCCAGCGCCCTCTGCTAAGAGAGCCATAATTGGCCAAAGGCAGGGTGTCTTTGGCCAATCATGGCTCAGGGGAACTAAGTCCACGCCCCACACTATATAAGGTTGCTTACACGGTGGCCATGTGTAGTATTGTTGGTGTGGACTAGGGATGAGCCAAACACCCCCCGGTTCGGTTTGCAGCAGAACATGCGAACAGACAAAAAATTGGTTCGAACAGGCAAACACTGTTAAAGTCTATGGGATATGAACGTGAAAAATCAAAAGTTCTAATTTTAAAGGCTTACAGTGCCTTGCAAAAGTATTCACCCTCTTGGCTTTTTACCTGTTTTGTTACATTACAGCCTTTAGTTCAATGTTTTTTTTTATCTGAATTATATGTAATGGATTAGAACACAATAGTCTAAGTTGGTGAAGTAAAATTAGAAAAATATATACATAAAACAATTTTTCAGAAATAAAAAACTGATAATTGCGTATATATTCACCCCCCTTTTTTATGAAGCCCATAAAAAGCTTTACCTTCAGAATTCACATAATTAGTGAAATAATGTCCACCTGTGTGCAATCTAAGTGTCACATGATCTGTCATTACATATACACACCTTTTTGAAAGGCCCCAGAGGCTGCAACACCTGAGCAAGAGGCACCACTAACCAAACATTGCCATGAAGACCAAGGAACTCTTCAAACAAGTAGGGGACAATGTTGTTGAGAAGTACAAGTCAGGGTTAGGTTATAAAAAAATATCCAAATCTTTGATGATTCCTAGGAGCACCATCAAATCTATCATAACCAAATGGAAGGAACATGGCACAACAGCAAACCTGCCAAGAGACGGCAGTACACCAAAACTCACGGACCGGGCAAGGAGGGCATTAATCAGAGAGGCAGCACAGAGACCTAAGGTATCCCTGGAGGAGCTGCAGAGTTCCACAGCATAGACTGGAATATCTGTACATAGGACGACAATAAGCCGTACGCTCCATAGAGTTGGGCTTTATGGCAGAGTGGCCAGAAGACAGCCATTACTTTCAGCAAAAAACTAAATGGCACATTTTGAGTTTGCAAAAAGGCATGTGGGAAACCCCCAAAATGTATGGAGGAAGGTGCTCTGGTCTGATGAGCTTTTTGGCCATCAAATTAAATTTTTGGCCATCAAAAAAAACGCTATGTCTGGCGCAAACCCAACACATCACATCACCCAAAGAACACCATCCCCACAGTGAAACATGGTGGTGGCAGCATCATGCTGTGGGGATGTTTTTCAGCAGTCAGGACTGTGAAAATGGTCAGAGTTGAGGGAAAGATGGATGGTGCTAAATACAGGGATATTCTTGAGCCAAACCTGTACCATTTTATGTGTGATTTGAGGCTAGGAAGGAGGTTCACCTTCCCGCAGGACAATGACCCCAAACACATTGCCAAAGCAACACTTGAGTGGTTTAAGAGGAAACATGTAAATGTGTTGGAATGGCCTAGTCAAAGCCCAGACCTCAATCCAATAGAAAATCTGTGGTTAGACTTAAAGATTGCTGTTCGCAAGCGCAAACCATCCAACTTGAAGGAGCTGGAACAGTTTTGCAAGGAGGAATTGGCAAAAATCCCAGTGGTAAGATGTGGCAAGCTCATAGAGATTTATGCAAAGCAACTTGAGCTGTGACAGCCGCAAAAGGTGGCTCTACAAAGTATTGACTTTAGGGGGGTGAATAGTTATGCACATTGACTTTTTCTGTTATTTTGTTCTATTTGTTGTTTGCTTCACAATAAAAAAAACATCTTCAACGTTGTGGGCATGTTCTGTAAATTAAATGATGCAAATCTTCAAACAATCCATGTAAATTCCAGGTTGTGAGGCAACAAAACACGAAAAATGCCAAGGGGGTGAATACTTTTGCAAGGCACTGTATATGCAAGTTATTGCCATAAAAAGTGTTTGGGGACCCGGGTCCTACCCCAGGGGACATGTATCAATGCAAAAGAAATTTTTAAAAATGGATGTTTTTTGGGGAGCAGTGATTTTAATAATGCTTAAAGTGAAATAATAAAAGTGATATATTCCTTTAAATATCGTGCCTGGAGGGTGTCCTTAGTATGCCTGTAAAGTAGCACATTTTTCCCATGTTTAGAACAATACCACAGCAAAATTACATTTCATTGAAAAAAATGGCATGGGTTCCCCCCCTCCAGTCCATTACCAGGCCCTTTGGGTCTGATATAGATATTAAGGGGACCCCACACCCACATTTAACAAAAAAATGGCGGGAGGGTCCCCCAGACACTATATACTCTGAACAGCAGTATATATACTATATGGCCTGCTCTATATACTCTGCAGAAAATTGGGCCTTAGGTGTTGGTGGTACCAGAACACTGTAAACCCTCACAGTTACTCTTGGTGAGCGCAGGAACGGGCCCTGCTGTGAAATACTATATCAAAAATTGTAATTACATGCCCCTGTTAAACAGAGGCAGAAAAATTGGGCCTTTGGTGGTGGTGGTGGTACAAGAACACTGTAATGCCCCGTACACACGGTTGTCGGACATTGATCGGACATTCCGACAACAAAATCCTCGGATTTTTTCCGACGGATGTTGGCTCAAACTTGTTTTGCCTACACACGGTCGCACAAAGTTGTCGGAATGTCCGATCGCCAACCACGCGGTCACGTACACCACGTATGACGAGACTAGAAAAGGCCGGTTCAGAACCAAGCGCGGCACCCTTTGGGCTCCTTTTGCTAATCTCGTGTTAGTAAAAGTTTGGTGAGAGACGATTCGCGCTTTTTCAGACTTGTGGCTTTCAGATCGTTTTCTGCCATTCAGTTTGTGCTTGTGGGTTTGTATCTGCTCTTCAGTGCGTGCAAGCAAGTTCCGCGTGACTTTAAGGAGTCATTGTATTCTTGTTCGTTCGTTACTGGTTTTCAGGTCGATCTTCACAGGCCTTGCTGTTCTTCAGTGCGTTCTGTTACTTCGTTCTGAGCAGCCGACCGTTTTCTAGCCATGTTTCGTATGCGTACTCCTCGTAGAGTTCGTGCTGTGCAGGGGCTTGGTGTTGGGGTCCTGACCTTGACACAAGTCCAGTCCATGAACAGGGTGGGGAGGAGTTCATGGACCAAGAATTGGTTGCTTCAGCGTGACCAGTTCTGTCATATGCCTTTGCTCCGTGAGATCCGTGAGAATAATCCTGATGATTTCAGGAACTTTCTCCGGATGATGGACCCCGTATTTCACAGTTTTTTGGCTTCGCTGACCCCCTATATTAGCAGGCAGGATACCTGCATAAGGCAAGCCATCACTCCGGAGCAGAGGTTGGTCGCTACCTTGCGGTATTTGGCCACAGGGAGAAGCCTGCAGGACCTCAAGTTCTCGACAGGCATCTCCCCCCAGGCTCTGGGGATCATTATCCCAGAGACCTGTTCTGCCATCATACAGGTCCTGCAGAAGGAATATATGAAGGTAAGATTTTTATCCATTTATATCACATTTTATTGTATTGAATGTTTGCTAATATATTGTATTTCTTTCCTCATTCCCTAATTACCATGATTGTAATATGCTGTGAATGTCCCCTTTGTTCTCATGCATGCTGGATTTTTATGTAATTATTATTTTATGCCCTTCATACATATTTGCCCTTCACTAACCTACCCAGCATGGTGTCTCCTGCCCTATATTCACCTCATGTAGTCACTTAACAATGTATTTTATCAGCTCTATAGTAGTGCTTTACCCCAAACACCCCCTAAAATGTTTGAAAATGTTATTTTTGATTTTAATTCAGGCAGAGTGCCAGAGGCTTTTTTTGTGGTGTCCCCAAATTTTTGGTAACCCTCCCTCCCCCCAACTGCTAAGTCAGCTGATCCCAATTCTCTATCTATCCTCAATCATCTATCTGCTGACTTTGCCAAACCCATACACACTATACCCACCTCTGGTCAGATTTATGAATGAATTCCCCAAAGCATGTAGTGCAAGGGCCTGCCTGTATACTTTCCAATGGAACTGTTTTAAGTTTTTGTATCCTATTATTATCTTGATAGGTAATAGCAGAATGTCCAAATGTCCTCAAATGTGTACAATGTGTATTTATATTTATATCTTTGTATTCAGACACTTCTTACCTGTCCAGTGGTCTGCCAATAGTGTAACTAAGGAGGGGCTGTTCCAAGTAATACCCTGTATTTAGGCATTCATCTCTCAATGAAGTGAAGAGGGTTACCTGTCCAAGAGTTCCCCCCCCCCCTATAATGTTAGAAATGGCCCATGAGGGGGGGAGGGGGAATATGATAGGTGTACCTTATACTTTGTTGTTGTTAAATTCCCCTTAATAAATGCTATCTGGAGGTTGCCCCAGAATGTTTGTGTCTAATCTGCTTGCCAGGTTTCTGTGAAAAAATAGTAATGTTTATTTTTTTTTCCTCAACAGTTTCCTTCCACGCCACAGGAATGGCAGACTGTGGCCTCCCACTTTGCCCAGCGGTGGGACTTTCCTAACTGCGGAGGGGCAATTGATGGGAAACACGTCCACATCGTCCCACCACCCAACTCGGGGTCGTACTATTATAATTACAAGGGGTTTAATAGTATAGTGATGTTGGCGGTGGTGTCGGCTAATTACGAGTTCTTGTATGTGGACGTGGGGAAGAATGGCCGGATGTCCGATGGTGGAGTGATCGCCCAGACGGAGTTCTACAGGCGTCTCCAGAATGGCAGCTTGGACTTGCCACCTCCAGAGGACAATGTTGAAGGTCTCCCACTTGTGTTCGTTGCTGATGAAGCGTTTGCGCTGGGGGACCACCTGATGCGGCCATTCCCGATGAGGACCCTCACCCCGGAACAGAGGGTTTTTAATTACTGGCTGGCCAGAGCCCGAAGAGTGGTGGAGAACACATTTGGAATCCTGGCCAGCCGGTTCCGATTATTTCTGACACCCATCCATATGGCGGAGTATAAACTGAACCATATAATACTTGCGTGCTGTGTTCTCCATAATTTTTTAAGAAAACATTCAGCCAACTATGCTGGCTCAGTTGGGCCTGAGGCCGGAATCCCAAATACATCAACAATGACGGCGCTTGAAAGTGGCCGTCCTGGCTTGCCCCCCCTGAATGCCGTGATGTCCGGTTACGCTACCTGGAGTTCTTTGCGGGTAGGGGGGCTATCAATATGCCAGACAATCTGTGACACCTTTTTCAAATAAAAGACAACCAAAAGAAATTCTTGGTGGACATTTACTGCTTGTGTTTGTTTTAGCTGACCCTGACAGAAATGTGTTGAGTGCAGAAAATGTCGTGATTGGGTAACCTTATAAAAAATAGTGTTGGCTGGTACTTCCTAAATGCCAAAACACATTTCACTACAAGTGCACTTGCAACTGCACTGAACCTGCACTTGTAGTGCAAAGTGTATTTTCCCTTAGGAAATAACCCCCATTTTTGCATAAAACAGCAATTACATCACCCCAAAAGTGTTGTAGCGTTGAGACAATAATCCACACATTCTTGATGAACAATCTTTTTAATACCTGCACAATCACATGTGCATCTACCAAAGGTTTTTCTGACAAACCAACATGTTTGTTGTATAACAATTTTTGTGGTGTCATTATCCAAAATCAAAATGTGCATTTTATAGAAAACAGGCCTGTGTAAAACCCATAAGAAAGACACAAATCTTGAAGTTACAAAGTTCACATTTGGTAGAACTTGAAGGCAATATCAGACATGAGTATTTAGGAACTGTGTTTGATATTGCGTTCAGATGGGGGGAAATCACCCCTGGAAAAGCCAAATTTGGAACATGCACACCAACTTCAGAATGTCAACATGTGCGACCTGCCATCACTGGGGATCAAGGGACGTGTTTTGGGGGAGAAAGCCCTTCCTCACCGCTACTTTATTATTGAGGAAGGGGTTGCACCCCCAAAACGCGTCCCTTGATCTCCCGTGATGGCAGATAGCACATGTTGACACACTGTGTGCATCCTCCAAATTTGGCTTTGGGAAAAATCACAAAAATATTTCGCACATTGTAGCACACAAAAGAAGAAAGTGATTTGGAGGGGTTTTAAACTCGCCCCAAAACATCAATGATGTTTTTATATTTTGGAATAACATCATTGATGTTTTGCTTGATGATTTCCAATTGTAAATTACACCCCATGATCTCCCCGATCAGGATCTGGGCACTTTCGGATGTGAAAGGATCTTCATCCACAACCTCACGATCACCTAAAAAGAGAGGAAACCCAAAATAAATTAGGTTTCCCAAAAAATGCCGCCATCCATCTCTTTCCTGAGCCTGTGGTCGCCGACACTCACCTGTTGTGGTGACTAGTTCCACCACATCTTCCTCCTCCTGCTCAGCTTGTGTTGGGGGGATTTCCCCTTCTTCCAGAGGGGGGGGGCTCTGGTCTCCTCAGATGAGGGGTGTCCTCCGAGTCTTTTCTCCCCTATGTAAAACAAAAATGGTATAATTAGCACACAGATATTTAATGTCAGAACTATAAAGATGAAACATTGCTTGGAAGTGGGGTACAATTATCTATTTTAGCAGAGTTCCAACATGTAGCATTTTCAGTGTCCTTTGTCAATCTGTGATACTTTACCTGTTTAGTACAAGCTTCACAGATGGAGCCCCCCCCATAGTATACACTGGAGCACCTGTGTGGCCCCCCTAATAAAAATGGTGTTCTGGGGTCCCACACTAGTGCTCCAGTGTCCAGATGTGAAAACAGCTGCTGAGTGTTCTCTCCTTACACAGAATCTAGTTTGCATTTCATTCTAGTAACAAAGCCATCTACACAACCCAATTCTTTGAAGACAAGTATAGGGCGTCAAAATGGTGGCCAAATGCATATGGGCTAAACAATGGTATTTTATAGTCCGAAATAGAAATGTGTGATCCGAACGAATAATGGGCCCATGAACATGAAAGTTGCCATTTTAAACTGTACAACAGTTCCTAAAAGCACATGGAGCAGCACGAACGTAATAAACACAAAAAGAATAGGAACACAGCACAACTACTTACTTTTTTGCAGCACTCTCCGGATCTTTCTGTACTGCTCATGTTCTCGTAATTTCAGGTCCGACCACCGCTTCCTGAGCTGATCTTTCGATCGTCGTACCCCGAATTTCCGGTGCAGACTCCTGACCACTTTCGCCATGATCTTGGCCTTTCGGACATTGGGGTTGGGGTAAGGTCCATACTTCCCATCATAGTCGGCCCTCTTCAGGATGTCCACCATCTCCAACATCTCCCCAAAGGACATATTTGAGTCCTTCAATCTCCTTCTGGATCGGGACGTTTCAGGCTCCGGCCTTTCCTCCTCCTCCTCGTTGCTGTAATTAGCACGATCCTGCTGTCTATCCGCCATGTGCTCTTCCTCCACTGCGCCGAACGAAAAGGGGCGGGGAATAGAATAGAAAGAACGTCAGGGGCGGGCGGAGTTATACGCATGCGCAGTGTGTATAAATCGTAACGCGCGCGTCTTACGTACGATCTGTGAGCGGAGGAAGGAGCATCGGAGACGCCGATCGTGCTAACGAAGGTAGGATCTAAACTTGGGCCTATACTGCTTCGAAATTGAAGCGTATATTGTAACAAGATTAGGGGAGTTTGGCCTGACATTAGGGTTTGTCTTGTGTTGTGTCTTGCAGAGAAAATGGATGGGTTCAATGACCACAATTTCCTGCCCCTGTTCATTGACAAATACAGGGAGCTGCCCTGTCTGTGGCAGGTCAGACACCCCCACTATAATCACAAACAAAAGAGGCAGGCAGCGCTGGAGAAACTGCTGGAGTTGGTGAAGCCGGTGGTCCCCACAGCAACCATCCCCTATTTAAAAGCTAAAATTGGTGGCCTGAGGAGCACATATCTTAGGGAGCGCAAGAAGGTCACAGATTCCCAGAGGTCCGGAGCTGCAGCAGATGACGTTTATGTCCCCAGGCTGTGTAACTATGAGAGACTGCGATTTCTGTCAGACCACACTGAAGTCAGGGAATCCCTCTCTACTCTTCCTTCCACCCTTCCTTCCATCCCAGCTGAGGCTTCTGATGTCCAACCTGGGCCTTCCAGCCAGGAAGAAGTGGAGGAGCCCAGCTGGAGTCAGGTATAGCATTCTTCTACAGATTTCTGGGCAATAAATAAATGATGTTTACTAGATGTTATTATTGATCACTAATTGCTGATTAAAAAAAGTGTTTTACATATCAATAGACAGTAGTGGGCACCCAAAATTGGGACAAGAATGCAAAATGCTGAGCTCAGAATGATAGTCTGTTAAATTTGTTAACATTCAATTTGCAGCAGTCAGGAGGTGAAAATTGTGTGTGATTGATGTAAAAAATACTAAAACTATGTCCCTTTTTCATACACAGGAAGACCTCAGCCAGGAGGAGGTTGTGGAATGTGGCAGTCAGGAGGAGGCGGGGATTAGTTGCAGCCAGGAGGAGGCGGGGCTAAGTGTCAGCCAAGAGAAGCCAGGGACAAGTGTCAGCCAAGAGAAGCCTGGGACAAGTCGCAGCCTGACTGAGTCTCAGGTTCCTCCCCTCCGCCTGCCACATAAACGAGCCAGGAAGGCCACTCCCAGTCCTGTGCAGGATTCAGTGTACAGGCTGATCCAGGAGGCTTCGGCGTCCCTCAGAGCCTTCCCCAGTCCTGAAGAGGCCTTTGCCTGCATGGCTGCCACCAAATTGCAGGGCATGCAGGAGGGCCAACACAAGATCTCTGAGGACCTGATTTATAAAGTCCTATGTAAGGGGGAGAGTGGGGAACTGACACACAAGACGGATGTCATAGAGAGGGACGATCCTCCTCCTCCTCCTGCTGCCACAACTCCACCACCACAGCCAAAGCCTGGAAGGAAGCGTGGAAGGAAGACCTGAGAGTGATGACCTGGGTTCAGTCTGGTCTGACAGAAGATGCAGTCTCTCGTATGACCACAGCCTGGGGACATAGATGACATCTGCTGCTTTCCGGATCTCTGGGACTTCTGGACCAGACTGCACTCCCTTAGATAAGGACTCCTCAGGCCACCAATTTTGCTTTTAAATAATTGATGTCTGCCCTGGGGGTCCAAGGCTTCGCCCACTTCTGCAGTTTCTCCAGCGTTGCTTCCCTCTTTGTTTATAGTTGTGACCCCTTAATAAAATTTTTTTAGGTAAATTATACTCTCCTGTGTGTGTTTTCATCCAAAAAGGACAGTTTGTTGGTGACGATTAAGGTACATTTCTAAAGTACAATGTGAAAATAACAAGGGACAACAACACCAAACAATCTCCTACAGATTAATTAGAACAACATATCAATGGTGTTGTGGGAACTTGTCACCAAAAACACACACAAACATTTTCGGGAGTACAAATCAAAATCACCAAAAAAAAAAATATGTTGTCAGATGTGAGAAATCAAAATATATTGAGGGAATCCCGAGAAATAGTAACGAAATAAGTTTGTGAGAAGTGTGTGTGAATATGAGCAGCAAAACGACTTAATTCTTGTCACATTATAATGAAGAAGAGAGTGCGCTGTATTAAACCATTTTTAACATTGCAGCGTGACGAAAGTGCTGTATCCATTGCGAACGCTAAGTTTACCAGAACGAGCTGTTCCGTGTCGGAATTTCTTCTGAGCATGCGTGGCACTTTGTGCGTCGGAACAGGCCACACACGGTCGGAATTGACGCGATCGGATTTTGTTGTCGGAAAATTTTATCTCCTGCTGTCCAACTTTGTGTGTCGGAAAATCCTATGGAAAATGTCCGATGCCGCCCACACACGGTCGGAATTACCGACAACACGCTCCGATCGGACATTGTCCATCGGAAAATCCGACAGTGTGTACGGGGCATAAGCCCTCACAGATACTTTTGTTGGGCGCAGGAACGGGCCCTGCATTGAAATATTATATCAATAATTGTAATTACATGCCCCTGTTAAACAGAGGCAGAAAAATTGGGCCTTGGGTGGTGGTGCCACAACACTGTAACCCCTCACAGATACTCTTGTTGGGCGCAGGAACAAGCCCTGTGTTGAAATATTGTATCAAAAATTGTCATTAAATGCCCCTGTTAAACAGGGGCAGAAAAATTGGGCCTTGGGTGGTGTTGCCACAACACTGTAACCCCTCACAGTTACTCTTGTTGGCCGCAGGAACGAGCCATGGTGTGAAATATTATATCAAGAATTGTAATTACATGCCCCTGTTAAACAGGGGCAGAACAATTGGGCCTTGGGTTGTGGTGGTGGTGCCACAACACTGTAACCCCTCACAGATACTCTTGTTGGGTGGGTGCAGGAACGGGCCCTGCTGTGAAATATTAGATCAAAAATTGTAATTACATGCCCTTGTTAAACAGGGGCAGAAAAATTGGGCCTTGGGTGGTGGTGCCCTAAACCAAAAATATTGTTGGAAGCTAGCATCATCAAGATTGAGGAGGAATAGGATAGTCAGCATAGGCAGTCTTCAAGGGATCCCACATCCATAATAAATTCAATCAATTACATCAGCATCAGGTGCTTGATAGCTGCTGATCCAAGACTGATTCATTTTTATGAATGTGAGCCTATCAATGAAGTCTGTGGACGAGCGCATTCTTTGATCCGTTACAAACCCTCCAGCAGCACTGAATGTGCGTTCAGAAAGCACGCTGGATGCAGGACAGGCCAGTAGCTCAATTGCATATTGAGCAGGTTCTGGCCAGTGGTCCATCCTCAAGACCCAGTAACCCAGTGGATGCTCTGTTGGAAAGGTCAACAAGTCTGCTCTTGCCCTTAGATATTCCTGCACCATGTAATGCAGACGCTGGCGATGGTTGCTTGAACCGATCAGACCTTGGCGCTGAGGACTGAAAAATTGTTTAAAGGCATCAGTCAGCCGGCCACCTTCTCCACCGCTCTTCCTCTGACTGAACAAAGCCTCAGCAACACGTTGTCCAGCACCAGGATATTGTAACCTCCCAGGGTCTGGAAATGCATTGCACAAACCTTTCTTCAAGGCCTCCTGAAGATGTTTCATCCTCTGCTCCCTCTGCGAAGGCAGTATGAGTTCTGCAACCTTACCCTTGTAACATGGATCAAGAAGTTTTGCCAGCCAGTAATGATCCCTCTCCTTGATACCATGAATCCTAGGGTCCTTTCGCAGGCTTTGCAGAATCAGGGAGGCCATGCAGCGTAAGTTTGCAGAGGCATTCGATTCTGAGTCCTCTGGGTCACTAAGGATCACATGATCTGTAACTACCTCCTCCCAGCCACGTACAACTCCTTGGGTTACTGGGGACTAAAAACCATCCCTTGAAGGCTGCTGCTGAGTGTTATCCTCTACATTCATGCTGACACAATCCTCCTCCTCCTCTTCTTCCTGTGTGTTTGGCGGGCCTGCAGGAATGCTATCTGGATAAAGGGGGCCTTGAGAGGTAAGGAAGTCTTCCTCTTCCTCCCGCTGTTCTGCCTCAAGTGCCTTGTCCATGATTCCACTAAGCGTGTGCTCCAACAGGATGACTAGAGGGACAGTGTCACTAATGCATGCTTTGTCGCTGCTCACCATCCTTGTGGCCTCCTCAAATGGTGACAGGACAGTGCATGCATCCTTGATCAGTAGCCACTGGCGTGGCGAAAAGAAGCCAAGCTCCCCTGACCCTGTCCAGGTGTCACTCGCACAGGTACTCATTGATGGCCCTCTGCTGTGTGTGCAGCCGCTGCAGCATTGCCAACATTGAGTTCCACCTGGTGAGCATGTCACAAATGAGGCGGTTGGTGGGCAGGTTGCATTCTCTTTGAATGTCAGCCAGCCGAGCACTGGTATTGTATGACCGGCGGAAATGACCACAGACTTTTCTGGCCTGCCTCAAGAGATCCTGTAAGCCTGGGTACCTGCTCAAGAACCGCTGCACCACCAAATTCAGGACATGTGCCAAACATGGAACATGGGTTAACTGTCCCCGTCGGAGGGCGGAGAGAAGGTTGGTGCCATTGTCTCCAACAACCATTCCTAGCTGAAGCTGGCGTGGCGTCAACCACCTCTGAGCCTGCCCCTGGAGAGCTGACAGAATCTCTGCCCAAATGTAGCCATTCAAGAACAGTCACAGAGTTGTTGTGAAGCCACGCCTTCGTTATTTTAGCTGTGTGCTTAGGGTCATTGTCTTGTTGGAAGGTAAACCTTCGGCCCAGTCTGAGGTCCTGAGCACTCTCGAGAAGGTTTTCGTCCAGGATATCCCTGTACTTGGGCGCATTCATCTTTCCCTTGATTGCAACCAGTCGTCCTGTCCCTGCAGCTGAAAAACACCCCCACAGCATGATGCTGCCACCACCATGCTTCACTGTTGGGACTGTATTGGACAGGTGATGAGCAGTGCCTGGTTTTCTCCACACATACCGCTTAGAATTAAGGCCAAAAAGTTCTATCTTGGTCTCATCAGACCAGAGAATCTTATTTCTCATCATCTTGGAGTCCTTCAGGTGTTTTTTTAGCAAACTCCATGCAGGCTTTCATGTGTCTTGCACTGAGGAGAGGCTTCCGTCGGACCACTCTGCCATAAAGCCCTGACTGGTGGAGGGCTGCAGTGATGGTTGACTTTCTACAACTTTCTCCCATCTCCTGACTGCATCTCTGGAGCTCAGCCACAGTGATCTTTGGGTTCTTCTTTACCTCTCTCACCAAGGCTCTTCTCCCCCGATAGCTCAGTTTGGCCGGACGGCCAGCTCTAGGAAGGGTTCTGGTTGTCCCAAACATCTTCCATTTAAGAATTATGGAGGCCACAGTGCTCTTAGGAACCTTAAGTGCAGCAGAAATTTTCTGTAACCTTGGCCAGATCTGTGCCTTGCCACAATTCTGTCTCTGAGCTCTTCAGGCAGTTCCTTTGACCCCATGATTCTAATTTGCTCTGACATGCACTGTGAGCTGTAAGGTCTTATATAGACAGGCGTGTGGCTTTCCTAATCAAAAACTTGAGTTAAATATATGAGTGTCACAGCAAAGGGTCTGAATACTTAGAACCATACGATATTTCAGTTTTTCTTTTTTAATAAATCTGCAAAAATGTCAACAATTCTGTGTTTTTCTGTCAATATGGGGTGCTGTGTATACATTAATGAGGAAAAAAATGAACTTAAATGATTTTAGCAAATGGCTGCAATATAACAAAGAGTGAAACATTTAAGGGGGTCTCACTGTATATATCATATACACTGCCTGTACTGACTGGATATATATATCAAATACACTGCCGCTAACTAACCTGCCTGCCTAATCTAGCTCAATTGCTCTATCTCCGTCCACAATAACACACTATTCGGGCGCTGTGTAAGCACCCTTATGTAGTGTGGGGCGTGGACTTAGTCCCCATGAGCCATGATTGGCCAAAGGCACCCTGCCTTTGGCCAATTATAGCTCTCGCTGAGGAGCGTGCTGTGATTGGCCAAAGCATGCAGGTCAGGTGTATGCTTTGGCCAATCATCATACAGCAATGCATTGCAGTCTTGCAGTCGAATTTGCTGCGAACGCCCCATAAAATTTGCTTTTCGGCGAACGGGTGAACACCCGTTGTTCGAGCCGAACGTACATATAAGCCTTTAAAATGAGCCCTTTTGATTTTTCACGTTCGTGTCCCATAGACTTTAACGGTGTTCGCGTGTTCCAACAAATTTTTTGCCTGTTCACATGTTCTGCTCTTGACCAAACCAGGGGGTGTTCGGCTCATCCCTAGTGACAACGCTTCGTCCTTGCATACCAGTTGTTCTCCTGCATTGTCACCCTGTTACATGGGCTTCCAATGAAGACTACAAGTGGCCCTTTCAGAGCAGATTACGCAGACATGGTCCTCTCTGTTGTAGCCATCATTTCTCATCACTCTTAAAATTACTGTGCAGCCATTGCTGGGGTGTCTATGGAAGGAAAGAGGCTGCAGCAGTACTGAGATGCAACAATGAATTTAAAAAAAGATCAAAACAAGTATTTTATTAACCTGATGTCACTGACTGTAAGCATATACACTCACCGGCCACTTTATTAGGTACACCTTGCTAGTACCGGGTTGGGCCCCCCTTTTGCCTTCAGAGCTGCCTTAATTCTTTGTGGAATAGATTCAAAAAGGTGTTGGAAACATTCCTCAGAGATTTTGGTCCATATTGACATGATGGCATCACGCAGTTGTTGTAGATTTGTCGGCTGCACATCCATGATGCGAATCTCACGTTCCACCACATCCCAAAGGTGCTCTATTGGATGAGATCTGGTGACTGTGGAGGCCATTGGAGTACAGGGACCTCATTGTCATGTTCAAGAAATCAGTGGTAAGATGATTGGAGCTTTGTGACATGATGCATTATCCTGCTGGAAGGAGCCATCAGAAGATGGGTACACTGTAGTCATAAAGGGATAGACATGGTCAGCAACAATACTCAGGTAGGTTGTGCTGTTTAAACGATGCTCAATTAGTAGTAAGGGGCCCAAAAAGTGCCAAAACAATATTCCCCACACTATTACACCACCACCAGCCTGAACCATTGATACAATACAGGATGGATCCATGCTTTCATGTTGTTTACGCCAAATCCTGACCCAACCATCTGAATGTCGCAACTGAAATCGAGACTCATCAGACCAGGCAACGTTTTCCCAATCTTCTATTGTCCAATTTTAGCCCATCTGCTTCAAGGTTCGATGTTTTGTGCATTCAGAGATGGTATTCTGCATACCTTGGTTGTAACGAGTGGTTATTTGAGTTACTGTTGCCTTTCTATCATCTAGAACCAGTCTGTCCATTCTCATCTGACCTCTGGCATCAACAAGCATTTTCCTCCACACAACTGCCACTCACTCGATATTTTCTCTTTTTTGGACCATCCTCTGTAAATCCTGGGGATGAGTGTGCTAGAAAATCCCAGTAGATCAGCAGTTTTTGAAATACTCAAGACCAGCCCGTCTGGTACCAACAACCATGCCACATTCAAAGTCACATAAATCCCCTTTCTTCCCCGTTCTGATCCTCGGTTTGAACTTCAGCAAGCCGTCTTTACCACGTCTAGATGCCTAAATGCATTGAGTTGCTGCCATGTGATTGGCTGATTAGCAATTTGTGTTACCAAGCAATTGAACAGGTGAACCAAATAAAGTGGCCGGTGAGTATATGTGGCAGCACATCCATAGGCTTTAGCATCAAGCTGCCACATACATGTGTATAACTGGTGCCGCTGTTCTGTGCTAGGAGCATGCTCAGCTTTCTGGCAGAACTCGCACCAACAGGTCCTGGTCACCTTTTATGATCAGTAGCCAGTAGGTCAAGCTCACAATCATTTGACCACTGTGACAGCCAATTAGTGATCACATGATCAGGATCAGCCTACCCACATAAAGAACCCCTTAACCGGCTGTACATAGATCAAAAGCCGATGTTGATTGATAGATCGACTTCTGTACCACCAGAATGTTTAAACATGGATCAAAATTCATCCAGTCCCTACTGAACGGGGCGAATTTCGATCCACGTAAAACCACCCTGTCGGATTTTTGCCACTCAATCAGCGACGCAGGCTATAGTCTGTAATGCTGATCAGTGAATTGCTGTCAGAATACAATCGCTCAACGGGAGGATTCCTCCATCCACCTCGAATGTGTTGATGGGGAAGTAAAGTCATTTTTTTCTTTTTCCTTAAACCTGCTGGTTCAATGAAAAGAAATGACTCATCTATGGACTGCTTTAGAAGGCCAGCAAAAGCTGACAGTAAGAAAATATGGTCATTATTTTATGATACACAATGCTTTGACAAATTTAATGTAATTTAGTTAGCATTTGCCTCCATTTTATGTATAATTTGGTTGTTTTCTATTTCAATGGCTTTCTATTTTCAAAGTTTATAATTACGTAAATGCTGGTTTCCTTTCTAAAAAGGGTATTTTGCATTTTCTGTGCGCAACATAGTGTATCTGATTTGTATTTTTTGGAAGTTCCCAATCTCATGCCCACCCCCTGACCACACTTCACTTTATTGAGGCTTCTTGGCCTTTTCCACTTTGCCGCTTCCTTATTTATTACATACCAAGAAATGACTCACTAGCCTGCTTGTGATAGTCATGCACAGTGCAGCACATGGCTGCCCAAGGAAGAAGCAAAGGAAAGTGTTGTCACGTTAAAGGAAAACTGCCATGTGACAATCACGAAGCCTTCCATTGACCACCATTCCTTCTGATGATGCAAGTTGTCTGGCTGTCATGCTGGTGCATTTGCTTCCAATGCTTTCCGAATCACTGAGCTGGAACAAGTTAAGTAACTCGGACACTCATTTACACCATGCACGTTCCAGGTCTGTGACCCAAATAGTATTGATGCCAGCAGGGGCGGACTGACAACTCATGGGGCCCCCGGGCAATAGGAGATTATGGGGCCCCCGGGCAATAGGAGAAGATTATGGGGCCCCCGGGCAATAGGAGATTATGGGGCCCCCGGGCAATAGGAGATTATGGGGCCCCCGGGCAATAGGAGATTATGGGGCCCCCAGGCAATAGGAGATTATGGGGCCACACAGTATACACACACACATACAGTATATACACACAGACACACAATATACACACACAGTATACACACACACATACAGTATACACACACAGACACACAATATACACACACAGTATACACACACACATACAGTATACACACACAGACACACAATATACACATACAGTATACACACACAGAATACACATACACACACTGAAAAGGTACTGGAGAGGCGGGGCAGCTATAATCTTGGGATTTTTTAAAAAACACAGATTTTTACATACTGTCCCTGGTTTTATTGAGGCTGGCAACCCTGATGGGGCCCCTTAGTGGCATGGGGCCCTCGGGCACTGCCCGAGTGCCCGAATGGTCAGTCCGCCCCTGGATGCCAGACAAAACCAGCTGACGAGTATTTTTCAGAAGAAGATCAGCAATGGTAGTCTCTCCATACATCCCCATGACAGGGTCACTTTAAGCCACTCTCACACAAGCAGAAAAAAAAAAACCTGTAGCTGCAGAATCACACAAGAAAGCCAAATAATGAAAAGGGGCATTGAAGAATGAGATAACAATATTATAAAAATAAACATTTATGAGCAGTTGGGAATCATTGCTGAATTTCTTGCAAAGGTGGAGTATCCCTTTAAGCTAAAACTCAGACATGGCTGGCCTGCAGTTAAATGGGCAGAAGGGTGTGCATTGTTTCTGACTCTCACAGATCAATCTCCTTCCTCTCACTGCAGAAAGGGATCAATAAGTGAAATTCTGCCTGCATATTAGGAGACACAACTGACTAGTACAAACAGGCTTCACAGATGAGGGAATTGTTAATGCTACGCATGTTTTGATGAAAAATAAAGTGATGCAAGTGTGTAGAGCACATTAAAGAAGGACAACAATTGGGGATTCCTAAACTCCCAACCGGGATACGAGAAGGCTTCTCCACCAGAAGTCCCAGAATGTGCCCCGCTACTCTAACAACCACCCATAGGCTCCATAGAACTCAACAACATAGGGATTGCTAAAAGCTATGCTATCCTATAATTTTGCCCAGTTCCCCATCTTTCTTCACTGTGCATGTAAAGCTAGAGGGTGCTAGAACTGACAAGAATAATATGAGCACAATTCAATTAGTTAGAGCAGAAGAGATCTAAAAATTATAGATGACTCTTTATGGTTTTGAAGCTTAGGCCCATGAAGGACTATTGATGCTGACACTCCTGAAACTGGTTGCAAGTCACTAGCAACAGGATCTTAGAATGCTGCTTTTTACAACTTGGCTCCTCTGATGGCCAACTCACTGTACAATCTCCCCTGTAGGTGAGGGAGCATAATAAGAGATGCCTTGCTGATCCAACCAACATGATAGGAGCAGTTGAGTACTTTCATTGCTCTCATAGGGATATTATTGCTGGGGACATAGAATTTTACTGGTGTCACTGGTTTTTCACCATTAGATGTCCCCAGCATTCCGGGTGGAATGAAGCCCAGTATTGTTTAACCCAGAAGACACACCACACACCACACTGACAGCTCAGATCGGAACCACTGTACTAACAGCGATGAATGTCGGCCGGCTTCTATTGGGCCTGTGCGTACTAGGCTTAAGGGCATACTGTGTGGTGCAGGCCATCATAGACCTGCCCCTTGAAATGGCATATATATATATATAAATATATATATATATAGATTGATCATTACTTGGGCCTCATCCTGAAGCAATGTGTTGTAGGCCCAGGACCTTAGTTCCCTGCTGGAGTGGATATCTGGAGGGAGCTGGGCTTGGAAAGAGTAGCTGGGTAGAAGCTAATGCTGGAAATTTTAGGACTGATCCATCACCCACAGATCAAGGATCCTGTGACTTTGAGAGGGTCAAGAGCCATGCTATGCCTGCTCTTAAAGGATCATACATCTGCTTGGCTACTCTCACAGGGCCAGAAAATACCAAGACGCCCAGGTACAACTTAATTCCAATATAAGTCAGAGGGACAATCCAAAAATTATCCAACACATTTCGAGGGCCCCAAAATGGTCCCTTCATCAGGTCTTGATTGAAAACAATGTGAATGAACTAGAAGTGAACTGGTCCTTCAATGTTATTTCTTTCAGTGCGATTACTAGCATAGGCAGCTGGTTCAGCTGCCATGGGACAAAGGGGCATTTTTGGACCCCTGAAACACCTTGGATACTTTTTAGATTTTCCCCCTGACTTTTATTGGTATAAAGTTGTATCTGGACCCCTTAGCAGTTGTGTGAAGATTCAATTTTTCATTTTTGTTACATTAAACCACAAGACAAGAAGCCCATAGAGATCTTCTAGGGCAGTGGTCATCAACCCTGTCCTCAGGGCCCACTAACAGGCCAGGTTTTATGTATTACCTTGGGGAGATGCATACTAGAATACTGCAATCACTGAGCAGCAAATGATATCACCTGTGATGTATTTCAGTTATCTTGCAAACCTGGCCTGTTAGTGGGCCCTGAGGACAGGGTTGATGACCACTGCTCTAGGGTGTTGAAGCCGCCTGCCTGGGAACCATTATTTACATCAACATCAATATTTTAGGATAGCAATACCAATAATATAACCTTATGTGTCCAGCACTATTTTTCCACTTTCCTTAACTAACAGAAAGGTTGCTCTTAACGGGCCTACTGCTACCAGAATACCTATCCTATTTTTATGACCTTTTGGGTATCTTGCACCTCAAAACCCTCACTCCTGGAATTGAGTTCCATAATAAAAGGTAAAAGGACTACATTGACTGGTGTCCAACTTATTTTGCACCTTACCATACACCAAGAACCAGAACCTGAGATGGAAATGTTAACCTGTCACAATACTTAAGGGGCCATTCTGCACGATCCCAAGAGGATGACATAAAATACAAAAAATACACAGCAGGAGTATTATATTACCTATAATGCCGCGTACACACGGTCGGACTTTTCGTCTACAAAAGTCCGACGGACGCCGACGGACTAAAGCCGGCTGACAATCCGATCATGTGTGTGCTTCCCCGGACTTTCAGCGGACTTTTCCAGCCGCAAATCTGACGGACTTTAGATTTGAAACATGCTTGAAATCTTTACTTCGTAACTACGCCGGACCCAGAAATCCGCTCGTCTGTATGCTAGTCCGACGGACAAAAACCCACGCTAGGGCAGCTATTGGCTACTGGCTATCAACTTCCTTATTTTAGTCCGGTGTACGTCATCACGTACGAATCCGTCGGACTTTTGTGTGATCGTATGTAGGCAAGTCCGTTCGTTAGAAAGTCTGCCGCAAGTCCTCCAAAAGTCCGCCAAATGTCCGTCGAAAGTCTGTCGGACGGGCTGTCGGACTTTTGTAGTGGAAAAGTCCGACTGTGTGTACGCGGCATAAGGCTAGTGTTGGTTAGACTTTGGCACCTGAAACTCGACAATGTGTGTTATTTTTGTATTTCCAAATACTGATCTGTGTGACATTGCACGTGTATTTCACTATTAGGAAAATGTCTGTATTTGTGTTTGATTGTTTTGTTTGTGCAGTTCACTATTGTGTTTGTTTACTGTATATTTCAGTATATGAAGGTACCTACAGTTTGTGTTTTATTTTATCTGTTTGCCTCACTTTAAGGCCGCTGCACAGAAATCCTTATCCCATCTCTTCTGCAAGCAAGAATCAATTCTTTTCATGAATTCTTTTTCTCCTGGGCTTTTAAAGTAAGATTTATTGAAGAGCAGCATTTAAAATGCAAAAAAAAGTGTTTTTAGTATAATCAGCAAACAAACTAAGATGGAGAGTGGAGAAGGTAGTGCTCGCTCCTCCGAGACAACTACGTGAATAGGCATAATTGTAATGCAGTCAATTTCAAGTGATCTCTTATTGTTGTTACAGGATATGTAAACTCCCTATCCTATGCACATCATAAAAGGGCCTTCTGAAAACTGTTGCCACAAGGCTGGAAGTGCACCATTGTCTTTGTATGCTGTAGAACAGGGGTGTCAAACTCAATTTCATCATGGGCTGCATCATCAGTATGGTCATCCTTAAAAGGCCAGCTGTATCTGAGGTGCATTACATAGAGAGTGCAGAGTTCAGGATTGCATTACGTACAGAGTGCAGAATTCATGACTGGTGTATGGCTGATGTAGTGTCTGCCACCACCTACTACCACAACCCCTCTTACTGCCCAGCAATACCTTTGAAAGAAACACGTGACACTCTCTGGATTTTAAATGGCCGTAGCGCCCCCTTTATTAACAACCATAACAATTTTATATAAAACATATTCCATTTTATAACCCAAATTTTTTACCCAACCTAAACTGACTGACTATATCTCAGGTTGATGCAGAAAGGTATATATCTATCGTATCGGCTGTACCACCACCACCTCAGCATGCTGGCCCCTAGCCACAGTATCACCAGCTCAGTAACAAACTTTTATCCTTTTCTCGCCCGATGCAGCCCGATGACCGATACCCCATTATTTCCATGGTAGGGAATTTACCCATACTGAGATGGGCCCAACCCGTTCCACACCACATACTGTATTCCTTCCACCATTCCAACCTTCAAGAACCTGAGAACCCTGCCACAGACGCCCACCAGTGAAGCCTCACACATGGGCGACCCGCCATAGACTCAAGGCCCACTAAAGCCCCTCCTGGAGGCCCAGAAACCACATATCTATGCCCACTGATGACAGGTGCACTCCGTTACCCCTCAAATACAGCCCATTGTCTCCTCCCCATGGCAAACAACCAACCCCCCATCGTGGACCACAAACTTGGCCACTACTTTATTGACCTTGATCCTGGCCTTGTTGATCCGATCATCCGACCGGGCCCCACTCCAAGCTGCCCTGCCAATGATATCAGACCAGACCAGGACAGTGTCCGGAACGCCCGTCCGCAAGTGGAGAAAGTCTCACTTGATGTCCCGAAGCTCTCTTGAAGCCCTAATACTTAGGTCATTACCGCCCATATGCAGTCGCAGCACATCAGGAGGCCTGTCCATCCTGGCATACCGCTGAATTTCTGGAAACACCCGTGACCACAGCATACCAGGGATCCCGATCCACCGAACCACTGCCTCGCTGTGGGGAAAACCCAAATGTCTGCCTTCCGGCCTAACCAATGCCCTCTTAGCCCCCCCAGTGAATATACGAGTGGCCCACAATCCACATCAAGCACACTGGGTCTGAAAAACATAGAGCACAAGAGACAAAGAGAAACCATGAACATCCCCTCCACACATACAGACCCCCCACCAGCCCAACAAGGCCACAGCACACAAACACACAAACAGACAACACAAGACAAAAGATGCCTCCCTTATTCCACCACCGAGAAGAAACACCGCTAAGGAACCCCCCCAACCTTAAAGAAGGTGCAGAGATACAAGCGACAGTGGTGGGATTCCCAGCGACCAATACGCTGTAGGGTCTGGTCGCTCAAACCCCAATGCGCTACCTCTGTGGCTGCCCAAACACTTCCTGAACACAGACACAAACTGGTACCGTGACAACGCAGACCCATCCTCATGGATCAGAAAAGGACCAGGCCCAGCAGGCCGCAGCAACAACCAAGCCCTTACCATGACGACCGGGCATAGGGACAGGCCCGCCACTCCGCCAAGGACCACCCTAGCCCCTTTTCCCAGCTAGTCATTTTTTTATTTGCGAATAAGCAACATCACAGCGTCGCCCTGGACTGACACCTCCGCCACATCCAACCCCCCAACCACTGCCTTGAAAGGACTAACCAATTCACCCACCCGCAAAGCTCCAAAAAAGGCCAAGACAAAAGCCGTCCTGAACAATTGAACCTCAAAGGATGAAAAACAGACATGGAGAAAAAGTCCCACCAACACTCCCAGTATACCCAACGACACAGGTCCCGGGAATCTGGCCTAACCTGACCCTTCCTATAACCCCTCAGGACCATTCGCACCATAAAAGCCTTCGTAACATCCTCCGGCCCCGCCATTTTGAACAAAAAGGGCAGGCTTGACATCTTCCGGTTAACCGAAGAGACAGACACCCCCTCCTCGCAGTTCTTACCTAGAAAATACAGCAACAGATGTAACCTATTCTCGCTAAAACAACCCCCAATGGTAATTACCAGATCGTGCTACTCTCGCCAAACCCGCTCATAGGCCTGCCACGTAGAATCTGCTACCAACTTCCCAATCAACCCAGTTATGGTGGCAAAACGAGATCCCACAAACGACTGGGGCACGGGATTCCAAGCTGCTCCACCCCCGGTGCCAGCTGACAGGATCTGTCCCACTATAGGTAAGAACGCGCATCAGCCACCTCATTCTCAACCCCCAGGACATGAACAGCAAACACAAAAACATTCAATTGCAAACACAACACCAAATGACACAATAAGCGGACCACAGGCAAGGAGGAAGACGACAAGGAGTTAATGACATGCACCACACCCATATTGTCACAGTGAAAGCGGACCCGCCGATCCCTAAATTCCGACCCCCAAAGCTCCACGGCCAGCACTACAGGAAACAATTCCAAAAGCGCCAGGTTATGAATGAGATCAGACCCCCTTAATTCCTCAGGCCATGAGCTCGCACTCCACCGGCCATGAAAGTAAGCTGCATAACCCACCGACCCCGCCGAGTCTGTGTACAGATACAATTCCGCGGCCTGGACTGCAGGCTCCAACCAGAAAGACCTACCGTTGTACTGTTCCAAAAACATATCTTCAAGTCCTCCCAGTGCTCCTGTTGAATATGAACAAAATGATGTGGTGCCTTGACCCCAGCAATGGCAGCCGCCAGTTGCCGGCAGAACACTCGCCCCATGGGCATAATTCGACACGCAAAATTGAGTTTACCCAACAAGGACTGCTACTCCCACAACTGCACCTTGGAACGATGAACCACGCCGGCCACCGACCCCCGAAGGTCCTCGAGTGTATCACTCGCCATTCGGCATTCCATCAAGTTGGTATCAATAATGATCCCCAAGAACTTCAACTCTGTAGTGGGACCCTCCGTCTTACCATGCGCCAACGGAACCTCAAAAACGTGACAGACATGTTGTAACGTGGCCAACAATATGAGACAGGACCAATCCCCCGGAGGGCCCAACACCAAAAAATCGTCCAGATAGTGTAAAATGGATCCAAGGCCCGACAAGTCCTTGATGACCCATTTGAGAAAAGAACTGAACATCTCTAAATATGAACAGGAAATGGCGCAGCCCATCGGCAAGCACTGGTCAACAAAGTAGTCCCCTTTACAACGGCAACCCGACAGGCGAACACTGTCCGGGTGGACCGGCAACAGGCGGAAAGCTGATTCGATATCAGTCTTGGCCATCAGCGCCCCCCCCCGACCAAACTTTTGAACCCACCGCACCATCAAACAATTTGTATGAGACAGTACATAGGGAGGGATTGATCGCATCATTCACCGATCCCCCTTTCGGATTGGAAAGGTGGTGGATAAGGCGAAAATGATTCGGCTCCCTCTTGGGGATTAACCCAAAGGTGAGACCACCAGGTCTGCCACTGGCGAAACAGAAAACGGGCCCGACATCCTCCTCACGCCACCTCCATCCGCAGTTTCTGAGAAACTACTTCGGAGTGAACATAAGCCAACGTCAAGTTAGCCGCAACAGTAAGAGCTGTAAAAATGTGGAATAGACTCCCTCCAGAGGTGGTTCTAGCCAGCTTTGTAGATTGCTTTAAAAAAGGCCTGGATTATTTCTTAAATGTACATAATATAACTGGGTACTAACATTTTTGGGTAAAGTTGATACAGGGAATATCCGACTGCCCCTTGGGGGATCAGGAAGGAATTTTCTTTGGAGCAAATTGGATTATGCTTTACTGGGTTTTTGACTTCCTCTGGATCAACTGTGGGTATAGGATTGTGTATATAGGATTGTTTAATTTTTTTTGCTTTCCTTTTATTGGCTGAACTAGATGAACTGGTGTCTTTTTTAAACCAGACTAACTATGTAACCTGCTTTTTTAGGAAGAGCATTTGTCAGTGACATAGAAATGGAACAAATTTTCTTTCTTTTGGGTTATTCACTGCGTTATGCAAAAACATAAATATAGAAACATGGACACCATCATGTCATAATTTACACCAACATGTTTAAATTTATTGTGCATGAAAAAAAAACATATTAACCAATAAAATAATATTTTTATTTTATAACAAATGTATGTTTTAAATGAGAATTCCCATGACAATCAGTTTTTAGTTTTTAAATGGGGTGCTGAGGGGTCAAAGCTTCTGACATATGGAGACATATTTCCTTTTCCTTCTTGCTGTGGCTCCAAGATGGAAATGAAAGAAAATCTCTCCTTGGGACATGAAAACTTGACAGAGGTTTTCACAATTTTTTACTCCAACGTTTCTCAACCTCCTATTCAGTCACAGCACCCTTTAAAAGTATGCACATCTTGAGGCACCCCAGTCTACAGTGAAAATGTTACTTCGCATCAGAGGTTACCCATCAGATCAGAGGTCCCCGCATCACATCAGAGGTCCCCACCATTACATCAGAGGCCACTCCTTCACATCAGAGGTCCCCCATCTCATCAGAGTTCTGCCCATTACATCAAACCCCCTCTTCACATCAGTGTCCCCCCTTAACATCAAATGTCCCCCTATCACCTCAGAGCTCCCTTTCACATCACAGATCCCCCGATTACATCATAGCCATCCCTTTACATAAGAGGCCCCCATCACATCAGAGTACCCTGTTCACATCAGAGGTCCCCACATCAGGTCAGATGTCCCCATATCACATCAGAGGCCCCCATCACATCAGAGACCCTGCTCGCATCAGAGGTCTCTATCACATCAGAGGTCCCCTCTTCAGATCAGAGACCCCCCCCCATCACATCAGAGGCCCCTATCACATCAGAGGTCCTTCCTTCATGTCAGAGCCCCCCCCCTCACACCAGTGCATCCCTTTACGTTAGAGTCCCCTCTTAACAATAGCAGCACCTCATCACATCAGAGGTCCCTATCACATCAGAGGTCCTTCCTTCATGTCAGAGCCCCCCACCCCTCACACCAGAGCATCCCTTTACATTAGAGTCCCCTCTTAACAATAGCGGCACCTCATCACATCAGAGGTCCCCACATCAGGTCAGAGGTCCCAATATCACATCAGAGGCCCCATCACATCAGAGGTCCCCCCCTTCACATCAGGGGTTTTCCCTTTTTTTTTTGTTTTCCCCTTCTCATCAGAGGCCCCCCCATGATATCAGTGTCCCCCCTTATACATCAGTATATCCCTTTGCTCCCCATTGCATTAAAGTTATTCTATACATTTGAAGCCTCATATAGATGAGTCAACTTATCACATCAAAGCCTCCCCATCACCAGAGTACCCCCATCACATCAGAGCTCCCCCCATCACAGAGCCCCTCAATCGCAGAGTCCCAGTGGCACCCAAGTTAAGAAAAATTGCCATATCCAATCCAAAACTAAAATAAAGTTTTGACTCTTGAAGCGATACTTTAACCATCGGGAGAGTTACCCCTTACCCCTGGACCCCTTCCTATATCAGCATCATGTTTTAATGAAACAGGGAAGCAAAATCCATGTAGTTTTTATGCAGTATTAAATACGAACTCCAGGGAGAAATACAAAAAGAAGAAGCAGTCCTGCAGCTACACATTTACAAAAACTAATTAAACTAAATGCATTGAAATGCAGCCAATGTAAATATCTGAATCTGTCTTCATATTAACCTCCTGTCATCTCCTGCACAGCAGAACTCAGGCTGGGAGAAGGAGGGGCAGCACTAGCAGCCAATCCGGCTCTGCTGCAGCATGCATCTGGTGAGAAAAAAAACGCTAACGGCAGGAAAAAAGCAGAGTGAGTAAAGGGATGACCCTATCGCTATGCTGCTACACTGCTGACCAATCAGATCAACCCGCTCTGCTGCTGCAGTAAAGGTCAAGGACGAGGCTGCGCTGTCTGGCAGCATCTGGATCACAAGACTGCCCGGGCAGAATTACGCATCCTGCAGCAAGTACAACAATTCCCATGTATATATTTTAGCTGCATATATATGTTTGCCTGGGTACAGGGTTAAGGATCATGCAGGACTAACACTACTCTTACCTGTAGCTGCTTAAGTCGCAGCGGTGGCACGAGCAGTAAGAATTCACAATTCGCCCATTTTTTTTCCAAGATTTGTACTGCTGTTTTGATACAAGCGACCTGATTAATCTGCCCTATTATTTTCTAGGTCAGCGTGTCATCCCGATATCCCCAGAAAAACTATGAGCTTTGACCTCTTGACGTATCCCCTTGGTAATGGCAATGTTCCCTTCCTGTTACCATGGCAACCTAATGCTTATACTGTATGGCGGCTCTCTTACCCCTGCACAACTTACAGCCAAAAACCTGTAAACCTCAATGGGACATGATAACAGGACTTATTACTATGTATTTTACAAATATCCATACATTTATAATCACTAATTAAAATGATAACTAAATAATATTCCCCAAAATAATCCCTACACATCCACTATTTAATAGCCTTGTGGTCTCTTTTTCATGAAATTGTTCCTTACTGTGTTTTTCTACCCCCTTGTAACATCTTCAGTTAGCTCCCTAACCTTCCCCCCCTATCCTTCTCCTCCACCTCATTTCCGTTTTTACGGAACAAACAGCGGCCATTTGTTGCAGTCACTTGCATTAATCCATGCATACTACAAATCCCATAGTCTATAGGCCATAGTTCATCCTGAAAATAAGCAAGAGAAGGGTGACTACTTTCCTACATACAGTGGGACCATGGAGAACGAATGTAACCAACCTCTAACAAGAAGATGGGTCAAAACAACAAAAAAAAAACAAACAAAACTATCATAGGCGTGCCAGGTGTGCCTGGGCACACCCTAATCACCCCATGAAGCGCAGATTCCCCCTACTGATATTTCACCAAAGCTCCCCAACGGGGCTCTAAAAAAATTGTAAAAAATAATAAAAAAATAAAATTGTAAAAAATAGTACAAAAATAAGATCATAAAAAAAAAAAAAAAAAAACTACTGAAACCGTCCACTGCCACACTGACTCCAATCTCTGGCCTACTGATACCATCTACTGCCCTACTAACACCGTACATGTTTTAATACATTTTAAAATGTTTTTTACATTTATTTATAAGAGTGTGTGTATATATTGATGTATGTATATGTCTGTATATATACAGTTGTGCTCATAAGTTTACATACCCTAGCAGAATGACAGGTCGACTTGGCCTTGTGTTTTGGATCATTGTCATGCTGGAATTTCCAAGTACGTCCCATGTGCAGCTTCCTGGCTGATTAATGCAAATGTTCCTCCAGTATTTGATAACATACTGCATTCATCTTGCCATCAATTTTAACCAAATTTCCTTTGTAGCTCACACATCCCCAAAACATCAGCGATCCACTTCCGTACCTTTTATCATAGACCTTGTTGACTCCTCTTTAAATGTAGCGTTTATGGTTGTGGCCAAAAAGCTCAATTTTGGTCTCATCACTCCAAATGACTTTGTGCCGGAAGGTTTGAGGCTTGTCTCTGTGCTGTTTGGCGTATTGTAAGCGGGATACTTTGTGGCATTTGCGTAGTAATGGCTTTCTTCTGGCGACTCGACCATGCAGCCCATCTTTCTTCAAGTGCCTCCTTATTGTGCATCTTGAAACAGCCACACCACATGTTTTCAGAGAGTCCTGTATTTCACCTGAAGTTATTTGTGAGTTTTTCTTTGCATCCCGAACTATTTTCCTGGCAGTTGTGGCTGAAATTTTAGTTGGTCTACCTGACCCTGGTTTGGTTTCAACTGAACCCCTCATTTTCCACTTCTTGATTAGAGTTTGAACACTGCTGATTGGCATTCTCAATTCCTTGGATATCTTTTTATAACCTTTCCTGTTTTATACAGTTCAACTACCTTTAACCGCAGATCCTTTGGCAATCCTTTTGCTTTCCCCATGACTCAGAATCCAGAAACGTCAGTGCAGCACTGGATGCAAGCTGCAAGGGTCTGTCAGGAGTCCAGAAACTCATTGACCTTTTATACACACACACTAATTACTAATTACAAGCAACCAGATCACAGGTGAGGATGGTTACCTTTAATAGCCTTTAATAGCCATTCAAACCCCTTTGTGTCAAGGGGTTATGATGTTATCAGCCCAAAATCACCAGGCTATGTAACATTTGATCGGGGTCATTTGCGTAGTTTCTGTTGTCATTATGATTCAAAAAGAGTAAACACAGTTAAATAATAATAAATGGCTTCAACCAAACACTAACCATGAGTGAAAGAAAAGTTTTTGTGTTATCATTCATATTCTCTAAAAAAATGGGCAAGAAATCATAAATTCTGCCAGGGTATGTAAACTTATGAGCACAACTGCATATATATATATATATATATATATATACATACATGTATATACACACAGGCAGTTACCAGGTTACAAACCAGGTTAGGTTTAAGTTGAATTTGTTTGTAAGTCAGAACAGGTACATTTTTTAATTGTAGCTCCAGCCAAAACAATAATTTTTACATTTTTTTGGATAGCATAGGGAAGGGTTTACACCCCTGTAACATTTGTTTTTCTGTCTGTGCCACTGTCCAGAAGATTTCAACTCACTTTCTGTCCCTGTGACAATTGGATTTTGAAAATTTTGGGTTGTTGTGGAAACAAGGATTGGTGATAAAGCTCCAATGTGGACACCTTTATATATATATAGTACTGTATCTATATTCTCTCTCTCTCTCTCTCTCTCTCTCTCTATATATATCTCTTTTTTTCTTCTCCGTAATTTTTATGATATTGTTCACAGCTGCTGGTTAGGGCCCTTTCACACTTGTGCGACTTGGGACTGTAAAAGTCGCATGACAAGTCGTAACCCATGATTTCCAATGAGTACTGTCCATATCTGTGCGACTTCAAGTCGCAACGACTTCAAAGTAGTCCCTGCACTACTTTGGTCCGACTTTGATGCGACCCGGGTTCTCAAGATTACACAGGCTTTGCTTCAAGTCGCGTCAAGGCCGCGTCAAAATCACGTGACTTTCAGGTCGTACAAGTGTGAAAGGGGCCTTAAAGCAGAACTAAACTCATCGATTTAACAGTTTTACCCAAAGTATGCTATGAAAGACAACTGTCAAATCTCACTGTGCTGTCAACCAAACTATGAAGCCATCACATGACTGTTGGATGATCACTGATCACATGTACAGCACCATGGAAACTGCAGACCTAAACAGAGGCTAAGATGGCAGCTTCTTTGGCTGTAAAAGAGAGGAGGGTTTAGTTCTCTTTTGAAGAGGTAGGTATTTTTCACTTTACTTTTCTAAAAAAAAAACTGCAAAAATGTTAAATAAATAAATATATATATATATATATATATATATATATATATATATATATATATATATATATATATACATATATATATATATATATATATATATATAAATATATATATATATATATATATAATATATATATATATATATATATATATATATATATATATATATATATATATATATATATATATATATAAAGAATAGTATGCCAAAGTTGCCAATACAATCTTGATTTCACTAACCTGGCTTTAGCCATAATATATCTGAACAGTTAATTGGTTGCTGGTCTTTTTAGTAAATATTCCCACTAAGGGCTTGTGTATAGGAGAAGCCTCATACAAGTCTACAAGTCTATGTTAATGTGGTGTGAAGCAACTCAGAAGCTGCTTAAATTATCCTAAATTCAAGCCAGTTTCTCCTATATACACAAACTCTAATGGATAGTGACTTTTATGGAAAAAAAAGTAAATGATCGGTAAGATATTTTTGATTGGTTGTTTGGCACATTGCTTTAGAATGGTTCAATAAATGGATGGTGTCCTGACCTTATCAAACGAGGGTCTTAGGTTTGGAGCCTACTAGGGGCACTATTTGGAATTTGTATGCTGTCCCCTTTTTTGGTTATCCTCCCTGGATCCAAAAAAGTACTCGTAGTTTAGGTATAACAAATACTGTATGAATGGCTCGTTAAGTTAGTAAAATGCACAGTAACCATCAGCAACAAATAACCAATAGCAACCCTGTTATGAGATTAAAGTGTCAAAATAATAATGTATGTAGTGCATTATAAAATGTCTTGCAAACAAACAATGTATGTATATATCTATTGAGATATAGATATATATATATATATATATATCTATATATTGATCGATATACTGTATACAGTAAAAATTTTATATATATATGCATTTGTGTGTGCACATATCTGCACTTCCAGTATGTCTTGTCACTTTAAACGATTATTCACTCTCCTCTGCCAGCCCTCTAATACATTTTGACAGATGGATCACTCTTTTTTTCTCTAATCCCTTCCTCCCTCTCTGTTTTTGTTTCGTTCCAGCAATTCATCTCTCTGTAGGACCCTGCAGGAACCTTTTCAGATTACAGAAGGCAGGAAAAAAGGGAGAGCTCGAGAGAGGGGGAGTGATACAGAGAGAGGAGGGGGGGTCACACAGAGAAAGGAGGAAGGAGGATGTTGCTTTTCGTGATGCTAGTTTAGGCCAGGATGCATCAGCTCTAGTGACATGGTGGGGGACTGTGCCTGATAACGGTGCTCCATTGCCGGGCTACATCATCTCGCAGCTTTGTGACACACCGGAAAGGATGCTCCAGTCTTGATGTGACAGACACAAAAACAGGAGGAGGCTGGAGGGAGAGGAGGAGGAGGAGGAGAGAAGAGGACTATGAGCTCTGGGTACCCACATCCTACATCCCAAAAATGATGAAGACGGAGGGTAAGACCCCAAGTGGGGGAACCAGGAGTTCCTCACCGCACAGAAATGCCTATGAGGTTGGGGTGCAAAAGCTGCGCACAGGCAAAGATGGGGCGCCGGAGGTGGAATCCGAAGAAGCGCGCAAATCCAGGTGTAAATACGGTTCCAATGTGCACCGCATCAAGAACATGTTCCTGCAGATGGGGACAGTCCCAACAGGTAACGAAAACGAAGCTGGGAAACCAAAAGAGAAGCCATCCCGACTGACATTGCCGCGGGCCGGCAGTCTGAATGAAAACGTCAACCATAGCGCCCTGCTGAAGCTAGGAACCAGCGTTTCCGAAAGGGTAAGCCATTTCGATGCATCGGTAGATAAACCGGGCTCCAAATTGCAAGAGGCACGCCGGGTTTTTGAGAGGAACCTACAAGAGAAGGAGACCACCAACAGGATCTTCTTGCGTAAAGAGAGAGGTGGCTTCCAAGACCGCAAACTCGATGTCGTGGTGAGGTTCGGTGGGAGTACGGAGTCCCTTGACAAATTGGACACTGATGCCGTCTCACCCACGGTCAGCCAGCTGAGCGCAGTTTTCGAGAACGCTGACCTCCGCAATAACATTCACAAAGTTCCCCTCAAAAGTCCATCTAGCCGCAGAACGAGAGTTTTTCAGCCAGAAGCAACCAATGCCACCGAAGAGAAGAAACCTGCATCTAAAACCGTAGATGCTCCTCACAGGCCAACCTCAGTCCAGGAGATTTGTAAAATCAAGCCAGTGGAAGTGGAAGAAAGTGGTGAGTCAGAAACCGATGTGGTTAAGGAGGCAGAACCAGGAAAAGATGAAGGACCTGTTAACAACGCAACTGAGAATGGTGGGACAGAAGCTAAGGGGGTAACGGCGCGGGAAGCAGAGCTGGAGGAAGAAGTGGAAGCAGAAGCCGCAGATGAAGAATACAAGCGGGAAGACTGGTCCGAGGTTGAAGTAATAGAACTGAGTGCCTACAGTGGACTAGGGGAAGATTCAGGGGGCAGTGGTTTGGATGAAGATGAGGATGGTTTTTATGAACCGGTCACCAGTTGCCAAGAAATTGAGGGCCTCTCCGAAGAGGAGGAACCTGCTCCTGCACGCAAAATACGGTTCAGCACAGCCCCCATTAAGGTAAGCCACCTGCGACTTCTTAGACTATTTCAGGTACTAGAGTATAGAAAATAGAGCACCAGTGACATAATTTGTTCTCTGCTTACTCCAGTTATAAGGTTGAAAATTTAAAAAAATGTATGCAAAATACATCAACCTAAATGAAGTCTGCAGTATATTGTGATTTTAAGTCAATACAAGGCAAGTAAATTATTTTCTTCTCCTGGATACATCCCATGGATCCACCAAAAGGTAACCTAAAGTCTTGTTGGCCAACCAGGCACCAAATCAGCCCTTTTACCATGACCTGTCGTTATTCTATCATGCTTATAAACTGTACAGTTTAACCAAAATCCCTCCGTCTGTATAGACAAGCACTAAATTCCAACATCATTACGTTTGTCATGTCAGCAATTAATGTAAGAGGCTCAAGAGCGTGTTTCCGACTTGGAATATAGGCCATAAATTCCCAGAGTCCTCTGCAATGAGACCAAGACTCGATTTATGTCAAGGCATCTAGCCTTGCTGAGTCTCCATGACAGCAAGAAATGGAGATCTATCTGGGCTGGCATTGTTGACACAAACAACCTTGCTATCATGATATCACTGATGTTTAATCTACTGACCTCACCTAAACCTTAAATATGTATTATATGCAATTAGAAGGAGAAGCAGTAGTGGCTTCTGGCCGCCTGCTTGTCCTTCTGTCTGGGTGTCTATGTGTAGATCAATCCTTCCAGCAGAGCTGGTGTTTTTCTCGGATTCATTACTATACAACACACTGAGCTGTTTGAGTGTAGGAAGTGTGTGTCTGTTTGACACTTCCTGCTGCGGGGACAGTGGCAGGCTGGCAGGGTGTGGGGGGGAGAGTCTCCCCCGCCCCCTCTACCCCCACGCTTCCTGTTATTGGGGCTATCAATGATATAGAGATTCCTGTACAGTGACACAGCTGCAAAGATGAATGTAGAGCTTATTATATATTGCATTTCTTTGGGTTTACTTCATAAGGCATACAGTAATGAAAAGAAAAAATGCAGCAAGCATAAAATAGTTGTCTATGGCCACTGCCACCCAGGGATGACCCTCCATGTTAAAAATTGTCATAGGTTTTAAATAGTGGTGCAAAAATAAGCAACATAGTGTTACTTGGCCTTTTGGTATATGCTCAAATTTGACTGGTTATTATGTGTATGATAATCACCTAGGCTTCCTAAAACAATCAATGGTACTAATCAGATCAGTAAAGGATGAAAGCAGATTGGTTAGTAAGAGAAACGCATATTTTGCAAAGACATTATTTTAAAACAGGGGCCAGGCTGACTAGTGGTCCATCTTTACGCACCCACCGTAATCTTTGCCTGAATCTGCCTGTAGTGTGCATGCGGTTCTTTGACGCTTTAGCATAACAGAGGTAGGGTTTGGGCCTATCCACAGCAAGATATTCTAACAAGTTGATAGTCCTCCTTGTACAACTATGAGCACTTCTGGATGCCTCCAAACCTTATTATCACCCTATAGAACATGTCCAACAATCACAAGGGGTCTTCGAAAGCTGGAACTGGACTGTGAACCAAGACTGTTATTTGGTTTTCAGAGCTGCCCATAGTTGAAAGGAACCCTAATTAATGACATTTACATTCAACATACTGGTCTGTCCATGCAAAACTGAAATTCCTGTGCTTGGCCGATGCCATCAGGTCAAAGTCACCCTAGAATTTCTTTCATTAGTGGCAGAATTGTTAGCGGATCACACACCTTCTCCTGCGATGTGGCTTCTTTTCTGGCTAAAGCAATCAATGGTACTAATCAGATGAGTAAAAGATGAAATCAGATTGGTTATTATGAGAAACAGCTATTTTACAAAGAGATTATATTAAAACAGAGGCCAGGCTGACTAGTGGCCCATCCTTACGGACCCACCGTAATCTTTGCCTAACTCTGCCCGTAGTGTGCATGCGGTTCTTTAACACTTGAGCATAAGAGAAGTAGGGTTTGGGCCTATCCACAGGGGAATGTTCTAACAAGTTGATAGGCCTCCTTGTACAATTATGAGCACTTCTGGATGCCTCCGAACCTCATTATCACCCTATAGAACATGTCCAACAATTACAAGGGGTCTTCGAAAGCTGGAACTGGACTGTGAACCAAGACTGTTATTTGGTTATCAGAGTTGCCATTGGTTGAAAGGATCCCTGAGCAATGACATTTACACTCAACATACTGGTCTGCCCATGCAAAACTATAATTCCTGTGCCTGGTCGATGCCATCAGGCCAAAGTCACACTAGAGTTTCTTTCATTAGTGGCAGAATTGTTAATGGTTCACATACACCTTCTCCTGCGATGTGGCTCCTTTGCTGGCCAAGCCAGCTAGATATCACTCTGACATTCTTGCTAGCGATCAAGGTTCTATAGTGTTTCCGCAGGGTAGTAATGTCCAATAGGTAAACTGGCAGTTGCACCTTGGTGAGGTATCACCAGTGGCAAGATAACCAATGTATGGGCCTTAAAGTGGTTTTAGACCTCATATATGGAATATGAACAAAGCATATTTCTCTATAGTGTGTACTTGTCTCAATTAAGAGCACTAAATGTCATTTCTGTTTGGTGCTTCGTTCCTTTGCTATCAGCAAGATTTCCTGACATCAAGAGAAAAATGGTGACAGGGGAGGGAGCTTCCGCTGATTGAAAGCCTCATCTCTGTTCCTGTGTGCTGTGTGAAGAGGGGTATGTCCCTTCACTCCAATCAGCTCTCAGAGCTCTCCTCTCTGAGCTCTGCAGAGTGTAACTTCAGCTCTTCATCCCTTTTTCCTGACATCTCAGGCAAGCTTTATAAATTCAGGACTTTGAATGGATGTAGCGAACACAAGACAAGACAAGATAAACAGGTACAACTTATGTAGGAGGATTTGTTTAATCTCTGTGTATCACCTGAGGTCAGTCTGGGAGGATTGAAGTATGGGGGTTGCTCTTCATGATGCTTTTGTAAAGCTGCAAGTGTGAAAAGGTCATTGTGGTCCTTAGGGCAATGTCACATTAGGAATTCTGCTACTGGCAACATATCACCAAGAAAAACCTACCACTGATCTCCAAAGAATTGCTTCCTTGCTAGCCCAGAACACTGCCAAACCGTCCTTGCTAGTAAAGAGTAAGGATGAGCTTTGCATGCAGGTTAACTTTGACCCAAATCCAAGATGTTTGCAGCCTGCCGTTCATCTACTAAAAATGTTAGATAGTAAATAAAAACAAACACCTTTAAAATAATCCTTAAAAAAAAAAACAAGTCCCATAATATAAATTTAACATCAATCACCAGTGATATAGTTCCAATGCCCCAAGGTCACAAACACAATGACCTGTGCACGGCAATCCTCTCCTGCCAGTCCCCCAACTCAAATGGCAGTTCTGGGGAACCTGGCTGACGTCATTGACCAAATAGGGTCATGACCATTGTTGGTCATTGACATCAATCGGGATACCCTGGCTGCTCTGTTAACAAACATAAGCAGGCAAGGGATCAGAAACCTTTTTGTTTGTCACTTTTGTTGGAGTACATCCTATGAGTACGCCACTTTACATGCAGTTTTAAGGCGTGTATTTTAAATTTGCCCTTTAAGCCTTATTTAAAAAAAATCTGTGCCAAACAGTATTCTTTTTTAAACATTTTTTGAATTGGTACCTGTCCCAAATGGTAATGTCGAGATACCCAAGTCCCTTTTCACCAAAAGCTTCCAAACTGGCCTTAACAAAGTACCGATACGACTCCCGTAGATTTTATTTGGGTTCAGGCACTATGTTCGGGGTTTGTGGATGTATTCGGGTAATGTCCAATGAACCAAACTTTGCTTGGTTTACTCATCATTAGTGAAGAGGCAGTGGTGGAGTAACATCTCGCTGGCCGGCTAGTGAGGTAGCAAACCCACAGAAAAAAGTAGGTGATCGATTAGTGATGCTGTTGTTGGCAAGTTGTCACCACCAACAGGATTGTTTGTATGACATGGCCCCCTAAACTGGTGATTGGTGATTCTACTGCTGGTGACAAGCATACAATTTTCTCAATGGGTGTTAGTCCATCGTTGACCCTAATCATTGCAGAATTGCACTTGTGAGCAACACAGAGTCATCTAGTGAGCAACTCCACAGGAAAAGATAAGTGGTAAGGATTGCTTATCTGGTGTGGCCCTAACTCCATCGCTAATGTGGACCAAGTAAGCAGTCGGTGAAGCCTGAAAGGTCTGAACAACTGATGCATGCTTATTCCAGGTCAATGACTCACCGGGTAGTGAAGTGACAATCAAGATCCCACAGCCTGTACCTTGTAGAACTGACAGCTTTCTTTTAAACCACCTACCTGCTCCTTCCATCTGTCAGTAAGCTCTGGAGGCTGCACACACAAGCTATTGCAATTACGAGAAGGCCCACTCTCGCTGCTAGATTCTTCCTTTTGCATTACGGGGGAGGAACACCTAAACACCCCCTGTGCTAGCATAAGGATTAAGACTCCAAGGTGCGTGAAATCAAGCTCAAATCTGTCTTGGCGGGATATTAGCGTCATCATACTGGAAGTTAGCGGTTAAGTCAGCCCACCAGCCTCCACTTACAATCACTACGATGAACCGACCATTTAAACAAATCTGTTTCTGAACATTTTTGAAGCTGAATAGCATAGATCAGAAGACAAAAAGCGGTCAGTGTTGAGCAAAATAATTGTCTCCGTATTTATCGTTTTCCTTACTTCTTTTGGTTTCACAATGTTGATGGGTTTTCATTTGTGAGACTACAACTCCCTGGATGCCTTGTAAAAAGTATAAAGTTTTTTTGTTTTTTTTTTAATGTGGGAGTGATACACTAAAAGTAAATATAAATCATTCATTTTGGAAATGTGATGTTTACCTGATTAAAATGATAAAATAGTTTTATGTTTTTACTTTTTTGTCCCTGGTCATAATCAGTTCCCTTTAACTTATATTTGTACCTTTAATGGTGAAATAGGTTTTCTGCCCATACTGACCTCCTTTTTCTGAAAAGGCCGGCTGCCTGGCTGTGCAGCTGATCCAGTGGCCTCAGTATTTTCTGGTTCAGAGATGGCCAAAAAATTAGCATTTTAAAAAAGGTTAGAATGGGCAGCCAACTAAAGTCTCCTTTAAATCTCTGTTCTTGGATGTGTACGGAGGAGCACCCAGTACAAAAGTTCATCTCTCTAATGCCGCGTACACACAATCAGTTTTCTCTTCAGGAAAAAGATATGACGGCTTTTCCGACGGGATTCCGCTCGAGTTTGCCTTGCATACACGCGGTCACGCAAAAGTTCGCTGAACTTACGACCGTCAAGAACACGGTGACGTACAACACTACGAAAATTGAGTTCAATGCTTCCGAGCATGCGTCAAATTGGTTCCGAACATGCATAGGGATTTTGCGCATCGGATCTGCCACATGCGAACGCATTTTTGGATAAGAACTTTTCCCGACCGAAAAATTGAGAGCATGCTCTCAATATTTTGCTGGCTGGTATTCTGCCAGCAAAAGACCGATGGAGCATACACACGGTCACATTTTCCGATGAGAAACTCTCATCGGTCTTTTGAGGGCCGAAATTCCGATCGTGTGTACGCGGCATTAGAGGACTTTTTGAAACATTTAATGGTTAAGAGCATCAATGAAGCCAATGCATTTCAGGGGAAAAAAGCCTCCTTCCTAAACAGGTCTTGAACAGTCAATATGAATGGAATCACCACCATTAGCGGTAACCCCGAGCCACACTCGGGATTACATCTCAGGATCCTGGTCCGGTATATTTACCTTGTCCCCAGGATTCTGCGATGTCCCCCCGTGGTGTCTGCGGGCTCCGTCCTCTGCCCGAAGCCTCTCTGTGCCAGGCTCCGTTCCCTGCGAGCGTCGCAACGCACGGGGCGGAGCCTGGCAGCAAATTCAAATAAATGTAAAAATCATAACACATACAGTACTGTAATCTTACAGATTACAGTACTGTATGAAATCATTTCACATCCCTTTTGTCCCCAATGCTTTGGCCCATGCCCTGCATGCAGTTTTATATCATATATACTGTTCTTTCTGCCTGAAAACTTGAGATTTTCCATAGCAACCAAAAAGTGTCCCTTTACATCAAAAGTGGCTTTAGACCAGCTAGAAAAGAGCGATAGTAAATAAGAGCACTTGCAGAATTGAGCGATAGTGAATCGTGGGGAAATTTATTTTATTATTATTATATTATTATTTTTTTAATTATTTATATTTATTTATTATATTATAATTTATGATTTTGTGTTTCAAACTTCATCATACCCGGGATATCTACTAGACTCTTGGTGGACAGATCTAAGTGTGTTATTGCTAAGAATTAAAGGCCTACAATATAAAACACAAAATTTATATGCAAAATAATTGTACCGCTTTGAGACGCAAAAATCTGAAATAATCATACCGCCAGGGAGGTTAAGGGCCCGGAAGGTGTTAAGGGTTAAATATACACTATGGGGTGGATTTACTAAAGGCAAATTTGACTGTGCACTTTTGCAAGTGCAGTTGCTCCAGAGCTTAGTAAATAAAGAGAAGCTCTGCTGACTTCCATCATCCAATCATGTGCAAGCACAAATGCAGTTTTTGTTATTTTCCTTGCTTGCGATTGGGTATTCCTTGCAAAGTAAAGCTTCATTTCATTTACTAAGCTCTGGAGAAACTGCATATTCAAAGTGTACAAGCCTTTAGTAAATTCCCCCCTTTGTGTACATGGAAAGTAGCCATAACTTTATCTAAAACTAATTTTAAAAATACGCTACAGCATGCATGTAAACACGTGCAAGTCATGGGAAGTATTACATTCAGGGAAATGTCATAATGTGTACTCCGAGAAAACAAACTGGGGCCTGTGTATAATGGGTGTACTAATGGGAAGAATTTGTGTTTGCACATAGCAACCAATCAACTTCCAGCTATCGTCTTTTCCGTTGTCCAGATGTAAATTGGAAATGCAGATGGTAACAGAACAATAACAATGTATCATTAAGCTCTAACCTTGGTTAAAAATAACTCAATCCATAGTCCAGTCGTGGCAGAAATACAACCTAAAATAGCTCTATTTATGCATAATCGTGACTAAATCTGTAAATCTCAAAGATTCAACTAAATCTTTGAGCTATACAGATAATTTCTTGATTAGGGCTGATGCACGTAGGCACAGAGGGCTGTACGGCATAGAAAATGGCCGTATTTCTGTGCTCAGGTGGATCACGGATTCCCTACTGACCAAAATGGACGTCACTTGTGTGAAAAGGCCCTTATATCAGCTCATGCACATGGGTGCATAGGGCCATACAGCTTCAAACATGGCCATAGGTGTTTCCTACAGCCGCCTATACAAATCAATGACAGGATGCAGCTGTACACTGGAAAATGCAAATCTGAGCGTATACATGCGTAGAAGTATGGATTTACATCCCTAGATAGAGATCATCTGTGTCCAGGGGAGTAATTCTGTACCTGTTCATGCATATGCATGTATCTAAGTTTACCAGCGTACAGCCACATCCTGTAATTGATTTGTACAGGTTGCTGTATGCAACACCTGCGATAGCCAGGCACAGAAATATGGTCCTATGCTTTAATGTGCATGAACCCTTATGAGTAAGGCAGGCCATAGACCACGGTTTGCAGGAAAGAAATTTGCACGATCCCCCTTTGACACAGTGTTGATGCAGGAATCCCTCCTGTCCAGCAATTGTCTTCGCCCAGGGGGAGGGAAAGCCGCCATCGCAGGGAGAAGACAGTGATGATCGCTAGCAGATATAGCAGCCGCTAATTGCAAGTTAATCCAGCAGACGGAATGTACCCAAGTTGATTAATCCAATAATTTGGTACACTCAGCCTGCCCATTAATGGTTTGAATCTCCCAGTTCCAGGTGAACTGACCAAGATTCGAACCATCTATGGCCGGCCTAAGGACCCTTTCATGCAAGTGGTGTTCCTTTTGGTCAGCAGGGGATCCATGAACAGATCTCTTGCCAAATCAGAGCAGAATGACATAGATGTCACTCTGGTAACACCCATGTCTCCTCAGATTTTCCTCCAGCCTGAAACTAAGCCCATAATAGGTCTACGGGCCGGTGGATTTAAGCTATAATGCATCTCTTTGCATCCTTTTACCTCAGATCTGTCAAGTTTAGGTCCAGAAAAACAGAAAAGGATGCATCGGATGTAGGCAGACTTGAAGGTACATGTTTGTTTGAAGCCGCCTACCCATAACAAACATGGAGCTTCCATTCAGGTCCATCTGAAAACTAAAAGCAGATCTGATCGGGCCTCCTGTGTGAAAGGACCCCAAGCAGAGCTATTTTATGTTGTATCTCTTTCTTTATTAGACTGTGGTGTGAGTTATTTATACTCAAGGTTGGCGCTGACTGATACATTGTTATTGTTTCTTATACTAGATTAGCGGAGATTGGTCTAGTTCAGTTAAACTGCTGGATACATTATTTTTTATGTCCTGGAGCAGGGGTGTCCAAACTTTTTTCAAATAGGGCCAGATTTGATGAAGTGAACATGCGCGAGGGACGACCATTTTGCCTGACATTCTTTGAACCAATAAAATGAAATTCATATTAACTAATACACTGCCCAACAAGATTTCTCTTGCCTTTGTGGCTGTGTGTGGTGAAGAGTCAAAGGATGAGCTTGGGCGTGTTATTTGGATATACCATATTTATCGGCGTATAACACGCACAGGCATATAACACACACCTTCACTTTAAGAGGGAAGTTTCAGGAAAAAACGAAAATTTTAAATAAATAACTGTGAAGCAAAATAAGGGTCAGTGCCCATCAATGCAGCCTAATCAGGGCCCATCTGCAGCCTCACCATTGCCATGAATGCAGCCTCACCATTGCCATAAATGCAGCCTCGCCATTGCCATAAATGCAGCCTCACCATTGATATGAATGCAGCCTCACCATTGACACGAATGCAGCCTCACCATTGACATGAATGCAGCCTCACCATTGATATGAATGCAGCCTCACCATTGACATGAATGCAGCCTCACCATTGATATGAATGCAGCCTCACCATTGCCATGAATGCAGCCTCACCATTGACAGGAATGCAGCCTCACCATTGCCATGAATGCAGCCTCACCATTGCCATGAATGCAGCCTCACCATTGCCATGAATGCAGCCTCACAAGTGCCATGAATGCAGCCTCAGCATTGCCATGAATGCAGCATCACCATTGCCAGGAATTCTGCCTCACCATTGACATTAATGCAGCCTCACCATTGACATGAATGCAGCCTCACAAGTGCCATGAATGCAGCCTCACCATTGCCATGAATGCAGCCTCTGAATGCAGCCTCACCATTGCCATGAATGCAGCCTCTGAATGCAGCCTCACCATTGCCATGAATGCAGCCTCTAAATGCAGCCTCGCCATTGCCATCAGTGCAGCCTGATCCATGCCCATCTGCAGCCTCGGAGGGGATAGGGAGGGGGCGGGACGAGCGCCAACAGATTACATACAGGAGAATCTCCTGTTTACTCGGCGGCCTCTTTAATACAAAGTTCCACCTCCTATTATAGACAGAACAGTCGTCCAATGCCAACCCAGGAGACGGGACTTCCTATCACAGAGGCCGCCGAGTAAACAGGAGATTCTCCTGTATGTGATCTGATGGCACTCGTCCCACCCCCTCCCTGTCCCCTCCAAGGAATGATAAATACAGTTCGTTGGGGGCCACAAAAGATATAGATGTCCAAATTACCAGTGGGGCCATATGTAACCGGACCACAGGCTGCAATTGGTGGGCCGAAATTTGGACATGCCTGTCCTGGGATGTGCCGAAGAAACCAGTTTGTGTATTTCCTGACAGATACTAATGGGTTGCTGTGGGCAACAAGAAATTTTCCTGCCAGCCTGCTCGTTATTCAAAAGCCTCCTTTAGAGTTACTGTACTTTGGAAATACCTATGCCAGGATGAAGCCTACACCTCCACAAAGCCTGAACAGGACCAAAAAGGAACAGAATGGGTACCCAAAAAATACTGCAGTGGCATCCACAAATGAAGTTTAGGGTATCTCAGTGATCAGATATCTGTTGAGAACTTTTTTGTTCCTCAGAAATACACACAGGAGCTGCTGCACCCCTGAAATTATTTACCCAAAAGTCTCTATCTTCTAACTAGAGTCCATGTTTGACGATGTAATAAGGGTTCAGGGCAACACAAAGTCTTCCTGCTAATATATCTTTCTTCCATCAACCCCATACTAACTGGTTCGCTCTATCAAAGCAAAGAGAAATGTGGAAGTAGAAAGTGCACTTGTCCATAGCAACCAAGTCGATTTCAGTCAGTCATGATTGATATACATTGCTACACTGTACACAATAGACCGGTAACCTTACAAAAGGGAGAGCCTGTAAAGTTGTAGTCTAAGCTAACAATGGAAAGGAAGTTTATGTACCCATCATGTGATAGGCTGTGGTTAACAAGCTGTGATGTATAAGATAGAGCGGTGTCACCAGTAAACACACAGCTGGCTGAGCTGTGTGTATGTCTTATGCAAACTAGTATTACATTTTGTCATGCGGAAATACTCGCCTCATAGTATAAGGCATTAGTATGAAGGATCTGCCCAATGATTGTCACTTGTTTCCAAGAACGTATGACATTTTATATATCATTTGATTACATTAAACCTGGTTTGGACTGTGGTATTGAAATTCTTACACACTTGTATTATTCTATATAATTTCTGCTCAATTTTGATCATCAAGGACAGGGGTCTCCAAACTGTGGCCGAGGGCCAGATGTGGCCCTTTGCTAGCCTTTATGCGGCCCTTGGGGCACAATTCCATCCACTGATATGAGGCACTATTCCTCTCACTGACACCAACAATAGGTCACTATATGTTCTACTGATACCAATGATGGAATACTATTACTCCCACTAATAGGGGGAATACTCCTATTGACCACCAATCCTGAGGCCATATTTATTCTCACTGATCCTGGGCCCGTGACATTTTCTTCCCCTGCTGGCCAGAATCCGGCCCTCCGAAAGTCTGAAGGACAGTAAAGTGGCCCTTTGCATGAAAAGTTTGGAGACCCCTGATCAAGGGTATAGGGAGCCAGTAAGTTGTGCACAAGGGCTTACAGTCATTTGAAGGACTTTAACCACTTCCCACCCGGCCCATAGCAGATGACGGCCAGGCGGTGGTTCTGTTATCCTGACTGGGCGTCATTTGACGTCCAGCAGGATAACACGCCACCGCGCGCCCGCGGGGCACGCATCGTGGAGATCGGTGGAGCGGTGTGTCAGTCTGACACACCGCTCCACTGATCTTGGTAAAGAGCCTCCGTCAGAACTCTTTACCACGTGATCAGCCGTCTCCAATCACGGCTGATCACTATGTCAATAGGAGGAGCCGTTGATCGGCTTTTCCTCACTTGCGTCTGACAGATGACCACACTGGACCACCAGGGATCGCCACTAGGACCACCAGGGAAGGGGGCAACATGTGGATGGCCAGGTATGTACCCCATGGCCATCCACATGTGCCCAATGTGCCCAGTCAGTGCCCAATCTGTGCCAATCAGTGCCCACAGATGGGCACTGATTGGCACCATTATATTGCAGTAAAGCCCAGCAATGCCACCCTTAGGGGCATCAGTGCCACCAATCAGTGTCATCAGAGCCACCCATCAGTGTCCATCGATGCCACCTGTCAGTGCCCATCTGTGCCCATCAGTGCCCACCTATCAGTGCCCATCAGTGCCCATCCATGCCACCTATCAATGCCACCCATAAGTACCCATCAGTGCCACCCATAAGTACCCATCAATGCTACCTACGAGTGCCCATCAGTGCCGCCTATGAGTGCCCATCAGTGCCACCTATGAGTGCCCATCAGTGCCGCATACCAGTGCCACCTATCAGTGCCGCCTATCAGTGCTCATCATCAGTGCCCATCAGTACCACCCCATCAGTGCCATCTCATCGGTGCCCATCAGTGCCGCTGTATCAGTGCCCGTCAGTGCAGCCATATCAGTGCCCATCATTGAAGAAGAAAACGTACTTATTTACAAAAAAATTTTAACAGAAACAAAGATTTTGAGTACAGTGTAGCATGACCGCGCAATTGTCATTCAAATTGCGACAGCGCTGAAAGCTGAAAATTGGCCTGGGCGGGAAGGTGTCTAAGTGCCTGGTATTGAAGTGGTTAAAGATCAGAACTTGTGGAATGGCAGCCATCTCTCCAGATCGGCCCATTCAAACTATTTTCCGGTGGTGTTTTTCTGCACTTGACCAACACCATTTGGTCTCAAGGGCACTAAGAAAACAATTATTTTCTATGTGCCCAGTTCGCACTGCAATGCTGCCTTCACCATGCACCACTGCTCATCTGAAGTCACCGTCCATTTTTGCACCACAGCATTGCACTTAACTTGTCACTTTCACATACAGTGCATCACACCTCTTTATGACCAATAGGGCCTTGTCTCTATTATTTGCAGTGCCTCATTCCTCTCCATAACATACAATGCCTCATCCCTCTCTATTAGGACTTGTTTACACTAGGAGGTCCAGCATGTCACTTTTTAGGGCGTTCCATTAGTTTTAATGCTTAAATGTGCGTGAAATGTGCAAAAAAAGTAAAGGCATGATTTTTGAATTTACCCTGCGCCATAGCGCATGGTACTGTGCAGGGTGGATTTGTTTTTAATCAATTCTATTTAAATCATGATTTAAATCACTAGTAAAAAGGCTTGATTTAAATCACAATTTTTAAAGAGCAACTGTCATCTCTGTCCTGCACCAGCTCCTCCTCTGTCCCGCTGTTGACTCACCGACAGTCCCATTCACTTTAATGGTACGGCTGGTGATGCGGCAGTGATGGAACAAGGTGAGGGACGTGGCGGCAGCAGGTGAGTGGATTCCCGCTAACAGGATCTGTCATGATGGATCTGAAATGACAGGTGCTCTTTAAATGTAAGGACTTACTCTTGCTGGTAGTTAGAATCTTTAATATTTGCAAACAAAATGAAGGTTTCCTATTTAGAATAATAAGCTGTCAGGTTAGTAAAACAGCGATATCAGAGCCAATTCAATCATATAGTATGTAATGTACATAGATTTGCAAAACAATGGGATAAAAGAATATTCCTAAACGTTGGTTTATCTCATGGTTACTGTGAAATTGTGTAAATGCATCAATGCAGTGCATGTTATCTCAGCTTGCAGAGCTTGGATTCATTGAATGAGTTTACAAAAAATTTAAATATTGCAGAATATACAGCCTCCTGCTACATAACTAAGCTCCATTTCATGCTGAATAAACTAAATTATTAATGTATCTTAACCACTTGCTTACTGGGCACCTAAACCCCCCTCCTGCCCAGACCAATTTTCAGCTTTTAGCGCTGTCACTCTTTGAACCACAATTGCGTGGTCATACAACACTGTACCCAAATGAAATTTTTATCATTTTTTTCCCCCACAAATAGAGATTTCTTTTGGTGGTATTTGATCACCGCTGGGTTTTTCATTTTTTGTTAAAAAAATTAAAAAAGACAGGTTTTAAAAAAAAAAAAATACAAAACCGTTTTATATTTTGTTAATAACTTTTGCAAACAGGTAATTTTTCTCCTTCATTGATGTACGCTGATGAGGCTACACTGATGGGCACTGATAGGCAGCACTGGTGGGCACTGATAGGCAGCACTGAAGTGCATTGATAGGTGGCACTGAAAGGCACTAATAGTTGTCAGTTCTCTTTACTACATGCAGTGTATCAGCCCTCTTTATTACATGCAGTGTATCAGCCCTCTCTATTATATGCAGTATCTCAGCCCTCTCTATTACATGTAGTATCTCAACCCTCTCTATTACAGGCAGTGTCTGGTCACTCTTTACTACAGGCAGTGTCTCAGCCCTCTTTACTACAGGCAGTGTCTGGGCCCTCTTTACTACAGGCAGTGTCTCAGCCCTCTTTACTACAGGCAGTGTCTGGGCCCTCTTTACTACAGGCAGTGTCTGGGCCCTCTTTACTACAGGCAGTGTCTGGGCCCTCTTTACTACAGGCAGTGTCTGGGCCCTCTTTACTACAGGCAGTGTCTGGGCCCTCTTTACTACAGGCAGTGTCTGGGCCCTCTTTACTACAGGCAGTGTCTGGGCCCTCTTTACTACAGGCAGTGTCTGGGCCCTCTTTACTACAGGCAGTGTCTGGACCCTCTTTACTACAGGCAGTGTCTCAGCCCTCTTTACTACAGGCAGTGTCTGGGCCCTCTTTACTACAGGCAGTGTCTCAGCCCTCTTTACTACAGGCAGTGTCTCAGCCCTCTTTACTACAGGCAGTGTCTCAGCCCTCTTTTTTACATGCAGTGTCTCGGCCATCTTTATTACATGTAGTGTATCAGCCCTCTTTACTACATGCAGCCCTCTCCATTACATGCAGTGTCTCAGCCCTCTCTATTACATGCAGTGTCTCAGGCCTCTCTATTACACGCAGTGTCTCAGCCCTCTCTATTACATGCAGTGTCTCAGGCCTCTCTATTACACGCAGTGTCTCGGCCCTCTCTATTACATGCAGTGCCTAAGCCCTCTCTATTACATGCAGTGCCTCAGCCCTCTCTATTACATGCAGTGTCTCGGCCCTCTCTATTACATGCAATGTCTCGGCCCTCTTTACTACATACAGTGTCTCAGCCCTCTCTATTACATGCAGTGTCTTATCCCTTTTTATCACATGTAGTGTCTCAGCCCTCTTTATTATTTATTTCAGGTACTTATATAGCGTCATCAATTTACACAGTGCTTATACATTGTACATTCACATCAGTCCCTACCCTCAAGGAGCTTACAATCTAAGGTCCCTAACTCACATTCATACATACTAGGGACAATTTAGACAGGATCCAATTAACCTACCAGCATGTCTTTGGAGTGTGGGAGGAAACCGGGGTACCCGGAGGAAACCCACGCAGACACAGGGAGAACATGCAAACTCCAGGCAGGTAGTGTCGTGGTTGGGATTCGAACCAGCGACCCTTCTTACTGCTAGGCGAGAGTGCTACCCACTACACCACTGTGCCGCTATATGCAGTGTCTCATCCTCTTTATTACATGCAATGTCTCAGCCCTCTCTCTTACATGCAATGTCTCATCCCTCTCTAGTACACACAGTGTATCAGCCCTCTTTATTACATGCTGTGTCTCATCCTCTCTATTAAATGCAGTCTCAGCCCTCTTTACTACATGCAGTGTCTTAGCCCTCTTTATTATATGTTGTGTCTCAGTTCTCTTTACTACATGCAGTGTATCAGCCCTCTTTATTACATGCAGTGTTTTAGCCCTCTTTATTACATGCAATGTCTCAGCCCTCTTTATTACATGCAATGTCTCAGCCCTCTTTGTTACATGCAGTGTCTTAGCCCTCTTTATTATATGTTGTGTCTCAGTTCTCTTTACTACATGCAGTGTATCAGCCCTCTTTATTACATGCAGTGTTTTAGCCCTCTTTATTACATGCAATGTCTCAGCCCTCTTTATTACATGCAGTGTTTTAGCCCTCTTTATTACATGCAGTGTATCAGCCCTCTTTATTACATGCAGTGTTTTAGCCCTCTTTGTTACATGCAATGTCTTAGCCCTCTTTATTACATACAATGAATCATGCCTCTTTATTACAAGCAGTGTCTAATTTCTTGCAATTTAAATGCAGTGCCTCATCGGGTTCTATTACTTACAGTAACTCATGCCTCACTACTATATGCATGGCCTACTGTAATCCCCCTCTAATACATACAATGGCTCATGCCTCTTTATTGTTTGCCCCTTTCACGCACCTTTTATAATCTGATTATACAACCTACACAGGTTAGGTTAAATGATTCAAAGACTGTAAGAAAATTGTTTGAAAGAACCGATTGTAAAATGTGTGTCCAAAAATAATCTGTCCGGACATTTTACAATCTGATCTATACTGTGTAAGGTCCTACCTAGGCAACTCAATACATTTAAAGGAAATCTATGGTCACAGCATACACTTTCATTTTGTCAGCATTGTAATACTAATACAAACAATAGTTGTTACTGACAATTCAATAGAAGCCTTTTTGAAAAACCTTATTTTATGTTGTGAGTGATGCCTGTCTGCTGGCCATCTCTTTTTAAAACTTTCTGAATTCCTTGCATCGTTTGCAGAGTCTCCTCTGTTGTTTATTTTCCATTTATATGGACTACATATCCCATGGTACCTTGCTGCCTGCAAGCAGTGATTCCTGTACTTACTCCACCTCCTAAAACTCCTCCTCTCAGCACCTCTGTATTCACGAGGAAGGCTCTGTGAAATGTGTGGCACAGCAGTGTGTATGTGCAGGGCATAGTGATGACTTGTCACAAGGAAATAACGCATGAGGATCTCCAAAAAGTAAGTTTAGAAACTTCAGCATTGTTCAGAGTAATAGGAGCAAGCTAGAAATAATTCAACTACAATGTGCAAATGAATATATGATTTTACATTTTGACCATAGGTACACTTTAAAGTGATTGTAAAGCTATAAAGAGGTTGTAAACCTCCAAAAAAAAAAAAACTTCAAGAAAAAAGCATAATGAGCTAGTATGCATTGCATACTAGCTCATTATGAAATACTTACTTTAGAACAATGCCCTGCAGCAGCACCGGCACACCGCTGATACGGCCCACATCTTTCCCAGATGACATCACTCACGATGACATCACTCCCACTCATGCATGCGGGTGTCCCGCCAGTCATGGCACGGGCCCTGAAGAAACGGCACGGGTGGGTCGTTCCTTCAGTGCGCATGCGTTGATGACGTCGGCCGCAGCGTATATAGTAATCGGTGCAAGTTTTGGAGATATTTAAAGTACCTACAGGTAAGCCTTACTATAGGCTTACACCCCAGTGACATGGGGGGCGGGGCTGAGTCATGCTGTCTGTGTCAATGGACGCAGCAGCGGGACTCGGGAGCGAGTCCGCACGGGTACCCCATGGAAAGGGGCACCCATGGAGGAGACTGGAAGAGGAGAAGACTGGAGCGCCAGCAGGGCACCCCAGAAGAAGAGGATTGGGGCTGCTCTGTGCAAAACGATTGCACAGAGCGGGTAAGTATAGGCATGTTTGTTTTTTTTTTTTTTTTAAATAAGGGTTTACAACCCCTCTAAATCTAAACACCTTCACCCTACATTTTTGTTAGTAAATCCACTTCAGATTGCATAATATGGTTGACAGTGCATGACTATCTTTAATCTATTATTGTTCAGACTAATTCAACTGATGTTTTATACAAATCCAAATTTTAGAAATGCATTTGCCCATATCTACTCCCACACAGCTTTATTATTTTGTACATTTCTAAAACGTAGTGAGCACGGCTAAGCAGGCACAGTCAAGTGTTCAGGAGGTGATTCTGAAGCTTCCTAAATGCCTGTTCTTTTTATTTTTTTTTCAATGAGAGTAATGCGCCAAAACCACAAGCGTTTGGCTTGCTCTTGCGGTGTGGCCCAATTGACTTGAATGGCAACATGTCAACTCGACACATTGCGTTGAATTTGCACTGGTCGCTGCATGTGAACAGCCCCCTCCAGCTGTATCGTAATCATCTGATGGGCGGACGGGGCCAGTGAAACTTCTGCTCAACCACCCACAGTATATTTATCCTTGGCCCCCCCATGTGAAAGAGGCCCTGAAAGCCCACCTGGGAAGCCCTCAGTAATCACACTTAGTGACTTGTGCATTGGTTACAGCAGCCTTTCCCAACCTTTTTCAACACAGAGAAACTCTTGAAAACCCTTTCTGGACTTGGGGAACCCCTTCTAAAAATTACTATATCTACAACTCATGATACATTAGTGTGATGGTCAGTGGGAAGAATGCTCCTTACACTTTTGGTCATACAGATAGCTAAAAAGATCAATGGCATCATTAGGAACTTATCTGAGAGGCAGAAATTGCTCATTGCTTAAAGGACACTTAGCAACCTCTGGTGGAACCCTAGTTGAGAAACCCTGTGTTACAGGGCCAAGAGAAGAACCTTCAGCTTCTGAGTGTCCACCACTATGGATCACCACTAAGGAGGACCAGGGCTAAGGGATTTTACAGTAAAAGTCAAGATTTTAATACAATTTCTGCTACTTATTTCCAGGTCACCTGATTATACATGTCCCGTTGTTCCCAGTCTGAAAGATAATTAGATTTAGATTTAGTTCCAACTAGGCCAGTTGGCTGGTAAAAGTATTAAAGGATAAGTTCACCTTTAAAAAACAGGAGCCTGGAGAGCATTGCACCAGCAATCAGCAGATCGCTGATACCATGAAGGACTCCTGTAGACTGTCAGTATAAGCTGTCTGGCCGTACATCGTACATCGTACAGCCAGGCAGTTTCACACTGACAGGAAGACTCAATGAACTACCACAGCACTCAACAGCGCCCTGGTAGTTCCTTAGGAACTACAAGCCTACAGCCATGAAGGCTGTCGGTACTTGTAGTTCACTTATTCTCAGAACTCTCTGAATAAATAATGCGGCCTTGTGACAGCTGGTACGGGGAACTTCTTGTACTGCTGTCACACATTGGCAGCAGACCCCCGAACGGCTGCAGGAGCAGGAACATGTTACATGTTCCACCTTAAAAACGGGTGGAACATGTAACATGTTCCCAAAGGTGAACTTATTCTTTAAGGGTGGATAACTGCACACCTTGAAAAGATAAAGCTTCAACTTCTCTATTGAATCGATTAAAATCCTTGGACGGTACAGCTACACAGAGAAACCAGGTTGATGTGTTTTATGTCCACAGACGCTTAATGATGTTGTTATGATTATCACTATATCTACAATTCATGATACATTAGTGTGATGGTCAGTGGGAAGAATGCTCCTTACACTTGTGGTCTTTGGGAAGAATTACCCCCTTACAGATAGCTAAAAAGATCAATGGTATTATTGGGAACCTATCTGAGAAGTAGAAATTGCTCATTGCTTAAAGAACCCCTAGAAACCTCTGGAGGAACCCTCGTTGAAAACTCTGAACCTTCAGCTTCTGAGTGTCCACCACTATGGGTCACCACTGACGAAGACCAGGGCTAAAGGATTTTACAGTAAAAGTCAAGATTTTACTACAATTTCGGCTACTTATTTCCAGTTCACCTGCTTATACATGTCCCATTGTTCCTAGTCTGAATCGTCCAGATGTGGACATTTTCAAGATAATTAGATTTAGTTGCCTCCAATGTGAAGTGATAATAATAATAATGAATTAATTTAAGCTTGCATGAAACTAACTGTGCTCATCTAAACAGGTCTTCAGCACATACTCCAATGAGGAATATGACCGCCGCAATGACGATGTAGACCCCATGGCTGCCTCTGCAGAGTATGAGCTTGAAAAACGGGTTGAGAGGCTGGACCTCTTCCCTGTGGAACTGGAAAAAGGTAAAGCACACAGTATACTTCAATTTCTTCTCTTATGTTTATTTACAATCATCATAACTGCTGTGTTTTTTTTTCGGTCACGATTGTTTCATACGAAGTTGACTCACAGGAATGGAAAATAGTCTAGGGTGACCCAAGCCTTAGTAATGCTGAATTAATATTGGAACATGCAGATCTCTATATTTGTGTCCTGCCAAGTTCCAATTAGGCCAGTTGGCTGCTAAAAGTTTTAAAGGATAAGTTCACCTTTAAAAAAGAAATAAATACATATTTTTATGCAAGTAGAAAAATGTGTATTTACTATTGTTTTTTTAGGAGCCTGAAAAGCATTGCAGATCGCTGGTACCATGCAGGACTCCTGCAGACTGTCAGTGTAAGCTGTCTGCTCGTACAGTGTACAGGAAGCAGTTTTACACTGACAGGAAGACTCAATGAACTACCGCAGCGCGCAACGTCTGCAAAGGCTGTCGGTACTTGTAGTTTATTCATTTACAGAACTCTGTGAATGAATGACACAGCTGTGTGACAGCTGGTACAGGGAACTTCTCCCTATACTGCTGTCACACAGAGGCAGCAGACCCCCGAACGGCTGCAGAAGCGGGAACATGTAAAATAGGGTGGAACATGTTCTCAAAGGTGAACTTATCCTTTATGGGTGGATAACTGCACACCATGAAAACATTAAACTCCAACTTCTTTATTGAAATTATGAAAATCCTTGGACAGCAGCACAGCAACACAGAGAAACCAGGTTGATGCGTTTCATGTCCACAAATGCTTAATGATGTTATAATTAAGCATCTGTGGACATGAAATGCGTCAGCCAGTTTCTCTGTTTAGCTGTGCTGTTATCCAATGATTTTAATTGATTCATCATTTCGTGGTGTGTGTGGTTATCCACCCTTATTAATTTGACTTTTCATGGTTAAGAGCCAAACCTGCACCTAGGTTGTCACTGGGCCACTGGAGTAGTGGACCGGCCTGGAGCGATGTTTGCTTTATTTGTAGGCCAGTTGGCTGACTAAAGTAATGATGTCGCTGCTCTTCCCACATAGGGGCCAGATTAGTGAGTTGATACTGCAGAGCAGAGAGTCGGGAGGAGGGTGCTGTGGCTCACATTGTTGCCCATGTTTTACTAAAACTGCCTGTTTACTGCTCTTGTATTATCTCAACCATCCCTTTATTGCCTATGTATTGTCTTTTTTGCCTGTTCTATACCTATGTATGACCAGGATTTACATTTTTTGCCCATGTTTAGTCAGTGTGTTACCCTCATTTGTTGCTCACCAGCGGTCATGTTTACTGGTGGATTGCCCATGTTTATAACCCATATATTGTTGCAATGGCCCATTTGGTGCTCATGTATTCTTAGGATTGTCTGAGTAGGCCCACGTGTTGCTAGTTCTTTTCCCATGTATTTTTATAGAGGGTCTGCTGCCTGTGTTTTTTCAGTATTTCCAGTGTTTTTCCCATGTGTTGCCTTTGTCTTATCCACTTGTGTCTACCTGCTGTCACAACAATGTGTTGCCCAGATATTGCCATGATTGCCAATTTGTTACTCCTCACCTTTGCCCTTATATAATCAAAGCTTAGTTTTATGTTGCCGTATGTGTGAGTAAGGGACCAAGTGAGTGCTGTTTGTATAAGGGATTTTGTTACTTCATGTTGTCAAACGGCTTCCCTGAAAACATATATAATGCAAAAAGTATATATATATATATATATATATATATATATATATATATATATATATATATGGAGAAAATAATTATTTGATCCCCTGCAGATTTTTTAAGTTTGCCCACTTACAAAAAAATGAAAAATGAAGGGAAGGGTCTATAATTTTTACCATAGGTGTATTTTAAATGATAGAGACAGAATATCAACCAAAACCCAGAAAAAAAACACATTAAACAAATGTTATAAATTGAGTTGCAGTTCAGTGAGTAAAATAAGCGATTGATCCCCAAGCAAAACATGACTTAGTACTTGGTGGAGAAACCCTTGTTGGCAAGCACAGAGGTCAGACGTTTCTTGTAGTTGGTGACCAACTTTGCACACATCTCAGGAGAGATTTTTGTCCACTCTTCGCTACAGATCTTCTCTAAATCCTTAAGGTCTGGAGACTGGCTAGGCCACTTCACGACCTTAATGTGCTTCTTCTTGAGCCAGTTCTTTGTTGCCTTGGCGGTATGTTTTGGGTCATTGTCATGCTGGAAGACCCATCCACCACCCATCTTCGGTGTTCTGGCTGAGGGAAGAAGGTACTCATCCGAGATTTTACAATACATGGCCACATCCATTAGCCCCTCAATGCGGCAAAGTTCGCCTGTACCTTTAACAGAAAAACAGCCCCAAAGCATAATGTTTACACCTCCGTGTTTGACTGTAGGGATGGTGCTCCTAGGGTCAAAGTCAGCATTTTTCTTCCTCCAAACACAGCATGTCGTGCTAATGCCAAAGAGCTAACTTTTGGTCTCATCTGACCACAGCACTTTCTCCCAATCCTTCTCTGAATCATTTAGATGTTCATTGGCAAACTTCAAATGGGCCAGTACATGTGCCTTCTTGAGGAGATAGACCTTGTGGGCTCTGCAAGATTTCAATCCATGGTGGTGTATTGTGTTAGCGACAGTTTGTTTGGAGACTGTGGTCCCAACTGCTTTGAGATTATTCAAAAGCTCCTCCCATGTAGTTCTGGGCTGATTCCTCACTTTTCCCATGATCATCCATACCCCATGAGGCGAAATCTTGCATAGAGTCCCAGACCGAGGGCGATTGATGGTTATTTTGTATTTCTTCCATTTGCGAATAAACGTCCAACAGTTGTCTCCTTCTCACCAAGCTTGTTGTTGATGGTCTTGTAGCCCATTCCAGACTTGTGCAGGTCTACAATCTTGCCCTTGACGTCCTTTGACAGCTTTTTGGTCTTGCCCATGATGGTGAGGTTTGAATGTAAGAAAGAAATTCTGTGGACAGGTGTCTTTTATACACATAATGAGTTGTCGTTAGGAGCACCTTCTTAAATTGACAGAACTAATCTGTGTCCCACATGAGCACATACTGTAGCTAGTCTGTGGGAGCCAGAATTATTGTTGGTTGGTAGGGGATCAAATACTTATTTTACTCACTGAACTGGAACTCAATTTATAACATTTGTATTATGTGTTTTTTTCTGGATTTTTGGTTGATATTCTGTTTCTATCATTTAAAATACACTTATGATAAAAATGATAGACCCTTAATTTCTTCACAAGTGGGCAAACTTACAAAATCTGAAGGGGAATAAATAATTATTTTCGCCACTCTATATATATATATATATATATATACCCTTATCAGACAACTATTGCATTTTCCTTGCATTTACAAAATCTGATATAAAGAATGACAGGCGTCCCAAATGCTGTGAAAATGCTAAAAAAAAATACAAAATAATGAGAAGATTGCAGTAGTGAAGCACTTTCTAGACCTTTGAAAACCTTCCAGAAACTGCATGGTAACTGCTCCTATTATTTTAAACAGGGGGGTAGTTGGAATGAGCACAAGCATTTTATTCTGCAGCACCTGACAGCCATAGAAATGCTAAAGGAGGATTCCTAGAGATCTACACAATAACGGCATATGATCTGCCAAGAACTCACTGGTTGCCAACACTTCCGAAGCACCCAGCCTGACAGATAAAAAAAAAAAAATCACCAAAGTTAAAGCAATATTCAAGCCATAAAACATACTGACCCCTCCTTTCCCTTTCCCCAGCCAGGTTTTAAACCGTCTTTCGCTGGACATTAAAAATAACACCCATGGTTCTGCAACAGCCAGTGTCCCAGTCTTCCGCTCTTCAGGGGCGGGATGTGGGTGGGTAATTCTACCAGTGCCTACATCCAATCCTAGTTACAGGACAGGCACGGGAGGGGAGGTGACAAGACGGGTCATAGTGTGGCTTCAGCAGGTACTGGCAGAGAGGAAGATCAGGGGATGGTGGATTAAAGAGGAGGGCCAGTCAAAATAAAAAAAAATTAAAAGTCAGCAGCTACAAATACTGCAGCTGCTGAGTTTTAATTGGACACTTACCTGTCCCAGGGTCCAGCGATGCGGGGGATCGAAGCCCCGCTCGTCTCCCCCTCCGTTCAGTGGCGCCAGCATTGCAACTGTGGGCGCCAGGCTGTGGCTTCACAGCCTGGCACCCACAGCGCATGCGCGAGCGGTGCCGCGCGCCGTGATTGGCCTCTTAGTCACCTGGGACCTGTAATGGGTCCCAGATGATTGACAGGAGGGAGGGAGCAGAGCTGAGCCCTTCCTGTGCCGAGGGGGAAGTGATGTCACCAGCCCAGGCACTATATATATATATATTGATGAAGATGGAGTAGTGGAGTGGTTGTTATTTTTTTTTCGTTTTTTTTTTGGGGATGGAATTTTGCTAATGGTATTATTTATTTTCCAGCGCTGCCTGAACTAATACCCAGCCCCTTCCAAACCTTTTTTCTTTTTTTTTTTGTTGGAGTGGAAGTAGGGATAAAAAATCTCAGGCAGATTTTAATGTACAGTCTGTGTCCCCATTGGAGAGATCTCATCTGGGACAGGGACACAGACTGCAAGAAACACAGTAAAATCGGGAAGTGTTAGAACCTCTAGCGGTTTGTTATCAAAGTATAGCTAAAGGCAAAACTTTTTTTTAGCTTTGGATAGAGTGGAGAGGGATTAGAACCCCTGTTTTTATTGCTGTTTGTGTCCCCGTTAGGGAGATTCATCCTCTCTATTTGTCCTGTTTACCATTATCCTTGAAAGTGAAAGTAAAAGAAAATCCCACATTTTGGGTCGTTCCCAGAAAAGTAATAGAGGGGAAATCTTCCAATGGGGAAACTAGTTCTGGTTACCTGGGGGTCCCCAAAAAATTCCCTTAATTTCCAGGGATTTCCTCACACTTCCTGTTTGGCTATGGGACAGGAAGTAAAGGGAGATCTCCCCAATGGGACACAAATGCAAAAAAAAAATTTGACGGGTTATAACCCTCCTTTGCTCTATCCCAAATAAAAAAAAAGTTTTGCATATAGTTCTACTTTAAGGTTTGTGTCTACCTGTCCCAGTGACAACCACTCCCTTTTTTTTTTTATCCTGTTGTCACCGGGACAGAAAGTGCTGTCACGAACAGCAATGAGAAAAGTATTTATTGTATTCAATGCTAAAAACACTAAAATAAAAAAATACCAAAATATTGAAGCCACTTATATTTCTTACCAGAATACTTGTGATAATATTGTGATGATATTGACCCCGATGGATTAGCATGATAGACAGACAACTAGCATTTTTGGAGGGGCTCTGTATTGGCAGCTCCCATATCTCTCTTAGGATTCTTTCACATTGGCGGGGTAATGCTTAGCGTGAAATGCAATTCATGGTGGATCACTTTTCAGAGGGCAGTATATTAGCGGCTCATGTGCGTTTAGTAGGCAAGACTGCCATCTCCTGATGACAATTTTTATTTTATTTTTTTTATACCTTTTTTTATTTCATTTAAAAAAAAATTTTTTTTACATTTTCGAACAGAAATTTTACATTGCGGGACCACGCCGCTACTGCAAGCCAATAATTTGCTGCCCCATTGATCTCAATGGGCAAGTGTCACCTGTCAAACTTTGCAGCCTAAAATAAGAATTGCCGCAGGCGCAGCATGCGTACAGCCGTTGTGGCTGTAATGTTAGAATTTGGGTTGGTGGCTGGGGGGGCATCAAAACCGTGGCTCAGCCGCCTGTTTTTACCTCTGCCCAGGTGTGCAAAATAGGCCCCACCAGATCGACCTTGAAACTCTTCGACTATGGAGCTCCACCCATTCATAACCAAGCCCCGCCCATTTGGATAAAGCCATTCTCCCTACTGCTTCTGGATTCTGCATCTGTCAGCAATTACGCTATATAGGGTATAATTTGCTTTCAGGAAAAACGAATTAGCGGTTTCCCTTGAGGATCCCAATCTAGGGTGTGAGGCGAAACGATAATGTGTTTGATGTCATGCCCTCTCCAATCTGCAAATGTTATCTTCCTTGACTTGGACTCCAGCAAGAAATGAGGAGGAAATCAGCTTATTTCAGAGAAGCGCTGTGTGCTCCAGCTCCAGCCCCCTCATCTCTCGCTGCAATCCATTATCCAAAACAAATGGCACTCACAGACATTGTGTGTTAGTCTTGATGAATTGCAGATTTGGTCCCGTGTTCCTTGTGTACAGCGCATCCGGAAAGTATTCACAGCGCTTCACTTTTTCCACATTTTGTTATGTTACAGCCTGATTCCAAAATGGATTAAATTATTTTCCTCAAAATTCTACAAACAATACCCCATAATGACAACGTGAAAGAAGTTTGTTGGAAATCTTTGCAAGTTTATTAAAAATATAAAACGAAAAAATCACATGTACATAAGTATTTACAGCCACTTTGCCATGACACTCAAAACTGAGCTCAGGTGCATCCTGTTTTCACTGATCATCCTTGAGGTGTTTCTACAACTTGATTGGAGTCCACCTGTGGTAAATTCGGTTGATTGCACATGATTTGGAGAGGTACACACCCATCTACAGTGGGGACGGAAAGTATTCAGACCCCCTTACATTTTTCACTCTTTGTTATATTGCAGCCATTTGCTAAAATCATTTAAGTTCATTTTTTTCCTCATTAATGTACACACAGCACCCCATATTGACAGAAAAACACAGAATTGTTGACATTTTTGCAGATTTATTAAAAAAGAAAAACTGAAATATCACATGGTCCTAAGTATTCAGACCCTTTGCTCAGTATTTAGTAGAAGCACCCTTTTGATCTAATACAGCCATGAGTCTTTTTGGGAAAGATGCAACAAGTTTTTCACACCTGGATTTGGGGATCCTCTGCCATTCCTCCTTGCAGATCCTCTCCAGTTCTGTCAGGTTGGATGGTAAACGTTGGTTAACAGCCATTTTTAGGTCTCTCCAGAGATGCTCAATTGGGTTTAAGTCAGGGCTCTGGCTGGGCCATTCAAGAACTGTCACGGAGTTGTTATGAAACCACTCCTTTGTTATTTTAGCTGTGTGCTTAGGGTCATTGTCTTGTTGGACAGTAAACCTTCGGCCCAGTCTGAGGTCCTGAGCCCTCTGGAGAAGGTTTTCGTCCAGGATATCCCCGTACTTGGCCGCATTCATCTTTCCTTCGATTGCAACCAGTCGTCCTGTCCCTGCAGCTGAAAAACACCCCCACAGCATGATGCTGCCACCACCATGCTTCACTGTTGGGACTCTATTGGACAGGTGATGAGCAGTGCCTGGTTTTCCCCACAAATACCACTTAGAATTAAGGCCAAAAAGTTCTATCCTGGTCTCATCAGACCAAAGAATCTTATTTCTCACCATCTTGGAGTCCTTCAGGTGTTTTTTTAGCAAACTCCATGTGGGCTTTCATGTGTCTTGCACTGAGGAGAGGCTTTCGTCGGACCACTCTGCCATAAAGCCCCGACTGGTGGAGGGCTACAGTGATGGTTGACTTTCTACAACTTTCTCCCATCTCCCGCCTGCATCTCTGGAGCTCAGCCACAGTGATCTTTGGGTTCTTCTTTACCTCTCTCACCAAGGCTCTTCTCCCCCGATAGCTCAGTTTGGCTGGACGGCCTGCTCTAGGAAGGGTTCTGGTCATCCCAAATGTCTTCCATTTAAGGATTATGGAGGCCACTGTGCTCTTAGGAACCTTAAGTGCAGCAGAAATTTTTTGTAACCTTGGCCAGATCTGTGCCTTGCCACAATTCTGTCTCTGAGCTCTTCAGGCAGTTCCTTTGGCCTCATGATTCTCATTTGCTCTGACATGCACTTTGAGCTGTAAGGTCTTATATAGACAGGTGTGTGGCTTTCCCAATCAAGTCCAATCAGTATAATCAAACACAGCTGGGCTCAAATGAAGGTGTAGAACCATCTCAAGGATGATCAGAAGAAATGGACAGCACCTGAGTTAAATATATGAGTGTCACAGCAAAGGGTCTGAATACTTAGGACCATGTGATATTTCAGTTTTTCTTTCTTTTTTCAAATCTGCAAAAATGTCAACAATTATGTGTTTTTCTGTTAATATGGGGTGCTGTGTGTACATTAATGAGGAAAAAAATTAACTTAAATGATTTTAGCAAATGGCTGCAATATAACAAAGAGTGAAAAATTTAAGTGGGTCTGAATACTTTCCATCCCCACTGTATATAAGGTCCCACAGTTAACAGTGCATGTCAAAGCACAAACCAAGCCTTGAAGTCCAAGGAATTATCTGTAGACCTCTGAGACAGGATTGTATGGAGGCACAGATCCGGGGAAGGGTACAGAAATATTTCAGCAGCATTAAAGGTCCCAGTGAGCACAATGGCCTCCATCATCCGTAAATGGAAGAAGTTTGGACCCACCGGGACTCTTCCTAGAGGGGGCTGGCCGGCCAAACTCAGCGATCAGGGGAAAAGGGCCTTAGTCAGGGAGGTGACCAAGAACCCGATGGTCACTCTGACAGAGCTCCAGCGTTTCTCTGTGGAGAGAGGAAAACCTTCCAGAAGAACAACCATGTCTGCAGCGCTTCACCAATCAGGCCTGTATGGTAGAGTGACCAGATGGAGGCCACTCCTCAGTAAAAGGCACATGACATCCCGCTTGGAGTTTGCCAAAAGACACCTGAAGGTCTCTCAGACCATGGGAAACAAAATTTTCTGGTCTGATGAAACAAAGATTGAACTCTTTGGCCTGAATGGCAAGCATCATGTCTGAAGGAAACCGGGCAACGCTCATCACCTGGCCAATACCGTCCCTACAGTGATCTGTGGTGGTGGCAGCATCATGCTGTGGGGATGTTTTTTAGGGGAAGGAACTGGGAGACTAGTCAGGATTAAAGTAAAGATGAATGTAGCAATGTATAGAGACATCCTTGATGAAAAGAACGCTCTGGACCTCATGCTGTAGCGAAGGTTCATCTTGCAACAGGACAACGACCTTAAGCACACAGCCAAGATAACAAATGAGTGGCTATGGGACAACTCTGTGAATGTCCTTGAGTGGCCCAGACAGAGCCAAGACATGAACCCGATTGAACATCTCTGGAGAGATCTGAAAATGACTGTGCACCGATGCCCCCATCCAACCCGATCGAGCTTGAGAGGTCCTGCAAAGAATGATGGAAGAAACTGCCCAAAAATAGGTGTGCCAAGCTTGTAGCATCATACTCAAAAAGACTTGGGGCTGTAATTGGTGCCAAAGGTGCTTCAACAAAGTATTGAACAAAGGGTGTGAATACTTATGTACATGGGATTTATTTCATTTTTAATAAATTTGCAAAGATTTCAAACAAACTTATTTCACATTGTAATTATGGGGCATTGTTTGTTGAATTTTTAGGAAAATAATGAATTGAATCCATTTTGGAATAAGGCTGTAGCATAACAAAATGTGGAAAAAGTGAAGCGCTGTGAATACTTTCCAGATACACTGTATTTATGTCACAGAGGATGTTTACATTCCTTGTGACAGCAATAAATGTGATAAAAAAAAATGAAATAAATAAATTAGGTTGAAAATGCCCTCGTTCCCCCCCGTACTCACGCGCAAAGGCGAATGCATGCGTCGTTTCCACACGCACGCAAACAGCGATTGTTCCACACACGGGAGGTATCACCGCAAATTTCAGATCTTGGGCAGTAATGAGGCCTTCTCTGTAAATCTAAAGTGCAACCTGTGGCCTTCTAAAGCTTTGCCTATGGATAGTAAAAGTTTCGTGTGCAACGGCGACAAACCCCAGCAGATTATTCTTTAGAGCCTCTGCTTTAAAAAAAAAAAAAAAAAATATATATATATATATATATATATATATATATGTGTATATATATGTATATATATAATGTTTGGGGTTTCTAAGTCATTTTCTAGCAAAAAATACTGATTGTTACATGTAAACAAAAAAAGTGCCAGAAAAGGCCTGGAGCTAAAGTGGATATCGGGCGACATTGGCCAGTTTAATAGGAACCCTCTGACATTTGGCCCATGTGGACGGCGGTATAAGCTGAGCTGCGCAACTTAGTTTACATAAAACTGAGCAGGGGGGCATGTGGGGCCTCTGCAGAGAGACCACTGCTTCCACACAAAAAGCCAGGGCCCCACTCTGCAGCTGACAGGTTTTTCTACTCTGTGAAAAGGCTGAAAGGGCTCGTTCAGATGACAGCTAGAGGCAGCTACGGTGCAGCATTCAGATGTGGACAAACAGCAGCAGCATTCTGTGCTATGGCCACATACAAACAGCAATTAGCTGCATCCAGCTTGTGTACATCCAGAACCCCTGGGATGAGGGGTTACATGCCAACAGCGGAAGCCTGGCTATTGATTTGTACAGAGTACCTTTCTGGCTGTGCAGCTGTTTGCATGCAAGGTGTGCATGGGGGCATAGTCTCACTAGCAAACCCCCATCTGAATGAAACCTAGGACTTTGCACACTTTTAGTTTTGATACATCTGGAATGTATTTAGCTGAATTAATCTGTTCCTGTCTGTGCTATAGCCGAATGATGGCTACAGAGGGGCTCTCCAGTTGTGGGGGGACGTCAGTGACAATCACAGTGGCCCTTTACCATGTGATCAGCTGTGTCCAATCATAGCTGGTCACATGTAAACAGACTTGCCGGTTTTTGACATTTCCTTCCTCACACACTGTCTCTGTGTAAGGAAAGGAGAACCGATAACCAGCAAGTCTGACAGGACACAGTGAGTGCATAGTTTACACTGATAATCAGAGCACTAATGATCAGTGCAGCCCCATCAGTGCAGCTTATTAGTGCAGCCTATCAGTGCCTATTAGTGCCGCCAATTAGCGCCCATCAGTGCCACCTCATCAGTGCAGCTTCGTCAGTGCCCATCAGTGCTGCTTCATCAGTGCCCATTGCTGCAGCCTCATCAGTGCCCATCAGTGTAGCCTCACCAGCGTCCTTCAGTGCAGCCTCATCAGTGCCCATAAGTGCAGCCTTATCAGCACCCATCAGTGCAGCCTCATCAGTGCCAATCAGTGCAGCCTCATCAGTGCCTAACAGTGCCGCCTATTAGCACCGCCTATTAATGCCACCTATTAGCGCCCATCAGTGCCAGCTCATCAGTGCAGCTTTATCAGTGCCCATCAGTGCAGCCTCATTAGTGCCAATCAGTGCAGCCTCATCAGTGCACATGAGTGCAGCCTCATTAGTGCCCATCAGTGTAGCCTCATCAGTGCCAATCAGTGCAGCCTCATCAGTGCCTGTGTATCCAAAATTCAGCTTTAAGCTGTATCCAAATCCAAGAACAAAAATGTGGTATATTGCATTTTACCAGTCCTTACCAGATATGGTGGCTGCATTAGTTTTCTTTTTTTCATTTTTTTTTTTTTATAATTTTTCCTGGTAATTCTGCCAGTAATTGACTTTCTATCCGAGGGTGACAATGGATTCACTGTATTGTATCAATGGGGGAGCAGTGTTGTCACCTTAGGACAGGAAGTTTGTTAGGATTACAGAACACCCCAGTAACACCCCCCGTACTAAAATCTGCAATATCAAAATATACTTAGCTTCACCTCCCACCATATCTAGGGGTATAGTAGGTAATCTACACCAGAAATATAACAAAATAAAGGAAGATATTACACTAGTGACCAGTGCATACCATATTTACCACTTAAAATATACACTCAGGTATTGATAGGGATTCCCCAGCCATACACAGTTAATTATTATTTTTTTCGTTAAAAACAAATAAGGTGGATGGAGGAATCCCCACTACCGGGATATTGTATTCTGACAGCGGCACCCACTGCTGTCAAAATACACTAATCAGCGGATGCAGCTAATTGGTTGCTGATCAGTGAAAAACTTTCCAACATGTCTCTTCGACAAAATGAAATCAAGCAACCATTTTTTGTCGAGTGGGAGGCGGCCACATTCTGATTGAAATTTGGTCGACCCCTACGGAACCAGCTGAATTTCGATCAGTGTAAGGACAACTTTAAAGTTAACCCTTATTGATATAATTTGTTTAAACACTTGAGCTCCGGGAAGGTTTTATCCCCTTCCTGAACAAGGCCATCTTTTGCAAAACGGCACTGCGTTACTTTAACTGACAATTGCGCGGTCGTGTGACGCTGTACCCAAATAACATTTTTGTCCTTTTTTTCCCACAAATAGAGCTTTCTTTTGGTGGTATTTGATCACCCCTGCATTTTATTTTTTACCACTATAAACTGACAATTTTGAAAAATTTCTTTCTGCTATAAAGCACATCCAATAAAAAAAATAAATAAATAAAATTTCATCATCAGTTTAGGCCAATATGTATTCTGCTACATATTTTGGTAAAAAAAAAAATCCCAATAAGCGTATATTGATTTGTTTGTGCAAAAGTTGTAGCTTCTACAAACTATAGGATTTTTTTCTTTTTTTTTTATTCATTTTTTTACTAGTAATGGCGGCGATCAGCGGCGGAGAAATCGGACACCTAAGTGACACTTTTGACACTTTTTGGGGACCAGTGACACTGATACAGTGATCAGTGCTGAAAATATGCACTGTCACTGTACTAATGACTAAGGATGAGCTCCGGCGTGTTCGCACACTCCGCGTGCAGAGACCGCCAGGAAGTCGGCACGGCACTGCGCTAATCACAAGAAGTGAGACATTTTCCCGATGTGCGGCTGCAGAGATCGGGAAATGTCTCACTGCCTGTGATTAGCGTAGCGCCGTGCAGACTTCCTGGCGGGCTCTGCACGTGGAGTGTGCGAACACCCCGGAGCTCATCCTAATGGCACTGGCAGGGAAGGGATTAACATCAGGAGCGATCAAAGGGTTAACTGTGTGCCTAGGTTGTGCTTACTCACTGTGGGGGAGGTGATTTGACTAGGAGAAGGCAAAGATCCGTGTTCTTGCTTAGCAGAAACACAGGATCTGTGCCTTCTCTTCTAACAGAACGACAGTCTGCCTTGTTTACATAGGCAGATTGTCGTTCTGCCTGTGCCCTGTGTAATGGACGGGTGCCATCAGACATCGAGTCCACGCTACCCACTGCTGGGCTCCGGCTGTGAATCAGCAGGAGCGGGTCGCAGTCGGCGCGAGCGCGCGCCCCAGACTCAGCAGTGTCAAATCACTTACTAGGTACATGATGTGGTGCGCCCTGCTGCAGTATTTGTACAGTGGGCGGTCCGCAAGTGGTTAATTAATTACAGTTATTAGAACCTTAACTTTGACAGGAGAGCCCAAAGCTGTGTGAAGCTTGAGCCCTTATCTGAAATCAAGAATGGCTAACAGGTCTGGCTGCTAGGGAAGGTGACACTGTAGACACCAATATAAATTTGTATTTATTACAGCTAGAAAAGGACTAAGCTCGGGGCAGGGGGCATTTTTTTTTTTTACTTTATAAATATGGTAGAATTTACTATATTTATCACTAAAAATGTATATTGAAGTAGCGAAAGAGATTTTTAAGCAAAGAGATGCTTTGAAGTTGTTCTATAACTTCCTTAACTTGGACAGGAGACCAGAGCTGTGTAAAGCTTGAGCCCCTATCTGAAATCAAGAATGGCTAACAGGTCTGGCTGCTAGATAAGGTTATATTATAGGCATATAAATAAAATCCCTTGTTTTTCTGTATGTGGATGATGGCATTTTAACTAAAAAAAAAAGATCTAAACACCTTTTCCCAAATTGATATATAGCTGTCACTGTCACATGACCCAGGTCTTTCCCAGCCTGTCTGCAGGAAAACATAAGCAGGAGGATCTTCTAGTCCTCTGCTGCTGATCACATGTTTAAAAAAAAATTTAAAAAACAGCCTTTGGAATACATAGTAAAAATAAATAAATAATATTAATAAACTGTTTTAAATTGTCATACAAATATATATTTGAATTTAAATCGTTATTATTTATTGGCAATAAAATGGTGTGGGCAGATTTCTGCCAGGCAGAGGCTGTGTCACGCCCCTCCAGCCTGTGTCTTAGAATAAGAGGGAGATGAAGCCTCCACCAATCTACAGCTGTGGCCAAAAGTTTTGAGAATGACACAAATGTTCACAAAGTCTGCTGCTTCTGTGTTTTTAGATCTTTTTGTCAGATGTTACTATGGTATACTAAAGTATAATTACAAACATTTCATAAGGCCTCATGTACACTGCTGCTGCTAAACAGACGTTTAAGAGCAGTTGGGCATTTTTTTCAACTGCTCCTGAACTCTCCTCTATGTTATCTTATCAGTACATTTACACAGGGTCGTTTCATTTCTAGGCAGTTGAGTTTTGAGGTTTTTTTTTGTAACGCAAAAAAATGGGTTCAGAAGCTGAGTTTAGAGGCATTTCAAGCGCAAAATGCTTCTAAACGCGGTAACTCTCGTTAAGCCGCGTTTCGTTTACAGGCAGTATATATATATATATTTTTTTTAAACAATTCTAAACGCAAACGCAGCATGTAATCAAGACAAAACTGATGTTTTAAATGTGGGTTACTATCTGTCAAGTTAAATCGTTCAGGAGAGGTTGTAAAAACATCCCGTGTACATGAAGCTTTAGTTTTCAAGACCTCTGCATTTCCCCCTGGCATGCTGTCAATCAACTTTTAGGCCACATCCTGACTGATGGCAGACCATTCTTGCATAATCAATGCTTGGAGCTTGTCAGAATTTGTTGGTTTATTTTTTTGTTCACTCGCCTCTTGAGGATTGACCACAAGTTCTCAATGGGGTTAAAGGGGTTGTAAACCCTCGTGTTTTTTCACCTTAATGCATCCTATGCATTAAGGTGAAAAAAACTTCTGACACTGACCGCCCCCCAGCCCCCCCCCCCCCCATTTTACTCACCTGAGCCAGTTTGTTCCCTCTGCAAAGACATGCTGTACCTCTCTGCCCGGGGTTCTAGGCTCTTGATTGGATAGATTGATAGCAGCGCAGCCATTGGCTCCCGCTGCTGTCAATCAAATCCAATGATGCGGGCGCCGGTGGGGCGGGGGCCAAGTCCGGCATTCTGTGTCTATGGACGCAAATGGTGGACTCGGGAGCATGCCCGTAAGGTAACCCCCAAGGAGAGCACTTCTCCTATGGGGTTTACCGATGTGTGGAGGCACCGCGAGCGCCATTGGGGGACCCCAGAAGACAATGATTGGGGCCACACTGTGCAAAACGAACTGCACAGTGGAGGTAAGTATGATATGTTTGTTATTAAAAAAAAAACGAGGGTTTACAACCCCTTTAAGGTCTGGGGAGTTTCCTGGCTATGGACGCAAAATTTCGGTGTTTTGTTCTCCAAGCCACTTGGTTACCACTTTTGCCTTATGGCAAGGTGCTCCATCATCCTGGAAAAGTCATTGTTCCTCACCAAACTGTTCTTGGATGGTTGGGAGAAGTTGCTCTTGGAGGATCTTTTTGTACTATTCTTTCTTAATGTTCTTTCTTCAGAATTGTGAGTGAGCCCACTCCCTTGGCTGAGAAGCAACCCCACACATGAATGGTCTCAGGATGCTTTACTGTTGGTAGCGCTCACCTTTTCTTCCCCGCACAAGGTTTTTTCCGGATGCCTCAAACAATCAGAAAGGGGATTTATCAGAGAAAATGACTTTACCCCAGTCCTCAGCAGTCCAATCTCTGTACTTTTTGCAGAATATCAGTCTGTCCCTGATGTTTTTCCTGGAGAGAAGTGGCTTCTTTGCTGCCCTTCTTGACACCAGGCCATCCTTCAAAAGTCATCTCACTGTGTGTGTAGATGCCCTCACACCTGCCTGTTGCCATTCCTGAGCAAGCTCTGCACTGGTGGTGCCCCGATCCCGCAGCTGAATCAACTGTAGGAGACGGTCCTGGTGCTTGCTGGACTTTCTTGGGTACCCTGAAGCCTTCTTCACAAATGCAGTGGAAATGTTTATGGGATTCAGTTCATTTTCATGGCAAAGAGGGACTTTGCATTTAATTGCAATTCATCTGATCACTTTTCATAACATTCTGGAGTATATGCATATTGCCATCATAAAAACTGAGACAAAATTAATATTTGTGTCATTCTCAAAACTTTTGGCCAAGGCTGTACATATAATATCCTGATCCATTGTGTTTAGCTGGTTAGTGGGCATGGAAGAGGAGGGAGGGAGTGGGCTGTCATTTACTACTGTGTATATGCCCACATGTGTGACTCTATAGTCACATAGACTGCTCATGTGTGATAGGGAGGAAATGCTCAGCATTGAAAATCACTAAAAACTGAGCATGTGCAGAGCTGCCAACACTACTCTGCAAAATCTCTAGCTGAATTGGAGGCATGAACAGGAGGGGGAGATAGAGAGCAGCAGGATCAACCCGATTTTGACAGAGTACAGAAAACAAATCTCATAGTGACTGAGTGAGTATGAACAACAGGTAATACACCATTTATTGATAGTTTTTTATGATGTAGGTTTAGTGACACTTCTGTGATAGGCACATTTATTATAGGCACATCCTGGACTATACTAGCTGGGAATCTTCCAGAATCCAGGATCCCCAGGAGAAACAAGATTCAGGTAGGTTATTAATATGCCAGAATCTACCCAACTCTATATCAGTTTTGAAGGTGTTGGCCCTTCAAGTGGTATCATCTTACCGTTTACACTTCAGTACCTTTTGAATGCAAAAAGAACCTTGCATTTTGGAGACTACCAATGAGTTCTATTTCACAAGAAAAGCCGTATTCAGTCCCATCCAAACTCTTTCTAAGGACACATCTCCCAGCACTCTTTTATCATAGTCATAAACAGCTAGAATACATCTATTATTCCCTCTAAAGTGTTTTACCGCATATTTAAAGAGAAGCTTTTAAGCTCAACAAAGGATCTTCGAAGGGGTTTCCACAACATGAATTTATTGGTTAGTACATGCCCTTAAGCGAATTTCATGAAATGCGTTCGTTTATTTTCCTGCATTCAATTCAAGGAGGACTGTTTTTGTTGCCCTTGGGTATAGCAAAGAGCTTCTCTATAGACGTAACTGCTTGAACAAAGCTGCACAGTAAAGGTCATTTATTAAAGGGGATGTCTATAAAAAAAAAAACCCATTGTATCATTTGGACCCCTCTAAGTAGGTTCACACTTATCTAGATCTAAAGCTGCAATTACAATTTTCTCTGCTGCGTCACCTGCTGGTGAAGGTCAGTATCACAGTTTTCAGTAGCACTGAAATGGAATTTCAGCCAACAATTTCATGGTAGTGAGACTAGTATTGGTAGCCCTCTGTATTTCTGTTATGACAGGTTTATGATAATTAAGTATATCTAAAGGAGAACTGTAATTTTAGCATTGGATAGTGCAGTGAAGGATTATACCCCCTACCCCCTACAGGATTAATTGTTGTGTTTGTGCCTGCTGGGAAGCTTCACACTTTGCTGTCACCGAGTCAGAAATTGATGGGATATCCAAGTTTTTAAAGTTGTGATCAGGACAGGAAATGAGGAAAAACAAATTTCAACTTTACAGTTTTCTCTTTTCCCCCTGCAAACTTCCACAAATACCCGCTAATCCTCCTAGTGAAGTTCAGCTAATGTAGCTTCCTGTGATAAGGTGGCAACTATGCTGCACTGCTCCTGAGATCAGAGATGTCACTCTCATGTAGGCTGTGCATGCTTGTACTACAGTGCGATGGAAAAATGTAGCAGGGTGTGTGGCTGCTAATTGTTATGGCTAATTCAATAGCCTATAGCTTGCCAATCAGCGCCTTGCCTCACCAGGGTTGCCACCTGTCCGTACAGTCCAGTTTTTGAATCATGTGTCCGGGTTTCAGTCCACCTACACTACTATTCTCTTTGGAGTGCCCAAAGGTGTCCCGGGTCTGTTACAACCCTATAATGTATTCTAAAACAAAAAAAAATTACTGTGCACTGCTAAAGTGTTCGGATTTGGCTTGAAGAAAAAGTGGCAACACTACCTCCATTCCTAAGGCCCTCCCAGAGTGAGGTGCAGTGTCTGGAAGGGAAGTGCATGAGATATACGTGGAGGAAGACTGGGCTCAGTCTAGGAAGGAAAATTCAATTTTTTGTTTTCTTTATGAGGCTTGTGCATTACAAAGTAACTGGATTTGGTACTTTTGTGTATATTGTCATAGCCTTTAGATAAGTCTATTTAGACTCAATATTTCACCTGTCTCCAGAGGTGTAACTAGAACCTTCAGGGCCCTGTGCAAAAAACCATGAAGGGCCCCCGGACCCCTGGCTGGGGGCCCTTCCCTCCAAGCCTGGGGCCCTTACTTCCGAGCCCAGTGGTGGAACTCCAGGGCCCGGTCATAAGTGTGACCTTTGCCAGTAAGTTTTTATTTATTTATTTATTTATTACCTTTTTTTTTTTACAATATTGTTTTTTAAGATTTTTTACAATTCTTTTAGGAGCCTAGTTGGGGGCTCTGGTGAAAAATCAAAAAGAAGCTGGTCTGGAATGGCAGCATATAGAGGAACCAATGCCCTCCATGTTTCTCCTGCAGTCGCTGAATGCCTGCGGGAGGGAGAAGAGGAGAAGGGGGCATTTATCGGCTGCAGAAGGAACATGGAGGGCATTGGTTCTTTTATATGCCGCCCCTCCTGTCCAAGTGTAGAGGGGAGCCGCACGGGCCCCCTGGAGCATTAGGCTGGGTCGCAATGGCGACCCCTGTAGTTACGCCCCTGCCTAGCTCCTTTACCTCTCAGTGACTCCTGCAGTAAGATGTTTGTGAGGAAAAAAAAAACATACTTACCATGTAAAGCAGGCCAGACATAAATCTTTTTCTTTTTTTTTTCAACCTGCCCCTTTAACAACTTCAGCCCCGGAATATTTGGCTGCCCAATGACCAGGCCATTTTTTGTGATACGGCACTGCGTCGCTTTAACTGACAATTGCGCAGCCGTGCGATGCTGTACCCAAACAAAATTGACAGTTTTTTTTTCCCCCCACAAATAGAGCTTACTTTTGGTGGTATTTGATCAACTCTGCGGTTTTTATTTTTTGCGCTATAAACAAAAAAAGAGCGACAATTTTACTTTTTGCTATAATAAATATCCCCATTTTTTTTTTTAAAAAAGCTAATTTTTTCCTCAGCTTAGGCCGATATGTATTCTTCTACATATTTTTGGTAATAAAAATCTCAATAAGCGTATATTGATTGGTTTGCGCAAAAGTTATAGCCTCTACAAAATAGGGGAAAGATTTATGGCATTTTTATTATTTTTTTTTTTACTAGTAATGGCGGTGATCAGCTATTTTTATTGGGACTGCGACATTATGACGGACAGATTGGACACTTTTGAAACATTTTTTGAGACCACTGACAATTATACAGCGATCAGTGCTATAAAAATGCACTGATTACTGTGTAAATGTCACTGGCAGGGAAGAGGTTAACACTAGGGGGCGATCAAGGGGGTAACTGTGTTCCCAAGTGCGTGTTCTAACTGTAGGGGGGTAGGAGTGACTGGAGGAAATGACAGATCGTTGTTACCAGCTAGTAGGAACTCACGATCTGTCTCTCCTCTCCTCACAGAACAGAGATTTGTGTGTTTACACACACACGTCCCTGTTCTGGTTCTCGTGCCCGCGATCGCGCGTGGTCGGCGGTCATCGCGACTGATGGCCACGTGCATCGGCACCCCTGCAGTGCAGCGTGCTGACCTGCCGCCGTATAATGACGGCGGCTGGTCGGCAAGCGGTTAAACAAAAAATGATCAAACTCCTCCATCCACACTTTCGAAGTAGATGGGGGAATCACTCCCACTGTGTTATTGTGTTCTGATGGCGAGGAGCCTTCCCCGCCATCAGAGCACACTGATCAGTGTTGCCAACTATAGCTGACGGCACTGATCTTTTGGGAAAAACCCAACCATACATAAATCAAAATTTAGCTGGTCCCTGCTGAACTGGCTGAATTTCAATCTATATATATCTATATATGGCCACCAGAAGTCCTGTAAGGCCATACCTATAATGTGAGAGGTGGGTGAAATTGGAAATTCAATGTCTATAGCAGTGTTTCTCAACTCTAGTCCTCAAGGTGCCCCAACAGGTCATGTTATCAGGATTTCCCTCAGATGAAATGGCTGTGGTAATTAATAGGGCAGTGAAGCTGATCAAATCACTTGTGCAAAATAATGGAAAGCCTGAAAACATGACCTGCTGGGGCGCCTTGAGGACTGGGGTTGATAAACACTGATCTATAGGATATACTGTATGTAGGTTGCCATCTCTGATTTTTCTAACTGCAAATGGCCTGGTTGTTATGCTGATCCAAAAACTTCAAGCTTTCTGAAAAAACATGAAGCTCTTGCTTACTTTTTGTTTGGGGTCAGTGGCTATGAGATTACTGAAGACAGTGGAAGCCAGGTTTATAAGGAAGTTGGAATGTCTGTTTTTTAAAGGTCATCTTAAGCAAACAGTACATGTGGTAGTCAAAGACTGTCATAGTACACCTAGGAAGCCCCCAAGAGGGCCACTAGGCTCCCCCCAGACTGCACTATAAGCAGCTGCAGGAGACCACCATGTACATACTGCAAAAAGCCTGTTAGGAGGTTCAGGGTCGACCTTTTAAAGGCCTGGCTGCGTCAAGCCTCCCACTACTTCTGGATGCCGTCACGATGCTCCAGGCTGTTGCCCAGCAACCATAGAGGTCATCTACCACCGCAGACAAGGGAAAGGTGCCATGCTGGGACCTGACAAGCTGCGTGGTTCGCATCCCTGCAAATGTTCACTTTTTATCGAAAAAGAGAGATTTGCCTCTCAGTTTATTGCTCAATAGTTTAGGATTTTTTTTAATAAGGCAAAGAAATATATGGAATTTTCAAAAACAGCCATCCGCGGTTCCCTTCTGTTGTAGACTAATGTAACGAAAGTTTGATGCAGAGTATTAGGTTTGATCACTCATTCCAATGCCCTGCTAAAGGCTTAATCCACCCAAAAGTGATATAATTCCTAACTGGGAGTTTTGGACATTCCTGCCCACCTTTGTGTGTTCCAGTTCCTCCCCTTACATTCTTCATGATATAAAATAAAGAGAATACAGCTGGGTTGGTGGGAAGCCCTCATAATGGTGTGGGTGGGTGTGAAGATCCAGGAACTTAGAGATTTCACCAGTAGAGTCACCAAGAGATAGAAGAGAATGTAGGTAGTTTAACTCTCCAGCATTTACCAAAAAACTGAAAAGACCCTTCTGGTCAGATTGTTCCTTTAAATAAACCTGGCCATACATGGATTAAAATTTGGTTGGTTCAGCAGGGACCTGCCAAATTTTGATCCATGTATGGGTGGAGTGGTTGTACAGAAGGCGATCTACAGCTGCAAATATATATTCCTTTAAAAAATATGTTTTTTTTTTTTAATATGTCTCTGCCCCCCCCCCCCCCCATCCCACGGACTTTCTATCCTTCTTACTGTCTTTATTCATTTTCTTTCTCTTTTCTACACTTCTACTCTACTACTTCTCTTTTCCTTCTCCTTTTCTTTGTCTCCCTCATCATTTTTTCTTCTTACCTCCTTGGGCCACCAGGAATAGGCCTGGGTGTGATGGTTTCATGGTAAAAAAAAAAATTGACATTTATATAAAATATATCTTAGAAAATATATTTTCTCACTATATAGTCTGATAATCACTACACTTAAGACTCTGTAAGACCGTTTTTACTCACATCTGGTGCAGCGTATTCTAAAATTCTAAGGATCCATATGGTGATGCCAATCTCTTGGCATGTTATGTATAACTACTCTTGGGACTTCAATGACTTGAACATATCTATGTGGCTTAGTTTATTTTCTTTTGAAGTTTTCTTTATTTTTCCATGATATGACTATCAATGCGATGTATTGTTATGTTGAACTAAAGCTAAATAAAACCCTTTGTACAAAAAAAAAGAAGTTTTTCAGATTTTTTTAATTTAAGAAACATACCTACCTATGTGGATACAGCATCGATCCGATGCTGCATTCACCCCCCACCAGCTCTAACACTGAGAACCGAGCGATCAAAGACTGCTGATCACTCGGTTCTTAGTGCTATGTGAGCAGAGAGCTGGTGACTGTCAGTCATCGTCTCTCTGCTCTCCCCTTCAGCACTCACTGGAAAGCTGGGCTGTGGAGGGTGTGGGAGCCACTGGCTCAGGCTCTCAGCAGCTCACTAAGAGGCTGAGCAAGGTGCTGGTCCTGGCTCCTGGGTGGATCCCAACCATATGGTCGCGATTCTTCCCCAACCTGGACCGGCTCTGTGACGTCAGCTGAAAACAGGTCACAGGAGTGTAGAACTAACTGCACTCCTGTGATCCACAGAAGTACAGCCAAACGAGCTTTGGCTGTACTTCTCCTTTAAGATGTGTTTTTAGCACAACCATTCACTTACCACTTATCATTTCATAACTTGCATAGAGGAATATATGCAGATGAAGTGCTTCCACTTATCAAACACCAATAAATGACAGAACTGCTTCATGTGATGCAAACTGAGATACATTCCAGATCCTTCAAATATGCTCAACCACCCACATACGCAAGCCCTTAACTGCTCATTATCATACCTTGTTATATGTTTTTTTCCTGCAGACTCTGAAGGTCTTGGAATCAGTATTATTGGGATGGGAGCTGGTGCTGACATGGGCCTGGAGAAGCTGGGAATCTTTGTTAAGACCGTGACTGAAGGTGGAGCAGCCCACCGAGATGGGAGGTAATGTCAACCAGAAGTCAGTTTTTCATATACTGTCCTATAGTAAATACTGTACTGATCTGAGGCCTTGATAATTTATGTAATTCATAAAAACATTCCAATTACAATCCAAAAGGAATTGTGCATTACATAGTAGGACAGTCTCCATACAATCTCCTTTAGATTTTCCAAAAACTATGTAGTATGGGGGTCTGCTTCAAAAAATAATTACATTTATTCTCAATTGGGCGGGTCTTCACATCACATAATTATTGGGGCTGAACTGATTGTAAGCTGGTGACCACTGGTGATGTGCCATGTAATTATTGTTTAAATTGCCCTTTTACACTGATGGTTAGTGGGGAAAGTGTCCCCTTACATTGATGGTCAGCTGCAAAATTCCTTCTTACATAGGTGGTCAGTGGTACATTGTCCCCTTATTATGGTAATTAGAGTATAGGTGGCCCCTTACAGTGGTGAAGTGTCTCCTTACATTGGTAGTCTGTGGTGAGCACGCCCTTACATTAGTGGTTGGCATTGAAGTGCCTTTTTTTATGGGCAGTCATTGGTGAAGTGCCTCCTTACAAGGGTGTTGGCCATTGGTGAAGTGCCAACTTAAATGGTTGGTCAGTGGTAAAGTGCCCACTTAAATGGTTGGTCAGTGGTGAAGTGCCTCCTTTTATTGGTGGTCAGTGTTAAAATGCCCTCTTACATTGGTGGTCAGTGAAGAGACCCTTTATATTGGTAGTGGTGAAGTGCCTCTTGACATTGGTGGTCAGTCCTGAAGTGCCCTCTTACATTGGTGGTCAGTGAAGAGACCCCATACATTGGTAGTCAGTTGTGGAGTAAGGTGGTCAGTGTTGAAGTACTTCCTTACATTGATGGTCAGTGTTGAAGTGCCATCTTACATTGATGGTCAGTAAAGAGACCCCTTACATTGGTAGTCGGTAGTGTAGTGACCCCTACATTGGTAGCTAGTTGTGAAGTGCCTTCTTACATATTTGGTCAATCTTGAAGTATCTCCTTACATTGGTGGTCAATGGTGAAATACCCCCTTACATTGGTAATCAGTAGTGAAGTGACCCCTACATTGGTAGCCAGTTGTGGAGTGCTTTCTTACAATGGTGGTCAGTAGTGAAGTACCCCCTTACATTGGTGGTCAGTTGTGAAGTGCCCTCTTAGCCCTGGGTAGCTGCCCAAAAATATAAATAATCCTGGAGCTGTAAGGATCATGTCACCACTGACAACAGTCCTGATTTGAGCCTGCCCCAAAAAAAGAACTTATTGTGCAATGTCCCTACCATAGACCATATCTGTAAGAAAGTCTGTTAAGTTACTTGTTTTGGATTGTGGAGGTAGTACTGGGGGCATCCTTGATATGACCCCTGGTATTACAAGGTAAGAGTACTTAGTACCTAGCTATCATGCTGCCATACTGTAAGGATTCTCTGAGTGGTTAACACAGAAATTTTGCTAGCTATGCTTACCACAAAAAAATAATTTCAGTATAAATAAGGGACAGCCCAATTTAAAATTTGATAGAATTCCTCTACTTTATCTAATGATATTGTATTCTAATGAAGACCTCCAAATGTGATTTAAGCAGCAGACCATGAGTTTGCATCCATCAGTCCTGGACTGGCAATCTGTCAATATGGGCATTTGTCAATGGAAGAGGAGTAGGCTGATATGGTCTGCTCACCTTCTGTCAGCAATTAACTATGCTTTTCATAGACCAATCAGCAGCTCTAGAACACTCTGTGCCTGAAACCCAATGACAGTTGTATTCCACAGCTGATCCAATATATATCACCCTGGAGTGGTTTACAGTAACAAGAACAGCTGCCTATATCAATAAATGAGGTATCATCTTATCTTTTGAAAGAAACCAAGATTCTGACTGGTTATTATGACTATCAAGGGTTGGTTGTTTCAGCCATTTTAATTTAGCCCCGGATTTGAGCAATGTGATCACAGACTACTGTATCTGGCCAAAAATATGTTCCAAAATTTTAAAGTCCATGTGTTTCCAGTTAATGGTACTGCTAAAGCTACAGTATACAGACATTTTTTGACAATTGTGTGTTTCTAACCCTTTAGTAATAGTTTGAGGAAGGCCCTTTTCTGTCCCAATATGACTGTGCCCCTATGTACAAAGCCAGCTCCATAGAGATGTGGTTTGATGAGTTTGGTGTGGAGGAACTCGAGTGACCTGCACAGAGCCCTGAATTCAACTCTAACTGAACACCATTGGGATGAATTGGAATGCTTAATGTGAGCCAGGTCTTCTCACTGAAAATCAATACCTGACCTCACACTTTAGTATTGAGCAACTTGAGTGACATGCACAGAGCCCTGACCTAAACTCTACTGAACACCATTGGGATGAATTGGAATGCTACATGCGAGCCTTCTTACATGCAAGGTCTTCTTATTGAACATCAATACCTCACCTCACAGTTTGATGTGAAGAAACTCTGAGTGGCCTGCACAGAACCTTGACCTCAACCCTACTGAACACCTTAACAGTGAATTGGAATGCTACATGCGAGGCAGGTCTTCTCATTGAACATCAGTACCTGACCTCACAGTTTGGTGTGGAGGAACTTCAGTGGTCTACACAGAACCCTAAACTCAAACCTACTGAACACCATTGGGATAAATTGGAATGCTACATGCAAACCAGGTTTTCTCATTGAACATCAATATCAGACCTTACAAATAGGCAAACATTTTTACAAACCCACTTTAAAATTTTGTGGAACGCTTTCCTAGAGAAATGGAGGCTCTTGTAACTGTAAAAGGAGAGCCAGGTCCATACTCATGCCTATGGTTTTGGAGTAAATACCCAACAAACTCAAATGCGTGATAGTCAGATGTCCATAAACATTTGATTTCCTCTTATATGGAAGAAAATGCCATTGGTTCTGACCTTCTTTACTGAAGGGGGCACACCATTGTTACCACCAATGAGGAGCCCACATGTAGGAGGCATTCATCAGTGCATACTTTATGGGTAATCCCTTAATGCAGGAGTCTCCAATTTTTATGTCTTTCAGTATTTAGGGGGCTGAACCATGGCCAGTAGGAGTAGGAAATGTCCCGGCATCAGTGGGAGTAAACAATGTCCTATCTTCGGTATTAGGGAAATTATTAGTGCCCCATCATTAGTATCAGTGGGAGGAATAGTGTCCCATAATTGGTGTCAGTGGGAGGAAAAGTGTCCCATCATTGGTGTCATGGGGAGGGGGGGATAGTGCCCCTTCATTGGTGTCATTGGGAGGGATAACGCCCTATCTTTGGTGTCAGAGGGAGAAATAGTGCCCCATCATTGGTGTCTGTGGAAAGAATAGTGCCCCAGCATTGGTATCAATGGAAGGAATAGTGCTCTATTGTTGGTGTCAGTGGGAGGATCAGATAAAGGCGAGCAAAGGCATGTAACTGCAGTAAAATTTGTATTGAAGGTTCACAACAATCCTGGTGGGAAGACTGCCCAACCAAGTTCACTCACCGTTACAGCAACGCAAGCAGAGCGGGTTGCAGCTAGAATGACAACGTCTCTAGAGAGGGGCAGAATGCAGCCTGGCCTTTCGTGCCCATTTGGGAAGATGTCCAGGGGAGATGCAACCCTACGCTTTCCCTCCTAGTCAAGAACCTCTCCCTACCAGCAGTACTGTCCCTAACAGATGGGGTACCTTTCCCTGCACTACCCACTCGCACAAGGCATACCAATCTCGAGAGTCAGGGCCTTAAAAAGGCTCTGCCTGACCCAAGATGGCTTCCAGCATCACATTGGGCAACCGCATCCAACCAGATCAATTCCCCAGTGACCCAGGAAACTAAAGAGGAAGCAGATTCCTCCCAACTGCAGCTGGCTGGGGTTGAGTGCCACCTGCAGTGGACGAAACAAACTGCATCTGCCTACATGTTCCAAAATTGGAGTATATTTTCCTTATTTTAGCATCAAAAATGGTTTTAATGCACATATCAATAAAAAGAAATAGTTTTATATATGATCGTATGGATGCCTTAAAAACTGTTTTGTGCAAAAGTTTTATGGTTCTTCACTTAATCTCTTGAAATCGGATGTGACACCAGTTTATGATAAGCCCAAGATAGTTTTTTCTAAACCTAGATTAGATTTCATGAGTTTTGTGGAATGGATTACATAACTTGATGTACCCTGACAATCATTGATATATTTATCAGGATTCAGGTGAATGATCTGCTGGTAGAAGTTGATGGAACCAGTCTGGTTGGTGTGACACAATCCTTCGCTGCTTCTGTTCTGAGGAATACAAAGGGACGTGTAAGGTGAGATATATTTCGGCACTATATATTTTTCTCTGACCTGATCCCTATACTTTTAAATGCTTCTTTTTCCATATAACATATATACTGTACAGTAGATATATAGAAGTGCCTGAAACTTCCAGAATCCAGAAGATTTGTGATAGGAACCTCATTATTGTTGGTATCTCTGCTGCACTATAACTGTCAGACTTCTACTCTGTATCTACCTTAAAGTTTGGAAGGCTGTTCAGTCACTGTTGGGAGGGTGAGCTTATGGAACTAGGCTGGTAAGAGTGAAAATTAAAGCCCAACACCACTTTCCACTTAAAACTAAAATCACAGTTTCGAGTGGATGCTGGAGAGCTTAACCACCCGACAGTCTCTAAAATTTGCTGTGGCCAAATTCCCAAAACCCCCATGTGAGAAGGAGTAGAGTTAGCAACAATAGCAAAGAGATCTTGCTGCTGGAGTTCCCCTAAGATATAAGATAACTAGGAGATGGCATTGCCCACCATACTTCATCTGTAGATGAACTGTCACTTTTTGACACAATTAGATATGTGTGTGATGCTATTGGATTTTGTGTGTAAGGTTCCTGATTGGGCGAGAGAAGCCTGGAGAGCAGAGTGAGGTGGCCCAGCTGATCCAACAGACACTGGAGCAAGAGAGATGGCAGCGGGAGAACATGGAACAGCGCTACAACCAGTGTAACGAGGATGATGAGGAAGTGAGTCTGTAGTATCTATCTATCTATCTATCTATCTATCTATCTATCTATCTATCTATCTATCTATCTATCTATCTATCTATCTATCTATCTATCTATCTATTTGTGATGTTATATTCTACCTATCTAATTACTGAGCTTGGAGATTCCATTAATTCTGCTATCTGCTGTATAACCAAAGTCGTGTTTGGTGTCACAGACAGGGGAGTATGCCACAGACGAGGAGGATGAAGAGATGAGCCCCATGTTTCCAGGTGGAGAACTTGCCATTGAAGTATTTGAATTACCAGAAGGAGAAGATGCCTTGTCCCCTGTGGAGATGGATCCTGAGAAACTCGTGCACAAGTTTAAGGAGGTGAGGGTTACATTTAAATGGTAAAAAAGACAATACATTTTTATTTCGAGAAGTTATCTGACCCCCTAATTGATGTCTCAACTGCCCAACAAGCACACATAGACAGGCAGGCTTTTGTTGTATGGAGGTCATAGCCCTGTACAAAAACAGTAAATTAAATGGCGCTGGAAAGGTGGATATGCCTTAATGGTTCTCTAAAATGTCAGTGAATAACAGTCCATATACTGATATGCTAAGTCCATAAATTCATTAGTAAGTTTATAAAACTAAGCAATATCAGTGGCAGCTCCCTATAGTGAGTGAAGCAGTAACCAGTGTGGAAAACGTAAGATGTCGCGGAAAGAACCAGGCCAGAAGTGACGTCAGCAGGAAACCGGAGATACCACAGATGGGGAGGTGACACGTTTCCAAGCATCTGCTTCTTTCTCAAACCTTCTACACTTAGTTGGTGTGCCTTTTTATAGCCCTGTACAACAGTGGTCATCAGCCCTGTGCTCAGGGCCCATTAACAGGCCAGGTTTTATGTATTACCTTGGGGAGATGCAGACTAGAATACTGCAGTCACTGAGCAGCAAACAAAATCACCTGTGATGTTTTTTAGTTATCCTGCAAACCTGGCCTGTTAGTGGGCCCTGAGGACAGGGTTGATGACCACTGCTGTACAAAGCAGAATCCTTTTCTGTTGGATTTTTTTTGTTAGGGGAACAATAGTCTACTGGTAAGAATAACCCAGCTTAGACTTTAGGGTATTTACATATATGTGTCTAGTAAAGTGGTAGTCAACCCACTTGATATAGATGGCCCCAGTTGCAGTTCCGGATATCATAAAAGAGCCACACATAATATTCAGTAAATTTAATCCTACAGAAAGGTCTCACAGATTGCAGACATGCAACAGGTAATAGCATAATGGTTTAAAAATTACTGTGCTGTCCGAAAAATTACCGTATTTATCGGCGTATAACACGCACCGGCGTATAACACGCACCCCAATTTAGGAGGGAATTTTAAGGAAAAAAAACTTTTAGGAGGGAAGTTGAAGGGAAAAAAACTTACATTTAAATGCCCATCATTGCAGCCTTGTCAGTGCAGCCATGTCAGTGCAGCCATCACCAGTGCAGCCTTGTCAGTGCAGCCATGTCAGTGCAGCCTTGTCAGTGCAGCCATGTCAGTGCAGCCTCGTCAGTGCAGCCATGTCAGTGCAGCCTTCCCCAGTGCAGCCTTCCCCAGTGCAGCCTTCCCCAGTGCAGCCTCCCCCAGTGCAGCCTCCCCCAGTGCAGCCTTCGATCCCCTGTCTTTAAAATCGCCGACCGCGATTTGAAAATGGCGCCGCCGGCGCCGAAATACACAGAGCCGGTCCTCGGCTCTTTCCGGCGACTCTCGTTCACTTTCGGCTCCACTCGTAGTCCCGAGCGGAGCTATCCGAACCTAGCCGAGTAGGTTCGGATAGCTCCGCTCGGGACTACAAGTGGAGCCGAAAATGAACGAGAGCCGCCGGAAAGAGCCGAGGACCGGCTCTGTGTATTTCGGCGCCGGCGGCGCCATTTTCAAATCGCGGTCGGCGATTTTTGAGTTGTGCAGCTCGGGATCGCAGGGGATCGGCGTATAACACGCACCTGCGACTTTCCCCTGATTTTAAGGGGAAAAAAGTGCGTGTTATACGCCGATAAATACGGTATGTGAAAAAAATCAGCGATTACAGTGAAAATAAAATAAGGATGGAAAAGCAGCTGCGACCTTCTGATAAACACTGTGTGGTCACACAGCAAACTGAGAATGTGCAGCCTGTCCCCTGGCTCTGTAAATATCAGGTTATTTTTTTGGAGACAGTGAAAGAAGGGGAGGATCGCAGGAGACAGGATCGAACATCCTTTTTACCCAATGCAGAGGATTAACACCTTAGGTTACACAGAATTATCTGGCAACGTGTACCTGTGTATGGTAAACATCTGGAAAGACGCTGTGACCTTGGCTGCATACTTAAAGGCCCGGGCTGGGTATTAAGCCAGAAGCGAATGTGATCTCCTGTAATAGGAGATCAACAGAAGTCGGTAAGCGGCAGTGTGTGTGGAGGTGGAAGGCACATCTTTTATCTCATGACTATTCCTGGTTGTACTGTGTGCTGATTTCACATTGGAGATCTACTATCAATAGAATGGACTGTTTATAGTGTGCTGATTGATCAATTTTTATTCTTGATTTTCACTTCATAAGGGTTGAATAAGATTAATTCATTGCACAGATTCACTTTTATGAAAATATAGTGCGACTTGATATTGGAAAAGGCAATGCTGATAGACTATAGACATGCTAAAATAAATGGCCAGAGACTGCAGCCATGTTGCAGGAGATGATCAACATAACCACAGCTCTTTTCAAGCGAAACACGTCGATCCACCTGTCTTTTTCCACAAATTAAGTTATAAATGTACTCTTTTCATTGAATTGTAGCTCATAATAATAATAATCATGTTTTTTACAGTGTGTTTATTTTAATGTGATAATTAAATTGTATTTTTATAATTTTTTTCTTTTTCTATTGGAATTGCTTTGGCACATACGAATCCCTATGTCCCGCTGTTCCCTCTGTGGGGCAGTGGGAATTTACTACTGCTTTACACATCTGTTTATACTATGATAGATCTCACTATTGTCTTCTCATGCAGCTTCAAATAAAGCATGCCGTGACCGAGGCAGAAATCCAACAACTGAAGAGGAAGGTGAGGAGAGACTACTCTACACGTACAGTTGTCTTTAAAGCATATCGAAATTTATAAACAAAAATGTAATTTATTGTAGCTAACCAGTCTTTAGAAGTAGTGGCACCATTTGTTTGCTTTCTTCAGATTTTTATTCCTTTATTTTGGTGATTCTACCAGTAACACACTTCCTGTCCTAAGGTGACAACGCTCACTTAGTGCCCTTTCACACCGGGGCGGTTTGCAGGCGTTATTGCGCTAAAAATACCGCCTGCAAACCGACCTAAAACAGCCTCTACTGTTTGTTCAGTGTGAAAGCCCGAGGGCTTTCACACTGAAGCGGTGCGCTGGCAGGAGAAGAAAAAAACTCCTGCAAGCCGCATCTTTGGAGCGGTGAAGGAGCGGTGTATTCACCGCTCCTAAACCGCTCCTGCCCATTGAAATCAATGGGGCAGCGCGGCTATACCGCAGCAATACCGCAGCAATACCGCGGCTATAGCCGCACTATGCGAGTGGTTTTAACCCATTTTCGGCTGCCAGCGGGGGTTAAAACCGCACCGCTAGTGGCCGAATACCGCCGCAAAAACGATGGTAAAGCAGCGCTAAAAATAGCGCTGTTTTACCGCCGACGCCCCCACCGCCCCAGTGTGAAAGCAGCCTTACTGTACTGTATCTCTGGGGGGAGCCGCATTGTCACCCACCAATATGAGTTATTACAGATGTTCTGTAATATATATTCTACCCACCAGTTTATCTTGAAAATATTTCCATGATATGATATTATAATCAGATTTGTAGAGGGCATATTTATTAGAACATGAGACTGCTGGCCTCAAATGTCAATCTGCCTGTGGGGAAGTAATGCCTGACAATGTTTTCCTGCTCTGAAATATGTTGTTTGCCTTTCAATTTCTTGGTGCATGATGTAACACTGAAAGAGGAAATTGAGTAGTCTTTTCAGAAAGCACCTACTATTTTGGTAATTTTTTTTTTATTAACACATAAATATAATTTGTTTTATATCTACATAATGATATTATTATATAATTATAATTATATATGTGAATTGGTAAGCCTTATTGAATCAATACATACACAGGCTCTGCGTTGCAGCACTACAGAAATGCAGCAGGGACTGTCTGACATCAACATGGGGACAAGGTGCTTTGGCTCAGCCCCCCCGCCCTGAAGCATCCTCCCCATGTTGAGGGCATGTGGCATGGTATGGTTCAGGAGGGAGGGGGTGCTCGCTCTCCCCCACCCTCTTTCCTGCCCTGCCAGGCTGCATGCTCAGATAAGGGTCTGGTATGCATTTCGGGGGGAACCCCACGCCATTTTTTTAAAAATTTTGGCGTGGGGTTCCCCTTTAAACCCATACAAAACCCAAAGCCACGCTGTTTGTTTTTTTTAACTTTTTTTTTTTGTCGGCAATGTTTATTTTTTATTCAGCTGTCAGCGGGGGAAGCCCGTTGACAGCTGATGACTCATTCGTCGTTAAGGACGCAGCTGCCGTCTTCCCGGGCCACTCCTTAACAACCAGCTATTCACTGTTCCCTGATTGGGCAAAGTTTTGCCCAATCAGGGCTTAGAATGCGCTGTGCCACGCCCGCCCACCGAGCACCCCACATATTCACCGAACGGGGGGAACAGGCAATGTGCGGGACAAACTTTTGCTCTGCTAGATCTGTTCGCCCAACTCTAAATACTATATGATTGCTTAAAAACTATAAAGAGAAACAGTGGTTATTAATTAAACACTCTTGGCCCGTACACACGTTGTGAAAATCGGACGAAAAATACCGCTTTCGAAGTGATCGTACGATAATCGGATTGTTAGTACAGAGCTTTCGAGAGCAGACCACGACACTTCATCCAATATTATGCGATCGCACAAACATTTAAATTTTTCTCGTATGGTACCAGATCGTACGATTTTCGTTTAATCAGTACAGTTGTCGCTCGAAAATACAACAGAAATACACTACAACACGTGACATCACTTCCGATTTTTTATTCTGTCATAAGTTAATTTTCACAACTTTGGTAACCTCTCCCTTTTTGACATGCGACTAGCATGCAAAAAAACCCCAAAAAAACGGACGATCTGTCCAATTTTCGGATCGTGTTTATGGACCATTAGGACCCTTTCACACGGGCTGTCTGATCAGCGCCGCCTGTCAGTTTTTCAGGTGGACCTGATCAGACCATCCATTCACCCCTATAGAGCGGCAGATGACATGTCCGCTGACACCCGCAGCTATCCGCTCCGGTCCGCCAAATACAGATGGATGGTGACCTATTTTCCATCCGTCTGGCGGATCGGATGGGATTGGACGAAAACGGACAGATGGTCTGTTTTCATCCGATCTCCCCATAGAGGAGAGCGGGACTCATACAGGTCTATCTAAGCACAGTGAGCGGAGACAGACCTGTCATCTGCCGGCTCAGAGGTGATCAACGGAGCGATCCCCCATTGAGCAAAGTGGAGTCCGTCAAAACAGACCTGCCCCGTGTGAAAGGAGCCTTATACTAAAAGAATGATTACATTCCTACAAAAGATGCTAGATTCCCTTTTATCTCAATGTCTTCTCTGTCTTTGTAGCTGGCTGGCCTGGAGCAAGAGCGATCTCGCTGGAGAGTGGAGAAGGTGCAGCTGCAGCAGAGTGTTCAGGAGAACAGGGAGCGTGTGGAGAAGCTGCAGGGCTACTGGATGGAAGCTCAAAGTCTTTGTCAGGCAGTGGATGAGCATCTGAAGGAGACCCAAGCCCAGCACCAGGGACTGGAGCGCAAGTACAGCAAGGCCAAGAGGCTCATCAAGGAGTACCAGCAAAAGTAAGTGAACCGGCCTCTCTAAAAAAAAAACATTTTATTTTATTTATTTTTTCGTTTGTTTTTTTATTAATGATAACTATTTATTTTGTAACCAAGAAAGTTGTGCGTGTTGCTTGTATGTGATTATTGGAGTACAACTTTTTTTTTATTTTACATTGAGTGGGGATGGGTTAGACCTTGTGTTGGTTTTTTATTGCTGTCTGTGTCCCTGTTAAAGCAGTTGTAAACCCTTATATATACCCAGTGAAGCGACTAGCATCAGATGATACACAGAGATTAAACAAATCTTTCTACATCAGTTGTACCTGTTTATCTGAATTCTTCTCCCCTCTACATCTATTTAAAGTGCAGAATTTTAAAGCTTGTCTGAGAGTTCAGAAAAAAAGTGGGAGCTGACAATCTGCAAGCTCAGTGAGGAGAGCTCTGAGAGCTGATTGGAGGGAAGAGACATGCCCCATTTCGCACAGCACACAGGAACAGAGCTAATGCTGTCATTCTGCTTGAGGTCCCTCCCCTGTCACCTTTTTTTCTCTTGGTGTCAGGAAAACTTGGCAGAAGTGAGAGTTCAGAAAAAAAGTGGGCGGAGAGCTGAGGTTACAATCTGCAAGCTCAGTGAGGAGAGCTCTGAGAGCTGATTGGAGGGAAGAGACACGCCCCCTTCACACAGCAAACAGGAACAGAGCTAATGCTGTCATTCTGCTTGAGGTCCCTCCCCTGTCACCTTTTTTTCTCTTGCTGTCAGGAAAACTTGGCAGAAGTGAGAGTTCAGAAAAAAAGTGGGCGGGGAGCTGATGTTACAATCTGCAAGCTCAGTGAGGAGAGCTCTGAGAGCTGATTGGAGGGAAGAGACACGCCCCCCCTTCACACAGCACTCAAGAACAGAGCTAAGGCTGTCAATCTGCTTGAGGTCCCTCCCCTGTCACCTTTTTTTCTCTTGGTGTCAGGAAAACTTGTCAGAAGTGATTCATGCTGATAGCAGAGGAACAAAGCAGCAGACAGAAATGACACTTAGTGCTTTTAATTGAGACAAGTACACACTATAGAGGGATATGCTTTGTTCATATTTCATGTCTGAGGTTTACAATCACTTTAGGGATATGTTTCTATCAAGGTATAAATCCTAGCTGTGACCCCCCCCCATAGAGGACATTTTTCTTCTTTTGCTTGTCTGACATCTACCACTAGGAAAGGAAATAAGGCCAAATCTCACTCATGGGAACACAGTCAGCAATCAAATCCTGACAGAGGTTCTAACCCAGCTTTTCTCAACATTTTTGACACAGAGGAACACTTAAAATAACTTATGATACATTAGCATAATGGTCAGTGGGAAGAATGCTTCTTGATCATCGGTGTCAGCGGTTCCTTATCTGAGAGGTAGAAATTGCTCAACCTCTAGCAACCTCTGTAGGAACTCGGATTGAGAAAGGCTGCTCTAACGTGTCAACTGTTTCTCTGAGAATTTTTAGGGTTTTTTTGTTTTTTTGCTGCCTGTGCCATCATTGGCAGGATTTCCCTCACTTCTGTCCTGACACCCACCATATAGACAGGAAGTGAGAGAAAATCTTCACCCTGTGGACAAAGATAGCAATAAAATTCTGAGAAAGGTTCTAAACCCCCTTCACTCTTTTGCTTCCTATTATCCCATTGGAAACCTTTCACATTTCACATAAAAATTCCAGTATTTATCCCATAGTTTGTAGACACTATAACTTTCACGCAAACTAATCAATATACACTTATTGGGATTATTTTTTTTTTTTTTTTTTACCAAAGACGTAGCAGAATTTATTCTGGCCAAAATTTATGAAGAAAGTCGATTTTTTATTTTGGATATGTTTTATAGCAGAAAGTAGAAAATATTGTTTTTTGTTCAAAATTTTCGGTCTTTTTTCATTTCTATAATAGAAAAAAAAAAACCAGTGGTGATCAAATACCACCAAAAAAGCTCTATTTCTGTGAAAAGAATTATATCAATTTCATTTGGGTACAGTTAAAATACCACAGTGCTAAAAAACTAAAAATGGCCTGGTCATGAAGGGGGTAATAGGGCAAAAACAAGTCCTGGACGGCCACACTCCAAAAAGGCACTTTTATTGAAGATAAAAAATCCAATATACAGTCAGTTCATGTTGCAAAGGCAGGGAATAATATCTGACGCGTTTCACACCATAATTTGGTGCTTAATCATGAGCTATGATTAAGCACTACAGTTTTTGCCCTATGATTCGTCGCAGGGCCAGCACCTGAAGTGTTCCAATAGGGCGTATGCCTCAAGAGGATTAGGGTTTGGAGCGATATTTGCTTCTTTATTAAGGGGGTAAGTTTGGAGGGAATCCAAGATGGAAGCTGTCAATGCTGGTCCAATCAGCTGTGGGCAGGGAATTTGTTGCCCCACAGCTGTACGTATGCAAAGGGACAGGAATGCTCACTATCATTGACCTAATATGACAACATGGCCATATTAGGTCAGTGATGTCACAGGCACCCTCGCCCCCTTGTGTATGTGCAACTGTGGGATGGGGAATCACATCTGGTTAGCTGGTCACTGACAGCTTCCTTCTGAGTTTGAACCAAACCTAACTTCGCCTCTAAAGATGAGTGGGAGAAGGTCATTGGAGAACAGGTGAAGAAATGTTTTTTTGCTTTGACCAAATTGGCCAGTGTTTGCTTATAGTCATATGGAAGATAGATGAATGACAAAGATCTGCTCATATACAGTGCATCCGGAAAGTATTCACAGCGCTTCACCTTTTCCACATTTTGTTATGTTACAGCCTTATTCCAAAATGGATTAATTTCATTGTTTTCCTTAAAATTCTGCAAAACAATACCCCATAATGACAATGTGAAAGAAGTTTGTTTGAAATCTTTGCAAATTTATTAAAAATAAAAAACGGGAAAAAAAATCATATGTACATACAGTAAGTATTCACAGCCTTTGCTCAATAATTTGTTTAAGCGCCTTTGGCACCAATTGCTGTCTCAAGTCTCTTTGAGTATGATGCTACAAGCTTGGCATGCCTATTCTTGGGCAGTTTCTCCCATTCTTCTTTGCAGGACCTCTCAAGCTCCATCAGGTTGGTTCGGGAGCATCTGTGCACAGCCATTTTCAGATCTCTCCAGAGATGTTCAATTGGGTTCAAGTTTGGGCTCTGGCTGGGCCACTCAAGGACATCCACAGAGTTTTTCCATAGCCACTCCTTTGTTATCTTAGCTGTGTACTTAGGGTGGTTGTCCTGTTGCGAGATGAATCTTCACCCCAGTCTGAGGTCCAGAGCGCTCAGGAGCAGGTTTTCATCAAGGATGTCTCTGTACATTGCTGCATTCATCTTTCCCTCGATCCTGACTAGTCTTCCAGTTCCTGCTGCTGAAAAACATCCCCACAGCATGATGCTGCCACCACCATGCTTCTTCGTAGGGATGGTATTGCCTAGGTGATGAGCAGTGCCTGGTTTCCTCCAGACATGACGCTTGCAGGCCAAAGAGTTCAAACTTTGTTCCATCAGGCCATCGAATTTTGTTTCTCATGGTCATGAGAGTCCTTCAGGCGCCTTTTGGCAAACTCCAGGTGGGCTGTCATGAGCCTTTTACTGTAAAATGGCTTCCAACTGTCCACTCTACCATACAGGCCTGATTGGTGGAGAGCTGCAGAAATGGTTGTTCTTCTGGAAGGTTCTCCTCTCTCCACAGAGAAACGCTGGAGCTCTGTCAGAGTGACCATAAGGCCCTTCTCTCTGATCGCTCAGTTTGGCCAGGTTGTTTATTCTAGGAAGAGTCCTGGTGGTTCCAAACTTCTTCCATTCTTGGATGATGGAGGCCACTGTGCTCATTGGGACCTTCAATGCTCCAGAAAAATGTCTCTACTCTTCCCCAGATCTGTGCCTCCATACAATCCTGTCTTGGAGGTCTACAGACAATTCCTTGGATTTCATGGCTTGGTTTGTGCTCTGACATGTGGGGCCTTATATAGACTGGTGTGTGCCTTTCCAAATCGTGTACAATCAACTGAATTTACCACAGGTGGACCCCAATCAAGTTTTAGATACATCTCAAGGATTACCAGTGAAAACAGGATGCACCTGAGCTCAATTGTAGAGTGTCATGGCAAAAGCTGTGAATACTTATGTACATGTGATTTTTTTTGTTTTTTTATTTTTATTACATTTTCAAAGATTTATAACAAACTTTTTTGACGTTGCCATTATGGGGTATTGTTTGTAGAATTTTGAGGAAAATAATGAATTGAATCCATTTTGGAATAAGGCTGTAACATAACAGAATGTGGAAAAAGTGAAGCACTGTGAATACTTTCTGGATGCACTGTACTACTTTAATGATAATTTTGATGCTGAAGCTGGCCTGGTCAGGTTGAAAAAATAGAATACAGTGCTTCAGACTCAAGACAGTACACAGCTAGATCAAGAATAAAAAAAGGCATTGCTTTTTATAGGGGTGCAATACCACCCCACTCTAATTCTAAAACAATACATTCTTTGTTGCATTCTTTGCTTTTGACCGCACATCATTTTTTACCTTCAGACTATAAGGTTAAATGGGAAATTGGATAGACCTGAATAGATAAAGCTTTTGGATTTTAAAGCGGAACTTCTGTCATTTTTTTCATCTTTCCATCTATTAAATCTTCTGCCCTTGTTATTGTTGTATCTTTAGATAGTAAAACCTTTTTTTCTGCCAGTAAATACCTTCTACAGCCCACTTCCTGTTTCTTGTCTGGTCATTAGCCCCTAGGCTTATGACATCATGCACATCTCTCTCTCTCTCACTCTCATGAGAGTTTGCCAGGAAGGGAGAGGGGTGAGTCATAAGAGGGCCAATGAGAGCTGCAGAGCTGGAGGTGTGCCTCTGTGTGTCTGTGTAAATCCAGGAAGTGAACAGGAAGCAGCTTCAGCTGCCCACAGTTAAAATGGCTACAGCCAGACTTAGTGGAGGGAGATTTCTTCAGCATATTTGGCAAGTACAGAATCTCAGTATATATAAAATAATATGAAAAGTGGTTGGAGAGAAGCTTCAAAATAGCAAAGATGTTTTTTTTTTAAGTTATGTGAGCAGACTGCAGTTCCTCTTTAAGATCTTGTCAACAGGACTTAAAAGGATTATATTGCTGCTATACAGAAACAGAATTATGATTGAATTAATCAGTTTAATCAATAACACTCTTATTTGCAGGGAGCTGGACTTTTTGAAGAAAGAAGAGATTCAAAAGCAGGCACTGGAAGAGATAGAGACTGCACACGCTGCGGAGATCCAGAGACTTCAGGAAAAGGTATCATTAGATACAGTACAGCTATTGAAGCCTGGTATGTCATTGTGTTAGCGGACATGTTAGTAGTTTGCATGTACTAGTGATTGTAGTAGTGCTTGATGCATGGAATGCATTATTGATGAAGAATGCATTAATCCCAATCAACCTATGAGAAAAAAGTTGTCAGTAAACATAAAGCTGAGCTCCAACCTTCCCTTTAGTCTTGCACATTTGTATAGGTTCTTCTCCTGCACTAAAATAGCTTATTCTGATTTCACTGCACACAGTGAACTTCTCACATTGTGCATTAGAAATCGCAGCTAGTCAGATAGAGCTCGCCTCATTTTCTGGCTGGAGGACTTCCAGCATCTTCTAGCTCTTTTCTACCTGACTATCCCTAGTCCCACCCTGTCTCTCATTGGATTTCAGTTCTTTGATTCATAGAGGTTTAGCATCACATGTGGGTCGTCAGTCAGGGGCGGATCCAGAGTCTAGTCTCGGGAGGGGCACTGTCAGAATATACGTTTTTTTGGGGGCAATTTTTGAGGGCAATGGCTGGTGTTGGCGCTTCAATCATCACGGCACCATGGTTGTTATGGTGTCAGGATGAAGCGCATTATTTATATTATTACATTGTAATATAAAATGAAATAGTTCAACTCACCATAATGCAGAATAAGTGGGAGCCCTGAGTGTGTCATTTGCCACGTCACCTGCCACCAGATGCGGATTGTCACTTGTCTGCCACCAGATGTGGATTGTCACTTGTCTGCCACCAGATGCAGATTGTCACTTGTCACGTCACCTATCACCAGATGCAGATTGTCACTTGCCACGTCGCCTGCCACACGTTGCGAATTGTCACGTCACCTGCCTCACGTTGCGAATTGTCACCTGCCACACGTTGCGCATTGTCACTTGCCACGTCGCCTGCCCCCAGATGCGGATTGTCACTTGCCACGTCACCTGCCACACATTGCGGATTGTCACTTGCCACATCACCTGCCACACGTTGCGGATTGTCACTTGCCTGCTAAGGTGGTCTCTTGCTGTGTCCCAGAATCAGGAAGCAGGTTACCAGTCAGGCAGCAGAGAGATGATGTAATCTCTCTGTTGCCCGCGGCTGCCTGCACAGTGAGGGCAGAACTGCAGGGATGCAGGGCGGGCGCCGTGCGATGAGAGATGATGCAATCTCTCTGCTCCCCCGCCTGCCGGCTCCCTGATTGGTCAGCCACCCGCTCACACACCGAGCCGCCCAGCTGCTGGCCCGCTCTCTCACCCGCCCGCTCACCGCCTGAGCAGCCCGGCCCACCCGCAGAGCCGCCTGCCAGCAGAGCTGCCTGCGCTCTCACTCGCGGAGCCGCCCGCCCACTCACTCGCCTGCATTCTCGGAGGGAGCAATTGCCCCGTTGCCCCCCCCCCCCGGATCCGCCCCTGAGTCGTCCTAATGAAAATACATCCTGCCTAAGAATGCCCACTTCTCCAGACTGACATCCACCCATCAGGACATGTTGATATTTGTAAAACTGCCATAAGCCTGTAGAGGAACGATGCTTATACTTACCTATTCTCTGGGCACTCCGGTCAGGTCACATGATCTCCCCAGCGGCTGGTTTAGTGTGGAGGAGAGATCGCTAATAACAGTTGCAATGCCTGTGCGGTGACATCACCGATACATAGGCCTGCTATGGGGCGTCGGCTGTCTTTCCTCTACCCTAAAACCAGCACTGGGAGCCGATCATGTGAGTGGACTGGAGAGGCCAGGGAATAGGTAAGACATCGTTGCTCTACAGCAGTGGTTCTCAACTCCAGTCCTCAGAGACCCACCAACAGGCCAGGTTTGCAAGATAGCTGAAATACATCACAGGTGATATCACTTGCTGCTCTGTGATTGCAGTATTCTAGTCTGCAACTCCCCAAGGTAATACTTAAAATCTGGCCTGTTGGTGGGTCCCGAGGACTGGAGTTGAGAACCACTGCTCTACAGGCTAGTTAGTATAGGGCTTAGAATGGGGGTGGGTGCGGGTTTAAGTTTACATAGGATTAGCCTGGACTGGCTGCTATTAGCTATTAGTGTATAACCTAAGAATGAGTCACCTTATGGAGACTTTTAGTAGCGCAACTTGCTACGAGTAGCCATTGACCTGAAAGATCTAAAACCAGTAGTTTCCTATAGTGTAGGCTACACCAAATCTGATAATCAGAGACTAATATAATGAGGGTAGTCCAATTAGCATTCTTAGTGCATATCAATCAATTATTATTAATACTGCTTTCTTTTTTTTTCTTTCCTTATCACAGGTCACTGAATTAGAGAAGAAACTTGTGACCCTTCAGTGCCCTACTCCTCCTTAGAGTATACATTACAGAAAATAGGGAATGTTGGGCCCATGGTGGCTTCTGGTTGCCCACCAGTGCAGGATCTGTGTCACCAGTGAGGTCTGCCCCCCCTCTTATCTTACTTAATACTCCAGTGATTCAACGGGGGTGAAGTCTTACTCGCATCTGGACGTGTGATTGTGGTTCTCTGTCAACATCTAACCGGACAACGGTGGGATTCCAGCTGGTTGTGTCGTGACTGCAGCTCTGTAGCCTGTGTCTATGTATTTGTGTGGGCCTTAGGCTCATGTATTCCTGGTGGACCTTGGAATGTGCCACATGGCAAGATATTGTATTCAGTGACCCCACTGGCTGTATCTTATAAGGACTTTGAAATGACTGGGATCCTTTGCCCCCTGGTGGCCTAGACAATGACTGTGGCCTCTTCTCCTGGATTTTGCGTGTACCTGTGCTGTGTTTGTGCTGGTGGTCTCTGTCTAATACCTGCCCTTGGCATCTCAAGGAAAGTATGTACCATTCACTCTTCCTCTATTCCAAGCTTTCTTTTGACAGTAGTGACTCCCTTCCTTTTCTGCTTGCTTACAGCAAGAGCAAGGTTGTGATGGAGCTGCCATCTTGTTGGTTATCAACTTTTTTTTCTTTTTTATGAACCAAACCCATCACTGGACCTAATTTATCAAGGTGTTCGGAATACAAATTACTTGCTGGCAACCAGTCAGCCTTTTCTTCATTTTTCCATTTCAAACGGCAACCCTAAAGGCTGGATGGGTTTGGTAGTTCTAAATAACACAACTATTTTATAATAGATACCTTGATAAATTAGGTCCACTTTGGTGTAAACCCAAGACCGGCCACACTTGGCTTTTAAGTTACAGGTGGATGCTGCTGGTGACTCAGTATTCCACTGGCTGTATCTACCTTCTGAAGTATGATCTTACCACCCTTTTTTACCCATGGATCCCATTGCAATAGGAATCCAAGGTAAGCAGACCTGGGAACTGGGCTGTAGAGATCTTAGTAATAGAAACCCAAGATAAAAAAAGAATCTGCCGAGTAATATACTGCAAATGGCAATTTTTGGTGGACTAACCCTTTATTCTACCGTCTAATGAATTTACTGGAATTCTGCTGCAGCCCACAAGATGAATTCCTCCAAAGTGTACAAGCACTTAGTACACTGTAGTGAAATACATAGTGGATAGCTGAGAACTTGACATAAGGTAAGGTATATGAATCTGAGTGTATGAATGACTGCATTAGCCAAAATCACCTACTAGGACCTACCAAACATTTAGGAACTGCTAGGATCCAACCAAATCTGGCCTTTACCGACTAAACCAAACTTTTTATTACCCTTTCCTATGTTGTGCTCTCAAAATTAGACCTGGCCTAGTCTTATAATAAATATGGCTTTTGATGTTGTTCAGTATAGTTAGGGTTCATCTGGGGAACCCAACATCTAGTAACTGCTAGGATCCAACCAAATGTGGCCATCACAGACTAAACCACACTTTTTATTACTCTTTTGTGATCCCAAAATTAGGCCTGGTCTAGTCTTATATTCAAAGTGGCTTCTGCTGTTTTTCAGCACAGTTTGGGTTCATCTGGGGAAAGGAGGGTGGGGGGGGTCTAACATTCTCTGACTCTGGTGTTAGAATAACTTTAGAATATATTTAGTCTTACATATACAGGTTTGTAGGGCTTGAAAATGATTGCATGCTTATTGATGGAGATACTGGTGATACTGGGGTTCTACCTGAGAGTGCGACACATTTTAGCATGTCTAACTAAAGCTCGGTTGGAACATATAAACATGGGGCCAGGAATTTGGATGCTTTCTCAGGTACTGTTTGGGCATTGGGAGGTAAAACACTGCAGGTGATGGCATAATCACTATACACCGCACAAGATAGCAATTCTTTGTATTATGTTGAACATAGGGGCTTCTGATAAACACCACTCACCAGGGCTGTTCATAGACACCAAGGTCCACCTTTACATTTTTGTAAAGCAAGAGATGTCAAGCATCTCCTGACTTAGCAATGATCTTGGATTTGGAAAATAAGGAAAAAGTCCCGTAAGGCTTGAGAGCTCTTACAATACTGAACAACATCTTGCTATTATCATTGAGCACAGGAAGGCTGTCCTGTTTCAGATGAAGTGTCTTATCTAATTAACGAAAGAGTCGGCATTCGGTTTCTGATCTTCTATGTCTTTTATTTCATCCTCAGCTTACAAAGCTTGACAGAGGTGCTAGGGCCTTCATTGTAAGCTGAGGATGCTTTGATTGTAAGCTAAGGATGAAAAAAATGATATATAGAAGATCAGAAACTGAGTGTCGCCTTCTTTTTGTTTGATGATTATGAGGCTAACAGGAGCCCGAGAAAGCACCAGCATCCCCCGCTGATATGTGGAATATAAATGTGGGAGGTAGAGTGCTTTTGTTTAAGTCTTATCTTTTTTAGGTCTACAGGAGCTATTTTGGAAGTAAGTCTCCATTGCCTCCACATCTCTCTGTGGACCTGCGTCAATTGCCCTTCCTGTCCCTTTATAAAATGCCCTTCCACTTTTTTTCCTAGCACATCTATAGCAGTTAGTGGTCCTCAAGCCCCTACTGAGGTGGGGTTTTGCTGCAATCCAGGCCCAGCACCACCCTGTGGGCCAAGAGGTCCTTGCATCTAGAGTTTCAAGAGCGCTAATGCTGCCATTCAAACGGTCATGTGTGCACGATCAGATTGTACCTTGTACATAGCAGTGACAATGAAAAGTGTGGCTTTTGTATGTGTGAGAGTGTGTGTGTGTGTGTACTGAAATGTATCACAGACACACAATAATGAGCTTCAGTAAAAAAAAAAAAAGTACAGCAAGCCTTTAACAACCAATCAGAATCCCTCTTTCACTGATCTGACCTCTTTTAGGTTAGAGATACACAGGGGAGTTTTATTTGCTCAGTCATGCTACTAAAATGATAGAAATACAGAAAGGAGCACCAGATCAAAACCAAATAAAAGAGTCCAAGATTATTTTCATTGTTTGTAAAAAAAAAAATAGTAATAAAAAATCAGCCAACGCGTTTCTCGCTCTACTCCCCTTTATCAGGGCTTAACACATGATAAAACTTGAAAGGACTCAGAGAAAATGACTCTTCAGGTATATTAAAACCAGCAGTGAACTTTCCACTTGGAGCAACAACTTGACAGTGTTGAGTCCTATGAAGGGGGAGCGGTATTGCCCCTGAAACACATTAGATATTTTTATATGACTTTTTTTTCCCCAACAACTAAAAGGATCTTGGACTCTTATATTTGGTTTTGTTCTGGCGCTCCTTTCAGTATTTCTATGGCTTGAGCTACTGTTGGGTGCCTTGCCGCCTCGCTATAGCTATTTAGCTTGTTGGAAATTTTCCTTTATATGACTACACTTACAAGTCTAAAAGCTCCCAGTGCCTCTTTGAGTATGTTGTCTTGGAGTCCATGCTACTAAAATCATTAGAGATTAATTGCAAGGAGGAGCAATTGATGGAGCACATGGCTCTCAATAGCGTCAGCTACAGCATGCAGTAGCATCTTGTAGCGATCCAATCATACATGGTTGGATCAATGTGTCTGAATGAAAGATTTTTTACTATGTCATGGGGCTTGTCTAGTTTACGTCATAAGAATCCACATCCTTGACCAACTACTACTCCTAGCAATTAGTCTTTAGCCATTTTGATACACTATATTGCCAAAAGTATTGGGACACCTGCCTTTGCACGCACATGAACTTTAATGGCATCCCAGTCAGTCCGTAGGGTTCAATATTAAGTTGGCCCACCCTTTGAAGCTATAATAGCTTCAACTCTTCTGGGAAGGCTGTCCACAAGGTTTAGGAGTGTGTCTATGGGAACGTTTGACCATTCTTCCAGCACACATTTGTGAGGTCAGGCATTGATGTGGACAAGAAGGGCTGGTTCGCAGTCTCCACACTAATTCATCCCAAAGGTTTTCTATTGGGTTGAGGTCTGGACTCTGTGCAGGCCAGTCACGTTCCTCCACCCCAAACTCGCTCATCCATGTCTTTATGGACTTCGCTTTGTATACTGGTGCGCAGTCATGATGGAACAGGAAGGGGACATCTCTGAACTGTTCCCACAAAGTTGGGAGCATGAAATCCTCCAAAATGTCTTGGTATGCTGACGCCTTAAGTGTTCCCTTTACTGGAACTAAGGGGCCAAGCCCAACCTCTGAAAAATAGCCCCACACCATAATCCCCCCTCCAATCAAATGATGTGGAGGGGTGGCCCAATACTTTTGGCAATATAGCATGGATGAGCGCGTTTGGGGTGGAGGAACTTGACTGGCCTGACCTCAACCCAATAGAACACCTTTGGGATGAATTAGAGCGGAGACTGAGAGCCAGGCTTTCTCGCCCAACATCACACATGTGCTTCTGGAAGACTGGTCAAACGTAGACACACTCCTAAACCTAGTGGACAGCCTTCCCAGAAGAGTTGAAGCTGTTATAGCTGCAAAGGGTGGTCCAACTCAATATTGAACCCTGGAGAGGGGTATGAAGGTGGAGACGTGACGGCAGTGCTGCTCATGCCTATTCACACCTGCACCCCCATAATATGACAATTGGGACTATTGCGGTACTCGATAATAATATTGCAGTTACCACATTCTAAAAAAATATAAATATAAATTTTAATGATCGAAAAGTATCAAAATACAACACAACAATATAACATACAATCATAAAAACAACCCCTCTCCACTATACAACCTCGGGATGATGGTACCTACACCATATTTTACTGTTTCATAAACTTAGGCCTTACTACCCTTTTCAATATTGAACCCTACGGACTAAGACTGGGATGCCATTAAAGTTCCTGGAAAGGCAGGTGTCCCAATACTTCTGGCAATATAGTGTAGCTTGATTGAGCTACTAAGCTCCCCTGTACCTGTAGGCCTAAGTGAAATTGGAGCGGTGTGGGTTACTGAATATGCTTAATGCTCATGTATGTACAAGCTTTCCTCATCCCCGCTGTATATAGCTTCAAACTGTGAATCAACCTCTAACGTTTTAGAAACATTTGCATCTAAAGCAACTCATGCAACGTAGATGCACACCTAATAACAATGACAATGCCACTGGTTCTGGCAAGGAAGCTGCCGGCAGCCGTGTCAATTCCTGGCAACCCCATCTTGTGACAGAACAAGAGGAAGGACAGAAGGAAGAGGCTTCTGTGGTCACGTAACACCAAGACATCTGGCACTGTCCTTTAAGAGAAGAGGGCGGGGTTTATTTGTATATTTTGAACAAAAGGATGCATGGGGGGGGGAGAGGGACTGCCACTAGGGGGTGTGAATGGGTATTATTAGAAGGAGGTTGAATGATACTGTGCCAAATTACTATCTGTCTATTTATTGGTATGTTATGGGAACAAAAAAAAAAAATGAATGGATGTAAATAGGACCTTTTAAAGTGAAACAGAACAGGTCGATGAAAAGCAAAGCATTCTGGGGGATTATTAATCCAAGCAAAGTTTGGCATTAAACAGACTCTGATCAAACTAATATTGTTGCTTCTTGTAAAACTTGAGATGTGCGTGTGTGGATAACTGTACTGCTACGAAATATTCCTGGCTCCACGAAGGTTTAGGAACTTGAGTTTTCCAATGGTGTGTATAGTTTAGTTGCCCGTGCCCAACCGTGGGCATTTTAAGGGCGTTGTTTAGGGGCCCTACCGCCATGGAGGTGTCCCCTCCTCCCTTTACCTCCTAGCAAAGAACAACCTGGTGGACTGACTTCCAGCAACAAAAATGCAATAAGTCCCTAAGGATACTTTCTTTTTTAAAAGAGGTGCCAAATGAGTGATGTGACACCATCGGTGGGAGAGGTGTCACCAGATCTAATAGAGAGAACACCCTACCAAGGGACTGTAGGTTTTGAAAGGTATTCCAATATCAAAGCTGAAAATGATAGCTTGGAAATCATACAGAGCACACAGCCTCCCTGCATCTTGCCACCTCACCACCAAACCCACCTTTGTTCAAGTAACTTGTTAATATTGGAACAGCTGTTTCTGAACTATGCAAGTGTGTAATTATGTGTAGATTTGAACCATAAAGGAAGCCCATTGAGAATTCCAAAATGTGCAACCTGAATATACCGAACTTTGCCCGCTGTACACTCTTGATTTAGTGGAGTGTGGCAGGTTTCATCATCATGTTGGTGAGGTAATCAACCAAAATGCTCTTCTATTATCCGAACGGGACAAGGGGTGGGCAGGAGGGGCAGTTGCCCTGGGCACTGTGGTACCATGTGAGGTGGGTGGGCACCACGAAGAGATTGATGGGGGAGAGGATTTGTGTTAGGAGGAGGAGTTTGGGGGGCAGCAGGGTAAACAAATTGTTCTATGAGAGGAAATTTGAAGGGGTAGGGTTCAAGGAGTGGTGATTCAGGGGGATTTGTGTTGTGAGGGGGGTGGGAGAAGAGGAGTTGTGCTAGGAGGGGGGATTTGGGGGGCTTGTGCTAGAAGAGGTGATATGATAAAGGAGGGAGGGAAATTGGTCTAGGAGGAGAATTATTTTTTGGGAGAAGGAGGATTTGTGGTAGTAGGGATGATTGGGGGGTGTTTGTGCTAGGATGGGAGAGATATTTGTACTAGTAGGTGAATTTGGAGAGGGGAAAGAGAGAATGTGTACCCGGAGGGGAAAGGGTAAATTTGGGGGGGTGGAGGATTTGTGCTAGGAGGGGTGATTTTTTGGGGGGGGATATCTGGGATGGAGAAGGCAAAGATTTGTACTGGGAGGGGGGATTTCACCTGGGGGGGTTGCACTGGGAAGGGGGGATTTATGCTTAGGGGGGTAATCACGCAGATTAGTGCCCAATTTTTTGTGTGTGGGGGATATTTGCTGACATATAATGCTCATACATATTGGGGGAGCGCAGTTTGGTATGTTCGCCCTGGGCTCTAGGTGACCTTGTCCCGGCACTGTCTGGACACCATTCATTGTTCCTCCTCTTCTCTCATTTCATCCCTACTCCCTATAACTTTTAAATTTACAGTCCAGCCTCCATCCTCCGTTCAGCTCCCAGCATTGTCATTCAGGTGGTTGGCAATGGCAACACCTAACCCTCCAGACTGGCAAATTTGAACCGTGAAGGAAGCCCATTAGGAATTCTGACATATCCAGCTGTTTCGAAATCATAATGGATTTATAGATGAAGGTAGATCTTGGGGACCTTCACCAAAGTGTACTGTTGGCCTTGGCCAGATGATGAGGGAGAAGTTGTCCTATTTTGGAAAAATTATGAGAAGAACCGACTCAATGGAAAAAAAAGAACAATTATGCTCATAAAAATTGAAGTAAAAGAGGAAGAGGTTGACCAGCAATAAAGTGGATGGGTACAGTAACAGAAATTATGAACATGTTGCGAAGATCTAAGAACCAAACGGAAGTCAGATTATTCTGGAGAAACACTATCCATGTGGTCACCAGAAGTTGACATTGATTTGACGGAACATAATATTATTTGTTTCCTGGACAGGATTAGGTTTTCATTGGCTGACTTTGTTGGATGATGGAACTTCTCAAGAGGCATATACACATATACTTACATTGTTTTTTGATACCTTAATCTGTCTTTGTACTGGCCTGCTGTACTCCACTGCACATGAGCATTCAGACCAGAACAGAAGAGGGCAGTACTGTAAGCCAGTCAGGCATAAGGCTGTGACTCTAATAAATGGAGCTTGATGATTGGAGGAAAGCTTCTGCTTCTTCGTGATCTAATCATAGACTAAACTGTCCACAAGAAAGAGGGTGCCACCTTCTAAGTGTAGTTTATCAGTAACTGAATAAAAGCACAAATATAATGCACTCACTTAAAGTGGTGTTCCGGCCGAAATTGTACTTTTTAAATAAAAATACCCCTATAATACACCAGCTTAATGTATTCTAGTAAAGTTAGTTTGTAAACTAAGGTCTGTTTTGTTAGTTTATAGCAGTAGTTTGTTATTTTTTAAACTTACAGCAGGCCGTGGCCATCTTAAGTGTGGGCATCTGAAGCCAGACTGTATTTCTTCCTGGATCTCATCCTTGCAGATCTCGCACGTGCTCAGTGCAGCACAAGCAGTGTAATAGGTTTCCGGTCAGGTTTCCATAGCAACGGCAGTGTCAGAGGAAGTTGCCGCCCCTTCCCAGAAGGCATTGCAAACAGGAAATGATGCGATGGGCCACGGCCAGGGAGGAGGAAGTGAAAAATGAATACAGCAGATATACAGTAGATGCTCAGAATTTTTTTTTTTAAATATCCAATTCGTTTACAGTGCACAGTTTAGTGAGAGATGCTGAAGAGTTGTAAAAGTGGGTGGAACTCCACTTTAAGGCGGAACTTCACTCTGTCAATCAACATTGACTATTTTTAATCCTTATTCTGCCAGTATTAGTAAATTATATAATATTTACTAGTTTTATACATTTTTTACATTTCTTTAGTTCTTTGTTTCCATGCCTAGGCAAATTATGTCATACATCCCAGGAGTCTTCAGGAGGGGAGAAGAGGTTTTCTCAGCTAAGTACGTCCTCCTGCCTGCATGCCCGAGCTAAGGGCAGATGGATTCCAGGGATTAAACGCTACATGAATCATCTGCCCTTACTCAAGATGGCTGCAGTCAGAAATGATAGGGGGTGTTTTTCAAAGTGGTTCCTCAACAAAATAAAGCATGGAGACATGGGAGGATGGGGGAGTTTGCTTTGAATATTAAAAATGAATTAAATAGCGTTTTTGGTTTGTGGTGCTCAGATGCAGTGTAGTTCTTCTTTAATGATAATAAAGACTGTCATGTAACAAAGATCCGATCAGTCCACCCTGACATAGATCACTTGCTAGAGATGGAGAACCTACTGGCTAACTGCAGAGCTCAGCAGGAAGGTGGCTATGATAAGCAGAGTGTAGCATGGAAGCGGCTGAGGCTACACACTTCCTTTTCTCCAGCAGATGATCAATATCAGAGTGGACTTATCAGGACCATATCTTTGCTACATGCCAGTCTCTATTATCATTATCTGCATTATATTTGTGCTTTTATTCAGATACTAATAAACTACACTTAGAAGGTGGCGCCCTCTCCCCCTTTCTTGTGGACAGTTTTATCCACACTATGATTGGATCACAAAGAAGCAGGAGCTCAACTCTATATTCTCTCCTCCAATCATCAAGCTCCAGTTATTAGATTCACAGCCTGATGCCTGACTACATGCCAGTATCTACTATCATTAAAGTGATTGTAAACGATCATCTTGTAAAACAACCCATTCAGTTTACAATAGAAATGAAATGCTAAACATTTCTGTATAGATATAAAAAAAGACATTACAAATACCTTGTTTCCCTTTGTTTCAAGTGATCACATTCCCTCTGTTCTCAGTTTCATAAGGGCTGGGGGAGGAGAAGCAGGAGCAGCACACTGATCTTCCCAGTAAATGGCTGTGCAGCAGGGGGCGTGTCAGGACAAGTATGATCATTGGAGGAGAGCATATTGAGTTCCCAGCATAGCTAGAGAACTGACCACGTTGTGCTCTCCTGCTAAGTGTGGTCAGTTTTTAATAGAATAGCACAGGGACTGTCAGGAACACCAGGAATTTCACACAAAGGAAACAATACAAAGAGAACAGGATACTTTCTCATACAAGTACATGGTACAGCAGCCACCTATCAGGAATATGAAGTGTTGGGGTAACAAACACTTTAAGTGATAGCATTATATTTGTGCTTTTATTCAGTTACTAATAACCTACATTTAGAAGGTGGCGCCCTCCCTCTTTCTTTCTTTCTTTCTTTCTTTCTTTCTTTCTTTCTTTCTTTCTTTCTTTCTTTCTTTCTTTCTTTCTTTCTTTCTTTCTTTCTTTCTATGTCTGGATCAGAAAACTTGGCAAGCAGAATTAAAAGGTTTTTTTTTTAGTAGATATGTGAGTTTATATATATAAAAAGTATGTACACTATATTAACAAAAGTATTGTACTGCCTTTACACGCACATGAACTTTAATGGCATCCCATTTGCAGCTATAACAGCTTTAACTCTTCTGGGAAGGCTGTCCAGAAGGTTTAGGAGTGTGTCTATGGGAATGTTTGACCATTCTTCCAGAGATGCTTATGTAAGGTCAGGCACTGATGTTGGATGAGAAGGCCTGGCTCACAGTCTCTGCTCTAATTTATCCCAAAGGTGTTTTAGCAGGTTGAGGTCAGGACTCTGTGCAGTCCAGTCAAGTTCCTCCACCCCAAACTCATTCATCCATGTCTTTATGGACCTTGCTTTGTGCACTGGTCCAAATCATTTGGTGGAGGGGGGGTTATGGTGTGGGGTTGTTTTTCAGGGGTTGGGCTTGGCCCCTTAGTTCCAGTGAAGGGAACTGTTAAGATGTCAGCATACCAAGACATTTTGGACAGTTTTATGCTCCCAACTTTGTGGGAACAGTTTGGGGATGGCCCCTTCTTGTTCTAACATGACTGCGCACCAGTGCACAAAGCAAGGTCCATAAAGACATGGATGAGTGGGTTTGGGGTGGAGGAACTTGACTGGTTCAGTCATGTTGGAACAGGAAGGGACCATCCCCAAACTGTTCCCACAAAGTTGGGAGAATGAAATTGTCCAAAATGTCTTGATATGCTGACGCCTTAAGAGTTCCCTTCACTGGAACTAAGGGGCCAATCCCAACCCCTGAAAAACAACCCCACACCATAATCCCCCCTCCACCAAATGATTTGGAGGGGTGGCCCAATACTTTTGGAAAAATAGTGTGGATGAGCGAGTTTTGTTTGGAGGAACTTGGCTTGTCTGCACAGAGTCCTGACCCTCAACCCCATAGAATGCCTTTGAGATGAATTAGAGCGGAGACTGCAAGACTGGCCTTCTCGTCCAACACCAGTGCCTGACCTCACAAATGTGCTTCTGGAAGGATGGTCAAACATTGACTGGCCTGACCTCAACCCGATAGAACACCTTTGGAATGAATTAGAGCGGTGACTGAGAGCCAGGCTTTCTCGCCCAACATCACACATGTGCGTCTAGGAAGACTGGTCAAACATAGACACACTCCTAAACCTTGTGGACAGCTTTCCCAGAAGAGATGAAGCTGTTATAGCTGCAAAGGGTGGGCCAACTCAATATTTAACCCTAAAGACTAAAGCCTCGTACACACGATCGGATTGTTGGCCAACAGAGCTGCAGATTTTTGTCCGAAGGGCATGTGCCAGGAACTTGTCTTGCATACCAACGGCACACGATTGACGGCCAACAAACACAAACGTATTGACGTACTACGTGGAATTTCAGCTCTTGGGCGCCACCCTTTGGGCACCTTCTGCTAATGTCGTGTTTGGTGAGGATCGATTCCGAGCATGCGTGTTTGTACTTTTGTGTGACGGACTTGTGTACACACGATAGGAAAATCTGACAACAGACCGTTGTCCGCCGAAAATTTACTAGCCTGCCATCCAACATTTATTGACGGAAAGTTGGACAACAATTGTCTGAAGGAGCGTACTAACGGTTGGATTTTAGGCAAACAGCCTGTCATCACACAATTCCCTGCCGAAAATCCGATCGTGTGTACGAGGCTTTAGACTGGGATGCCATTAAAGTTTACGTGCGTGTAAGGCAGGTGTCCCAATACTTTTGGCAATATAGTGTATGTGAGCTTACACACACACATATAATATATATATATATATATATATATATATATATATATATATTTATTTATATATATATAAGTTAAATATTAGATGTTCGCTTACGCCTTGGATCGATGTATACTGTCATAACCAATTAAAAGCTATGAGGAATAGTAAAAAAAAATACATCACACTTTGAAAGCAGGGATGGAAAATGTTTTTCAGCACCACATGTCCACATCCCCATTACAGATGATGGTGAGCAGAGATCATCTTCCAAAATCATTTGGCGGGCCACAAGGGCTGCTGGTAGAGAAACAAAGAACCACGTCTGGGTTCCCACTGACCCTCAGTGCTATGAATGTGCAGGATGCACAGGGTATGTATTCCGAATAATTCAATATTAACAGGATCTGTTCCAGAAACAAACATATATATTTCATGTGCACATACATCTCGTTGAAGATCAAAGGCCCCAACACAATAGTAACCAGAGGCGAGCTGGTAATTACGGTTACTCATTAAGTAGCAGCGCAGCATGTGGATCCTTGAAATGCAGCACCTGCTGCACAGATATATTAATAGGTGCTTCTGGGAAGGCAGGGAGGGACAGCCTTTTCTGGTTTATTACACTCATAATAATGAAAATGTCTTCTATTGATGTCTTTAAGTGAACCTGTCACTTTGCTCATTTAGGAAAAAGTAACTACAGTGCATCCGGAAAGTATTCACAGCGCTTCACTTTTTCCACATTTTGTTATGTTGCAGCCTTATTCCAAGGTTGATTAAATGAATTATTTTTCTCAAAAATCTTCAAACAATACCCCATAACGACAACGTGAAAGAAGATCTTTGCAAATTGATTAAAAAAAAAAATCACATGTACAGAAGTATTCACAGCCTTTGCCATGAAACTCAAAATTGAGCTCAGGTGCATCCTGTTTCCACTGATCATTCTTGAGGCCGGGTTCACACTAGTACGAGAAACGCTCCGACATTGGGAGTTTATGTCGCATTACGTGTGAAAATCAATGCTTCCCTATGGGAGCCATCCTAACTGGTCCGACGCAAGTTGTTCCGACTTCAGAAATGCTCCCTGTACTACTTTGGTCCGACTTTGATCCTGCTTCAGCCCATTGACTATCATTGAAGTCGGATCGCCGTCTCGCATGATCCGACTTTGGCATGCGACTTGTGCTCAGATGATCTTGAGGGGGAACTCCGCGCCAAATTTTAAATAAAAAAACGGCATGGGTTCCCCCTCCAAGAGCATACCAGGCCCTTCGTGCTGGTATGAGTTTTAAGGGGAACCCTTTACGCAGAAAAAACGGCGTGGGGGTCCCCCCAAATCCATACCAGACCCTTTTCCGGCCGGTCAGGAAAGGGGGTGGGGACGAGCGAGCGCCCCCTCTCCTGAACCGTACCAGGCCGCATGCCCTCAACATGGGGGGGGTGGGTGCCCGAAGCACCTTGTCCCCATGTTGATAAGGACAAGGGCCTCTTCCCGACAATCCTGGCCATTGGTTGTCAGGGTCTGCGGGCGGGGGGTTATCGGAATCCGGGAGCCCCTTTTAATAAGGGGGCCCCCAGATCCTGGCCCCCCCACTATGTAGTACCCCTACCCATTCACCTAGGAAAAAAAGTGTCAATAAAAAAACACACTAGATAGGTTTTTAAAGTAATTTATTAGGCAGCTCTGGGGGTCTTCTTCTGACTTCGGGGGTCTCTTCCTTCTTCTCCGCGGTCTCTTCCTTCTTCTCCACACTCTCCGGCCTCTTCTCTGCGCTCTCCGGTTCTTCTCCCGCTCTCATGTTGAGGGCATGCGGCCTGGTATGGTTCAGGGGGGGGGGGCGCTCGCTCGTCCCCACACCCTTTACTGACCGGCCGGGCTGCGTGCTCGGATAAGGGTCTGGTATGGATTTGGGGGTGACCCCCACGCCGTTTTTTCAGCATAGGGGGTTCCCCTTAAAATCCATACCAGACCCAAGGGCCTGGTATGCTCTTGGAGGGGGAACCCATGCTGGTTTTTTATTTAAAATTTGGCGCGGAGTTCCCCCTCAAGATCATCTGAGCACAAGTCGCATGCCAAAGTCGGATCATGCAAGAAGGCGATCCGACTTTGATCCGACTTCAATGATAGTCAATGGGTTGAAGTAGGTTTAAAGGCGGACCAAAGTAGTACAGGGAGCATTTTCAAAGTCGGACCGACTTGTGTCGGACCAGTTAGGACGGCTCCCATAGGGAAACATTGATTTTCACACATCATGCGACATGAGCTCCCAATGTCGGAGCATTTGTCGCACTAATGTGAACCCGGCCTGAGATGTTTCTACGACTTGATTGGAGTCCACCTGTGGTAAATTCAGTTGATTGAACATGATTTGGAAAGGCACACACCTGTCTATATAAGGTCCCACAGTTAACAGTGCAGAGAGGAGAACCTTCCAGAAGAACAACCATCTCTGCAGCACTCCACCAATCAGGCCTATATGGTAGCGTGACCAGACGGAAGCCACTCCTCAATAGAAAGAACATGACATCCCGCCTGGAGTTTGCCAAAAGGCACCTGAAGGACTCTCAGACCATGAGAAACAAAATGCTCTGGTCTGATGAAACAAAGATTGAACTCTTTGGCCTGGGGTTGCCACCTCATCCCTTTAAAATCCAAACACATAATAATTACACAGGTCATGGGGCTAATTTAATGCAGATAAGGCACTGAGTGAGTTTAATTACCACCATAATCAGCCACAGAACCGGTGTAATTATTGTGTTCGGATTTAAAGGGATGAGGTGGCAACCCTACTTTGGCCTGAATGTCAATCGCTGTGCCTTTAGGAAACCAGGGCACCGCTCATCACCTGACCAATACCATCGCTACAGTGAAGCATGGTGGTGGCAGCATCACGCTGCGGGGATGTTTTTCAGTGGCAGGAACTGGGAGACTAGTCAGGATCGAGGGAATGATGAATGCAGCAATGTACAGAGACATCCTTGATGAAAACCTGCTCCCGAGCGCTCTGGAACTCCAGAATGGGGTGAAGGTTTATCTTCCAGCAGAACAATGGCCCTAAGCACACAGCCAAGATAACAAAGGAGTGGCTATGGGACAACTCTGTGAATGTCCTTGAGTGGCCCAGCCAGAGCCCAGACTTGAACCCAATTGAACATCTCTGGAGAGATCTGAAAATGGCTGTGCACCGACACTCCCCATCCAACCTGATGGAGCTTGAGAGGTCCTGCAAAAAAGAATGGGAGATACTGCCCAAGAATAGGTGTGCCAAGCTTGTAGCATCATACTCAAAAAGACTTGAGGCTGTAATTGGTGCCAAAGGTGCTTCAACAAAGTATTGAGCAAAGGCTGTGAATACTTATGTACATGGATTTTTTTTCTTTTTAATAAATTTGCAAAGATTTCAAACAAACTTCTTTCATGTTGTCATTATGGGGTATTGTTTGTAGAATTTTGAGGAAAATAATTAATTTAAGCCATTTTGGAATAAGGATGTAACATAACAAAATGTGGAAAAAGTGAAGCACTGTGAATACTTTCCGGATGCACTGTATATTCTTTGCTACTAATAGTTACCTTTCCAGCACTGGTATGGGTACATTCAGGTACACTGGGCATGTGATTATCTTCCCTTATGCCCACTCTCACCCAGGCAGCCAATCAGCATGTCCTAACATTGTCATGTGGTGGAAGGTCCCTGTGTAATAAAGAGACATCAACACAAATTCCAAATTGTTCTTTATCAAGTACTGTCTTCAGATTTATAGAATACTCAGGAAGATTACTAAATACAAAAATTGAACAGATTCCTCCATTCACTCTAAATGGCCTGGATGGATGAATCTCCTGCTGAGGATGTTGTGCTCTGACAGCTGGCTCTGTGCTGCGGGCGCTGCCAATCAGTGAGCGCAGCTGATTGGCTAAAGTCGCCGTTTGGCTGAAAATGATCTGTCCAGGTTCTTCGATTTTCGGATGGCCATCAGGAACTTTAGAACCATCAGAAAGCAGCCAATTCTTCACAAACCAAATGAAATGTATTTACCGTATGGCCAGCTTAAAAGTGTTATACACTTTCAAATGAATTTGTGTAGTTATATTCCCTGTGTTCTGTCCTTGTCTTACCTTGTAATGATGGCTCTCACATATATAGTGGCAGCAGTTTGTAGTATCATTGCTGACACAGGGATCGATTTCCCTGTGTCCATGTATTATTCCATCTAGCTTGGCTCTAGGACAGGAAACTTCTTGTTCCAGGTCACATTTGATGCCTCCCATCACAAATGTGGAGGTGCTAATGTGATGAAAACACATCTCTTCCAGCATGTTAATTGCTCAGCCCGCATGTGTATGTGCCAGATCTCATTACTGTTAAGCTCTCACCTGCAGAGCACTAGATTGAGAGAGCTGGGGATTGTGGGATATATATCTATATAGTTTATTCACAAGAAGTGTCAGTTCAAAGGTCATGCATTAACCCATGGAGAACCATGTGGCATGTCTCACGTTCAAACACAAACAGAAGCTTCTGACACCGGAATGTGAAGATTTACTCTACTATAACATCCTACGCGTTTCCGATATTAGTCCCTAGTCATGACTAAGGACTAATGTCTAAAATGAAATGCATAGGCTGTTTTTACAGCATTGTACATGTCTTTTCAATAAAGGATTACTATTTTTTTGGGATGTCATCCTGAGTGCCGACCATCACTTTCCTTATTTAGGCTTGTTACCAAAGACAGACATTAGACATGCGTTTTCATTCTTTACCTTTGACGTCTATGGACCTCACAATGCTTAAATAAGGGCATTAGCCAGTGCATCCCATTGGGTAATACATTTAAAAGAGTGAACAAAAGTCCTGGATGGCTTAACGCCAATGTAAAAATGCATATAAAAGCAAAAGAGAAGGCCTTCAAAAAATACAAGGTTAAGGGATCAACCTCAGCATTCAAACTTACATATACATATATATACATAGTTACATAGTAGGTGAGGTTGAAAAAAGACACAAGTCCATCAAGTCCAACCTATGTGTGTGATTATATGTCAGTATTACATTGTATATCCCTGTATGTTGAGGTCGTTCAGGTACTTATCTAATAGTTTTTTTTAACTATCGATGCCCCCCGCTGAGACCACCACCTGTGGAAGGGAATTCCACATTCTTGCTGCTACGTACAGAGTGCAGGGGTTCAGGGGTACGCTACATACAGAGTGCAGGGGTTCATGGGTGCGCTACGTACAGAGTGCTAGGGTTTAGGGGTGCGCTACGTACAGAGTGCAGGGGTTCAGGGGTGCGCTACGTACAGAGTGCTAGCTTTTAGGGGTGCACTATGTACAGAGTGCTGGGGATCAGGGGTGTGCTGTAACATTTCATTTCCACCCTTCCTCCTGGGTTCTGTTCCCACCTCTAAACACGTCTTCCTACATACCTCCACAGCCCTCCCCCCCCCTCCACCTTCCACATCAAACCTCACATCTGTACTCTCTCCTACCTGATGGCATTTACAAGAATGCTTTCATGGCCACTAAGTCCTCAAAACCCCGCCCCTCAAGATGCAGCCGCTGGATGTAGATTAAAACACACAGCCGCCGGAGCCATTAGGTACCTCTGCCACTGACAGGCTATGCCGGACCAACAGCGCACGCGCTCAGCTACGCACACGGCGCCGCTAGCGAGACTGAGAAGGAGAGCGTGTTTACTCCTGTTGCCAAGAAGACCTGTTCCGTGACATTATTTTCCAGCACTGCCTTAACCCTGCTGGGCATTGAGCTCACCAGAGCTTCACAGGTTGCCACTGGAGTCCTCTTCTCCTCCTCCATGATGACATCACAGAGCTGGTGGATGTTAGAGACCTTGCGCTCCTCTACCTTCCAATTGAGGATTCTGCACAGATGCTCAATAGGGTTTAGGTCTGGTTGGAATACTGCCCTGCGGCCCAGTCTCCAAAGGAAGAGGATCATGCTCTGTCTCAGTATGTCACAGTACATGTTGGCATTCATGGTTCCCTCAATGAACTGTAGCTCCCCAGTTCAGACAGCACTCATGCAGCCCCAGACCATGACACTCCCACTACTATGCTTGACTGTAGGCAAGACACACTTGTATTTGTACTCCTCACCTGGTTCCTGCCAGATGGTGTCATCAGACCACAGGACACGGTTCCAGTAATCCATGTCCTTAGTCTGCTTGTCTTCAGCAAACTGTTTAGGGGCTTTCTTGTGCATCATCTTTAGAAGAGGCTTCCTTCTGAGATGACAGCCATGCAGAGCAATTTGATGCAGTGTGCGGTGTATGGTCTGAGCACTGACAGGCTGACCCCCCACCCCCCCCCACCCCTTCAACCTCTGCAGCAATGCTGGCAGCACTCATACGTCTATTTCCCAAAGACAACCTCTGAATATGATGCTGAGCACGTGCACTCAACTTCTTTGGTCAACCATGGCGAGGCCTTGGCCACCGTGCTGCAGCTCAGTTTCAGGATCTTGGTACTCTTCTTATAGCCTAGGCCAGTGATGGCGAACTTTGGCACCCCAGATGTTCTGGTACTACATTTCCCATGATGCTCAACTACACTGCAGAGTGCGTGAGCTTTATGGAAAATCTAGTTCCAAAACATCTGGGGTGCCAAGGTTCGCCATCACTGGCCTAGGCCATCTTTATGTAGAACAACAATTATTTTTTTCAGATCCTCAGAGAGTTCTTTGCCATGAGGTGCCATGTTGAACTTCCAGTGACCAGTATGAGACAGTGAGAGCGATAACACTAAATTTAACACACCTGCTCCCCATTCAAACTTGGGACCTTGTAACACTAACAAGTCACATGACACCAGGGAGGGAAATTGGCTAATTGGGCCCAATTTGGACATTTTCACTTAGGGATGTACTCACTTTTGTTGGCACCGGTTTAGACATTAATGGCTGTGTGTTGAGTTATTTTGAGGGGACAGCAAATGTACACTGTTATACAAGCTGTACACTCACTACTTTACATTGTGGCAAAGTTACATTTCTTCAGTGTTGTCACATGAAAAGATAGAATAAAATATTTACAAAAATGTGAGGGGTGTACTCACTTTTGTGAGATACTGTATAATCACACACATAGGTTGGACTTGATGGACTTGTGTCTTTTTTCAACCTCCCCTACTATGTAACTATAATAGCAAACAGACTTGATCTATTTTCCAAAATGCACTTCAGAGTAGCACACAGATGTGAACAGGCTCTGTCGATAACATTGCCTTTGATGATTTCTCTTGGCTACCTTTGGTCTATGAAATATACCACCAAAACCATTTTGTTTTATCTGTGTGATAAGTGCAGAAAAGTGCCTGCTGGTCCAACCAGCTGATAACTTCTGTGCTCCCTAGCTGTACTACATTTTTATTAGTTCCATAATACCGGGGTACACTATATTACCAAAAGTATTGGGACACCTGCCTTTACACGCACATGAACTTTAATGGCATCCCAGTCTTCGTCCGTAGGGTTCAATATTGAGTTGGCCCACCCTTTGCAGCTATAACAGCTTCAACTCTTCTGGGAAGGCTGTCAAAAAGGTTTAGGAGTGTGTCTATGGGAATGTTTTACCAATCTTCCAGAAGCGCATTTGTGAGGTCAGGCACTGATGTGGATGAGAAGGCCTAGCTCACAATCTCTAGTTCATCCCAAAGGTGTTCTATCAGGTTGAGGTCAGGACTCTGTGCAAGTCAGTCAAGTTCCTCCACCCTAAACTCGCTCATCCATGTCTTTATGGACCTTGCATTGTGAACTGGTGTGTAGTCATGTTGGAGCACGAAGGGGTCATCCCCAAACTGTTCCCACGGAGTTGGCAACATAAAACTGTCCAAACAATCTTGGTATGCTGATGCCCTTAGCGTTCCCTTCACTGGAACTAATGCCCCGTACACACGATCTGACTTTCCGCCAACAAAACCGTGGATTTTTGTTCGAAGGTTATTGGCTCCAACTTGTCTTGCATACATATGGTTACACAAATGTTGGCCAACAATTCTGAACGTGGTGACGTACAAGACGTACGACGAGCCAAGAAAAAGGAAGTTCAATAGCCAGTGCTGCTCCTTCTGCAAAGTTTTGTTGGCGGAAAATTTGAGAACCTGCTATCAAACATTTGTTGGTGGAAAGTCCGACAGCAAATGTTGGATGGAGCATACACACGGTCGGACTTTCCGACAACAAGCTCACATCCAACATTTCCCCTTAGGAAAATCAGACCATGTGTACGCGGCATTAGAGTCCAAGCACAACCCCTGAAAAACAACCCCACACCATAATCCCCCCTCCACCAAATGATTTGGACCAGTGCACAAAGCAAGGTCCATAAAGACATGGATGAGCGAGTTTGGGGTGGAGGAACTTGGCTGGCCCACACAGAGTCCTGACCTGATAGAACGCCTTTGGGATGAATTAGAGCGGAGACTGTGAGCCAGGTCTTCTCATCCAACATCAGCGCTTGACTTCACAAATGCGCTTTTGGGAGAATGACCAAACGTTCCCATAGACACACTACTAAACCCTGTGGAAGGCCTTCCCAGAAGAGTTAAAGCTGTAGCTGCAAAAGGTGGGCCAACTCATTATTGAACCCTACCGACTAAGACCGGGATTCCATTAAAATTCATGTGCGTGTAAAGGCAGGTGTCCCAATACTTATGGTAATATAGTATATTGCCCTGTACACACGATCGGACATTGATCGGACATTCCGACAACAAAATCCATGGATTTTTTTCAGACGGATGTTGGCTCAAACTTGTCTTACATACATACGGTCGCACAAAGTTGTCGGAAAATCCGATCGTTCTGAACGCGGTGGCGTAAAACACGTACGTCGGGACTATAAACGGGGCAGTAGCCAATAGCTTTCATCTCTTAATATATCCTGAGCATGCGTGGCACTTTGTGCAACGGATTTGTGTACACACGATCGGAATTTAACGGATCGGATTTTGTTGTCGGAAAATTTTATAGCCTGCTCTCAAACTTCGTGTGTTGGAAATTCCGACGGAAAAAGTCCGATGGAGCCCACACACGATCGGAATTTCCGACAACACAATCCCATCGCACTTTTTCCGTCGGAAAATCCGAGCGTGTGTACAGGGCATATCTCTTAGGACTACAGAACCCATCCCCTCTGTCCTATAAAAAAAGAGGAGGTGTTCTTTAATCCTGTGCTAGGGTGACAACGTTGCTTCTCAATAGAAAGAGCAAGATGAGTGACCCCAAGAAATGCATCACTGACTGGATCACTGGGTGACAATAATGGGGAAAAAATGCACAGACACCACACCTAAAGACTGGTTAGATGCAAACAAATAATTTCAGTATAGGTTAAATCTCCTTTGACGATATCCTACACTGTGCTCATATTTTATAAAATAGATACAGGTGTATGTACGTCAGCGGACATCTACACAGAGAGGACACACAGTGTGCCATTTTTACTTTGGGCGGATGCACTTTCTCTTGCAAGATGAAAAATTAAATTCCGTCTTTTAGAAGAGCCACTGCTAAGGAAACTCATGGTAATGAACAGGTCAGCTTACGTGTCAGATGTATCAATGATTACACTACCTCTGTAGAGCAAAGAGCCCGGGCTGCCTGAAAGAACACAAGTATTAATAATATATGGCCGCCATGCATATTTCATGGCCTAGTCAGCATTGTGGGGCTGGAAGACTCAGGAGAAGTTACAGGTCTCCCCCTACTTACCACCAACCAAGACCATTACTGGGATCCAGCAGAAGTGAACGGGAGGCGGTGAACTTTGCTGAGCTCTGTAACAGGTATGTGGGAGTTCAATCTGCAGCTTTAATTATTGGTATGTGTATAGGGGCAGGGCTGCGTCTATCTGAAGGGGAAAGCGGCTGCCAAGGCAGATCTCTCCTATGACGTGAGGTGAGAATTTTCTCTCCCCCTGCGTAAACCACACCTGACTCAAAACACATCCAAAATGAAGGGGCTGTTTACCATTAATAGCGTTCAATAAGGACGTTCCAAGAGCAATCAACAGCTACCAATGAGATTTTGATTTGCTGTGACCATATCTCTCAAGAAATTTGTGTTTTAATTATATTTATGCATATAAATAATTTTATATAAATAAATAAATATTTTATATATATGAAAAATAAAAAATATCTGCGCAATAATCAAACACATCTAAACATCAAGCACAATAATCAAACAGCAGCTATGCACTATAACCCAGATAGTAGGCACAAAAGCAAATAAAACTAAAAAAGTGCAGCGCTATAGATGTAGGATAAGATTAATTCAGTAATATTAATTATTATAAGTGAATATTAAAGTACTATAAAAAGTGCAGCGCTATAGATGTAGGATAATATTAATTCAATAATATTAATTGCTATAAGTGAATATTAAAGTACTATAAAAAGTGCAGCGCTATAGATGTAGGATAATATTAATTCAATAATATTAAATACTATAAGTGAATATTAAAGTGCTATAAAAAGTGCAGCGCTATAGATGTAGGATGATATTTATTCAATAATAATAATTACTATAAGTGAATATTAAAGTACTATAAAAAGTGCAGCGCTATAGATAAAGGATAATATTAATTTAATAATATTAATTACTATAAGTGAATATTAAAGTACTATAAAAAGTGCAGCGCTATAGATGTAGGATAAGATTAATTTAATAATATTAATTATTATAAGTGAATATTAAAGTACTATAAAAAGTGCAGCGCTATAGATGTAGGATAATATTAATTCAATAATATAAATTACTATAAGTGAATATTAAAGTGCTATAAAAAGTGCAGCGCTATAGTTGTAGGATAATATTAATTCAATAATATTAAATACTATAAGTGAATATTAAAGTGCTATAAAAAGTGCAGCGCTATAGATGTAGGATAATATTAATTCAATAATATTAAATACTATAAGTGAATATTAAAGTACTATAAAAAGTGCAGAGCTATAGATGTAGGATAATATTAATTCAATAATATTAATTACTATAAGTGAATATTAAAGTACTATAAAAAGTGCAGCGCTATAGTTGTAGGATAATATTAATTCAATAATATTAAATACTATAAGTGAATATTAAAGTACTATAAAAAGTGCAGCGCTATAGATGTAGGATAATATTAATTCAATAATATTAATTACTATAAGTGAATATTAAAGTACTATAAAAAGTGCAGCACTATAGATAAAGGATAATATTAATTCAATAATATTAATTACTATAAGTGAATATTAAAGTACTATAAAAAGTGCAGCGCTATAGATAAAGGATAATATTAATTTAATAATATTAATTACTATAAGTGAATATTAAAGTACTATAAAAAGTGCAGCGCTATAGATGTAGGATAAGATTAATTTAATAATATTAATTATTATAAGTGAATATTAAAGTACTATAAAAAGTGCAGCGCTATAGATGTAGGATAATATTAATTCAATAATATAAATTACTATAAGTGAATATTAAAGTGCTATAAAAAGTGCAGCGCTATAGTTGTAGGATAATATTAATTCAATAATATTAAATACTATAAGTGAATATTAAAGTGCTATAAAAAGTGCAGCGCTATAGATGTAGGATAATATTAATTCAATAATATTAAATACTATAAGTGAATATTAAAGTACTATAAAAAGTGCAGCGCTATAGATGTAGGATAATATTAATTTAATAATATTAATTACCTTTAGGTGAATATTAAAGTACTATAAAAAGTGCAGCGCTATAGATGTAGGATAATATTAATTCAATAATATTAATTACTATAAGTGAATATTAAAGTACTATAAAAAGTGTAGCGCTATAGATGTAGGATAATATTAATTCAATAATATTAATTACTATAAGTGAATATTAAAGTACTATAAAAAGTGTAGCGCTATAAATGTAGGATAATATTAATTCAATAATATTAATTACTATAAGTGAATATTAAAGTACTATAAAAAGTGTAGCGCTATAGATGTAGGATAATATTAAATCAACAAAATTAATTAATATAAGTGAATATTAAAGTACTATAAAAAGTGCAGCGCTATAGATGTAGGATAATATTCAATAATATTAATTACTATAAGTGAATATTAAAGTACTATAAAAAGTGCAGCGCTATAGATAAAGGATAATATTAATTAAATAATATTAATTACTATAAGTGAATATTAAAGTACTATAAAAAGTGCAGCGCTATAGATGTAGGATAATATTAATTCAATAATATTAATTACTATAACTGAATATTAAAGTACTATAAAAAAGTGCAGAGCTATAGATGTAGGATAATATTAATTCAATAATCCTAATTAATATAAGTGAATATTAAAGTACTATAATACAAATAATATGATAGTAAACCATATAAATCAATAAAATGAACAATTAATTGAGAAAAAGTCCAATATGCACATACTATCCAAGTGATGATGAAATATGTAAGTGATCTGAGTTCATATAGAAAATTCCTGGTGCACTGTAAAGTGAATCATTCCTGAATGGTGAAAATAAGAAAAACTTGACCACGTGAGACCACCACAGAGAAATAGGAGGCTTACCAGAAAACCAGTGACCACGCCTATTCAGGGGGGTCAAACCAGGCTTGTTGGATCTGTGATCGGTTAGAGGTGTACCCGGAGCATGGAGCGATGTCCCAATGTGTTAGGTCTTCATCTCCGAAAGGTATACACAAACACTGGGTGGTATTTCAGTCCAATCCACGGCCAGAAGTGCAAGTGAGCAAATATAAAAGAAAAAAGGGGAAACCCCAATAGCGCAATACTGTTGCAAAAAAGTGCTTTATTAGAGGGGCATGCACTGCTGCATGAAACGAGATGACCCACAAACGAGTCACTCGAACGGTAAAAAATGGAATTCCAGACACATTAAAATCACATCAGTGTGTGATAGCGATCGCGCATGCGCAGAAGGTGTGAGCGTGGCGTCCCTTATATATGTATATATATTATACATAAAATATAATATTAATATAGTATAATATTATACAGTACATTTCTACCTGTAAATAAATATACAGTAAATAATTGCTTTGTTTAATAAAATGTGCCATCTGAGAGGGGATGCTTGCCAAGAAGAGTCAAAAGCCTCTTGACAGCTCCACTCATAAACAGATGACAGCTATGGAATCTCTGGATTGTTGTACAGTTTTGGCTTTAGATACACTTTTAGAGCTCATTCACCCCACATCATTCGAGCTGTGTTGAACTGCACAGAACATAGCATGCTAAACGCCAAGGCACATAGAAAATAGTTATTTTCTATGTGCCTTTTTAGCCCCATAATGCTGCTTTGAGGTGCATCGCAGTGCTTTGCATAAAAAGAATGCAGACATGCTGCATTTTTTCATACCACATCTCATCACTTGTCACTGCATGTCTCCGCCACCTGAGGTACAAAGATGTGGATGATATGTCATTTTCTGACATTTCAATAAAGTTAAAAACAAAACAAAAAACAAAGTGAATGAAATGTCATTTTGTGGCACTTCAATAAAGTTTAAAAAAAAAAAAACAAAGTAAATGAAATGTCATTTTGTGGCACTTCAATAAGGTTAAAAAAAAAAAAAAGTAAATGAAATGTCATTTTGTGGCACTTCAATAAAGTTTAAAAAAAAGAAACAAAGTAAATGAAATGTCATTTTGTGGCACTTTAATAAAGTTTAAAAAAAAAGAAACAAAGTAAATGAAATGTCATTTTGTGGCACTTCAATAAAGTTTAAAAAAAAGAAACAAAGTAAATGAAATGTCATTTTGTGGCACTTCAATAAAGTTTAAAAAAAAAGAAACAAAGTAAATGAAATTTCATTTTGTGGCACTTCAATAAAGTTAAAAAAAAAAAACAAAGTAAAAGAAATGTCATTTTGTGGCACTTCAATAAGGTTAAAAAAAAAAAAGTCAATGAAATGTCATTTTGTGGCACTTCAATAAAGTTTAAAAAAAAAAAAAAACAAAGTAAATGAAATGTAATTTTGTGGCATTTCAATGAAGTTAAAAAGAAATGTAAACAGTGTCTTGGGTTGTTACAATGTAAAGCACCACCCCTTACCATCCATACCCAATGGGCACCCAATGGTGCAGGAATCGGATTGCATGCGATCCGATTCCAGCAGTGGCGGCTGGTGCTGTATATCTTGGGGGGGTGGAAAACAAGATATCACGCTGACTAAGGACCTTCCTGATTGGCCAGGGGGAGAACTGGGTGGGCTTGGGGCACCCCAAGCCCACCCATTTCTGAAGCCAATTAGAGCCTCATGTGCGTAAAAAAAAAAACCCCATTGGAATCCATGCGTCCGGCACACTGCATGTAGATTAGGGGCCGGACACATGGATTAGGGGGGCGGTGCCCCTGCTCCCCTTATGAACGGACCGCCACTAGATTCCAGTATGGACCAAAAAAAGGGTCCTGTAGCGTTTTGGTCTGAATGCAGTGTGATTTCAGCCATACAAACTGTACAAAATGCGGTGCGAATCACATGCGATGTCTGTGTTTGCACCAGTGTGAACCCAGCCTTAAGAATAAGTGTGCTTTACAAAACATAGTTAATTTATAATCCATATCCTAACCCATAGATGTATACTTCCCTTTATCTGACACCCGCTGTTATGTTTTTGTTGTCCTGACCTCATCTGCACATTAGTGCTCTGTAGACTCCTATAGGTCTCTGTCCCGGGCCGGAGATGATAAGAGACAAGTACTATGGAGCCATGATGTGCAGGCACAGCCAGGCCAGTTAAGGCTTGCAGCGCTAGAAGGGCCGGCGTTGGATAAGGTAAGTATGCATCTGTGGAGGAGGAGGGTGGGTTAGATTAGATCAGGTTAAGGGGGGGGGGGGAGGGGCAAAAAGAAAAATGTACTTTGCTTTAAAGTGCACTTATCCTTTAAGGTTGCCTAGGAAGTGCTCAGTCAGTATAAAAAGTTTTATTTTGTGCATTTGAATATAAGCCAACCAAGGCGTTCTTATAATTTATTAATCTGATCCATGCTTAAATATTCATAATTCAGTGTCCTCCCTAACAGTGTACAGCTCTGTGTACATTGAGTAGAACTAATGCTGGCCACTAGGGATGAACACTTCTGTCTGGGTTCAGGTCAAGAATCTTGCTTGATGTTCATGCACTTGATGGTGAATTATATTAGAGTCTATGTGAGGAGGGTGGGAGGGAATCTTGTTATTTAATTCTGGCCATTGTAGAGTCAATAAGGAAGCTATTGTCAAACAAAAGTCATTGGAAGCCTGGCACTGCTAGGGTTACCTGTGCCAATGCTAAAATAAACTAAAACTATCTTTTCGTTCATATAATTATCAGCTCTTCCAAAGTAGCTCTGACACTGACAATATGGCTGCCGTGAGACCACCCTTTTATAGACAAGGGGCCATTCCTTTAGATTATTGGCTCTTGTGACTCATCTGATCAGGGGCAACAGCTTTCCATTGGCTTATAGGCTATTCCTTATTTCACCGGTGGTGAACCTTCAACAATTTTGGCCTGAAGTTCATGAATCCAGGGGATTCGCTACCAGCCCATTGTAGTAGTGAACCCAAGTAGGTATCCCAGGCAGTATCGAGACAAGGTCAACCAGTGCCTAGGGCAAAGATGCCAAACAGGTTAAAGACATAGTAGCTTATCATTGAACCCATCAAGTTTACGGTATTCCACTCAAGGGGACTCTACTTTGAAGAATTTTTTTTTTATTTTTGTAGCAGCTGCCCCTATTACCTACATTTTGTTACACTTCATTGGTAGTGTAGAAGTGGGCCACCACACATATTGGCCTGGATGCAATCCATGAAGGAAGCATGTAGAATTTGAAGCCAACAGCAGGTGCACAAAGCGGAACCTGTAAAGTTTTTGGCCTAAAGTTTGAAAATACAGAGGATTTGCTGCCAACCCATGGTAGTAGTGCACCCAAATACGTGCCCAAAGGTCAACCAGTAGGACTTGCAACAGGAGGAATTTCCAGCGTGGTTTTATTCATGTTAATGCCTCAGTGGGGTGCAGCCCACCTTTCTCAAGACACCTCACCAAAACGCTATTATCATTAAAAAAAACACATTGGCAATTCCTCCCGTTGTAAGTTCCACTGGTTAACCTTGTCTCGGCATTGCCTGGTGTACTACTTTTTATTAATGATATTTTGGTGAGCCGTCTTGAGAAAGGTGGACTGCACCCTGCCGAAATGGTAACATGAATAAAACCACACTGGAAAGTCCTCCTGTTGGAAGTCCTACTGGTTGACCTTGTCCTGGCACTGCCTGGGGCACTTACTTGGGTTCACTACTACCATGGGTTGGCAGCAATTCCCCCAGATTCACAAACTTCAGGTTCTGCTGAGGTCACCTGCTACCTGAATTAATATTCTTGTTACACCTAGAAATGGCAGAGAATGTTTGTAATGTTACTAATACCGCTCGCCTGCCAGTTATGGGCAGCTCTCAGGCTGTTGGTGAACTACATGCCTTGCCTGTGCATGATGGGGTTTAGAGTTCCCCTGCAGCTGGTTAGTCATACTGCTTCTGCACATGGAAAGTCATTGAGGAAAGGATATGCAGTACGATTTCTGATGCTGAAGGGATAAAATGGTCATAATCCAGCCCTATTAATCCTGCTGAGGGATTTGATTTCCATGCACAGCTTATGTCACAAGGCGCATATCTGACCCACATCTGCAAGATAAAGGTGGACTCCCGGAGCGGACATCACGGGTATGTGACACAACTCAAATGTCATGAGAGCAAGAGGAGGGGCACATATATACACACACATACGGACACATCATATACATACAGGCCATATTAGGCAATACTGAAAGAAGCAGAGGAACAGACTAGATAATACACAGATCTTGCAGAAGACATGATGAGATTAAACACAGCAGAGTAACTATGAGAATAAAAAACTGTAGAGGCAGCTCCAGGGTCCACAGGTCCATCCCTACTGTTTATGTTATATTACAGGACGACGCAGAACTGTTTTTAGGCAAGATGGGACATCAAAGTAAAGGAAATCTGCCATTAAAGAAATATAGGAAACCATGCTCAATGCTTTCCAAGTCACTGAACCAAGACAGGTTTATAACGGGAGTCGTCACCTTTTCCCCTCACCTTTCCCCCTAGGGATAACTCATAGGGGTAGATTTACTAAAGGCAAATAGAATTTTCAGTTGCTCCAGGGCTAATGAGGTAAAGCTTCACTTTGCAAAGAGTAACCAATCACATGCAAGAACAAATTAAAAAAACAACATTTTTGCTTGCACATGATTGGGTGATGGAAGTCAGCAGAGCTTCTGCTCATTTACTAAGCTCAGGAGCAACTGCTCTTGCAAAAAGCATAGTCCACTTTGCAAAGTGCACAGTCTTTTTGCCTGTTGCAAATCAACCATATTGCATGTCATAACCTGCATAAACCTGTTACTTGCAGCAAGTCAAGTTGGCCTCAAGAGTTGAGGTTCTAGGTAAAGAGTCAAAACCCACAGCCTACTAGATTAGACAGTTTGAAAAGCTCATCAACCCATGGGAACCCATTAAATTTCAGATTTCAAAAGTGGGCAGAGTAGTGAATGCTGATTGGTTGCTATGGTATACTGCAGTGTAAACCTCTGACAGATATATTTCTAATTATGTTCTAGCAGACTTAACTAAAGTTCATATACTCAAGGACTTGTGTTTATGGTTCTGGAAAGGTAGCAATTATGTTAAGGTAGCACTCAAGAGTTCAGGCATAAGTCAGAAGTTGTTATTAGGAATGCTAAAAAAAACCCCACAGGCTCAGAATATGTGATCACACTTTTTTGGATAAAGTAGACATGTTCCAATATCTGTTTTACTCTCAATAATGATGTTGACATGTAACACTGTGTAAATCGGTGCACTAATGGAGCCAATATTGACCATAATCTGAACAATTTTAAGGAAAGAGAAAAGTAATTATAATTATTAAGAAAAGTAATTTTTTTGAAATGAAGTTTCTATTTAATTCATTTTATTGCTTTAGGGAGCAAGGGTATCCAAGTGAGAATCACCATCTACCAGTCTACAAAGCATGAGAAGATAACTACTAAAGGAAGTCTCAAGCATGCTCTCCAGTATGGCAGCCTTGCTGTCCCTATTTCACCTGGCTTGTTCTTTACATTCAAATCCATCGCAAACCTGCCCTCTGTCTTGCCTCTGCTATGATTCTTCGAACCTTGTAGAGTGCAGAGGACTGGAACTTCCTGTGGTTCCTCACCACCTTCCTCACAGCACCTGGATGTTGGACCTCCGTCAAAACAACCTCAGCCGCCTCGAACCCGCCTCATTCCAAGCTTTGTGGTCACTCCGCATCCTTCTATTGTCTGACAATTACATTGAGGTTGTGTCTCCAAGATCCTTCCGCTCTCTTGGCTTCTTGGAACGATTAGATCTTTCAAGTAACCTCATCAACAGCCTACCTCTTGACTTCTCTAGAGGTCTGGGTTCTTTACGAGAACTAAAAGTCCCTTCTAACAAGTTGATCTCCCTTAATTATGAGAGTCTCAGACATTTGGAGAGCTTGGAGAAGTTGGATATTAGCAGAAACTACCTGAGTACCATAGAGCAAGGAGCCTTTCGTGGTCTTTCAAGACTTCGCCACCTTCACCTCCAATCCAACCTTCTTGATTCGGTAAGAGGTGGCTATTTCTTTATGCTCCAGAACCTAGAACTTCTGGACCTTTCAGATAATAATATCAGCAGCATAGCAGTTGAGTCCTTTACTTCTTTGCACTCGTTACGACTACTGGCTCTTTCAGAAAATCAACTAAGTCATCTCAAGTTCAAAACTTTCCTAAACCTCCAGACCCCTAGTACACACATTCAAGTTTCTGGAAACCCCTGGGTGTGTGACTGTGACTTGCAGAGAGTGTTTGGAAAGATAAACAGTGTTAGGCACCTTCACATAGATGACTATGATAACTTGACTTGTGAGGGACCATCACAGCTCTCCGGAGCAGCGCTAATCTCGGTGGACAACCAACTATGTGTAGCAGAGACGGCCACTGTATTGGTCATTACCATCACTGTCCTGGTAACAGTGATTGCTGCCATTGTGATGGCTGAGAGGAACCGCAAGAAAAATCAAGACAAGAACTGGAATGACTCAGATGGTCCATTTGAAACACAGGACAAGTGAGACACGTAGAAAATGGGCAACCTGTACTGAGCACATGTGGAGGCTACCATTGCCGATCTCCCTTTCTGGAAAATAGGCACGGACTGGGACAAAAAAATTAGGCCTGGGCATTTAGACTGAGGCGCCTGGGGGAAGGGGGCTTGCAGATGTTTGCGGGGGCAGTTGGTGACAGAATAGTCACAGGGTCGGTCCTCCGTACTGAAATGTAGAGGGGCATAGTGATATAAAGGGGACTGCACTGTAAAGGGGTACTGTAATGATTTCAGTGTCCCTTTACATTACAGAACCCCTAGCAATCACAGCACCCCTATCACAGTGCCCCTTGCAGTAATGCCCCCCCCCCCCACTTTTCTCTCTAATCACAGTGCCCCCTTTTGCTCTCTGCTCCCCTGCACAGTCTTACCTTCAGCAGGGCAGAGGCAGGATTCAGCCTGTGTGTCCTCTCCAGGACCTCCTGCCACACCGACGATGTCATCTTATCAGCAGGGCAGGAGGAGCTGCATATCTGGATCATATTAACAAGCAGGTGATTACCTGAGACTCCCTGTGCAGATCTCCAACAACTTCTGCCCTCTGCTCCGCTGATAGGATGACATCGTTGGCGGGGGGAGGACACACAGGTATGGCTGCATAGCGGGAGGTGAGCGGTGACTGCAGTCTATGTTAGCCCTGTCTAGACCGCAGTCACTGTTTACCTCCAGTTGTGCGGCCCATTTATGAACAGGCCACAGACCGGTACCGGTTCGTAGCCCAGGAATTGAAGACCCTTGCATTAGCCAGCTCTTGTTAGGACATGCAGCCCGGTGGCCCCTGCCCACCGGGCAAAATGCCTGGTGTGCCCTATGGCCAGTCTGAGCCTGCTGAAAATAATAGTTCCATGCAGGTACCAGTATCTTCAATACTTCCAGAGTCATGAACCCTTAAAACAAAAATGGAAATCAGGAGCTCTGAAATTACTGGTTCTCACATCGACTATGCTTGTTCCAAATCAATGTGTCTAAAAACCAAAGAAAGCCAGGTAACCAGCATTTCAAGAAGGGGTTCAGCAATTGCAGCCTTTATATTTCTATCAGTAAAGGTTTCCTTTAAAGTGAACTGCTTTCACTCATTTCAATGTAAAATGTGTTTCTCAATTACGAATTTAAGGATCCATTACGGTAAAAAAAAAAAAAAAAAAATGTTACCTTTGTTTTACAACCCAGTGGAAGATTTCAAAGTAGAAGTTCCACAGCAGACAGTATTGCTATTAGTTATCTGCGGTGTCTCTTCTTCAGGACCAGCTCTTGGAGTCATATTAAGTATTTTTTTGGCTCTGGCACCAGGTTTAGTAACAATTCTCTTGGACGATACTTTTTTTTTTTTGTTTAAAGTGAAACTTTAGTCAGAAAATTAAGTCCTGCTCACTTCACTGGCCCTTTTGAAGGTATAGCTATGAAAACATTAAAACTAAGTGTCTGTAATGTTTAAAATCCAGCAATACGTTGTCTCTTCTTTGCACATGTTCAGTTGCTTTCTATTTTTAGGCACTGTGCCGAATTTGTAGAGGCCGATCTGCTGACAGCCTAGAAATGTTATGCCGCTCAGGGGTTCTGGGCTTCAGCAAAATGGCAGCCTTCGGCAACAAGAAACACGAACAATGCTGGAGGCAATTTACAACACTTATTTTTGTAGCATAATTATTAATGTGGAATGTATGTTCCTTGCTAAATAACATGATCTTTTATCAAGTTGTTATGGGCAAAGTTCCGCTTTAAATTGCTTTTACTTTCTCTTGATGAAATAACCTGTCCTTCAGTGGTCCAACAGACATCTATTTGAGGAAGGACGCTCTGTATGCCCGCTTCCAACCACACTACTTACCACAGTAGGGTTGCCACCTGTCCAGATTCGGACCGGATTTCAGTCCACCTGAAACCCAGACACATTATTTAGACAGGAATGTGGCTTGGACCGGGGCTTGACAGGAGGGTGAGGGGCACTATGTGTGCCACATTGCTATTCTCTTTAGAGTGCCCATAGGTGTCCCAGGTATGTTACAATCCTATAGTGTATACTAAAACAAAACAAAAAATTGACTGTGAGCTGCTAAAGGGTTTGGGTTTGGCTTGAAGAAAAAGTGGCAACCCTATACCACAGTCATTAGAAATTGATGTTATTCACCTCTTTTGCTACTTCCATGTATCTTAGGTCATGGAAAAGGAGGCAGGAGAACTAAAAACAAAAGAGTTGGGAGCTTTGGAAGGGAAATTTTGTTACTGTGTTTGGGAGATGTGATGAGCCACCAAGTCCGCTCAAAAGGGAAATTCTTATTAGAGAGCTCCTCTTTTAAAGGTCTATACACCCAAAAAGTTATACTTTATTTATAGCTAGAAACTTTCAACTGCTGGCTTCTAATATGAGACTCTAGCAGCAATTCTCCCTCCCACCCAAAAAAAAAAAATCCTGCCCACCTTGGCATGTTGTCACTTTTATTGCATAGCTCCCAACTGTCCCCGATTTCGAGGGACTGTCCCTGATTTGGAGCAATGTCCCTCTGTCCCTCTTTCCTCCTCATTTGTCCCTCATTTTGGTCAGATCTTTTTTTTTCCATAATTTTTTTTGGTCTGTATAGTTGTGTATAAAATGCACTTTTTCTCTTTCAAAAAGCGCTAAACCTTTCATCCAATTTCTGCATTTCTGCATTTGTAAACTTCGAAAGCCAATATAAAGGAATAGTGGTGGTAAAATAAAGCACTTGTGGGCTTAACCAATCATTTTTTGTATAATTCTTCTTTAAGGGGGGGTGTCCTTTACCTACATAGTTTTGCTAATAGGTGTCCCACGTTCCCATCTCAAAAAGTTTGGAGGTATGTTATTGTTGCATTCTTCTTGAAGTATAACTTAAGGCAAAGCTTTTTTTTTTTTTCAAAGTTTTGCATAGAGTGGAGAGGGATTAGAACACCTGCCAGTTTTTACTGCTGTTTGTGTCCCCCCCCCCCCCCCCGTTAGGGGGAGATTCATGCTTTTGATTTTTCCTATTTACCATTATTATTGAAAGTAAAAGAAAATCCCAAATTTTGGGTTGTTCCCAGAAAAGTAATAGAGGAGAAAAATCTTCCAATGGGAACACTGGTTCTGGTGACCTGGGGGTCTCCAAGAGATCCCCTTACTTTGCAGGGATTTTCTCTCACTTCCTGTTTTGGCTATGGGACAGGATGTGAAGGCAAAACTCCCCAAATGAACAAAAATGGCAAAGAGGGGTATAATCTTCCCTTACTCTATCCAAAAAAAAAAAATGTTGCCTACAGTTCTACTTTAATATCAAATTCAAATCCATAAATAAAAGTAGAGCTTCTCTTTAGGCTGGGTTCACATCATTGCGAATTGGATGGGAGATCCCCCCATCCAATTCGCAATAGCAGGAGATTTTGACAGGCTGTCTATGGAGCCGGTTCAGATATCTCCGCAGCAGGTCCGGTGCATTGTACAGAAAAATGCTGTGCGTCATTTGGTCTTTTTCAGCCCAAAATTCGTGTTGAAATCGGACCTGAAACGGTGAACCAGCACACACCGGACAACTGCTGTGAGCCGCATGCGGCTCTTATGTGAGCCGAGCCTTAAAGTGTATGCATAGCTAAACTTTTATTGTTTTGGACAGAGCAGGGAAGGGTTAAAGATATCAGATTATATTTTGCATTCTGTGTCCAGTTGGGGAGATTTCCCTTCACTTTCTATCTTGGAGATGCAACAGAAGTGAAAGGAAAAGTGAGGCGGATTGCCATATTAGAAAGCTGTCCATTAACCCTTCACCAGAACAAATTGCACTCCTGTGATCCACAGAAGTACAGCCAAACAAGCTTTGGCTGTACTTCTCCTTTAAGGCTTCCAACAAGCTTTGGCTGTATTTCTCCTTTAAGGCTTCCAACGAGCTTTGGCTGTACTTCTCCTTTAAGGCTTTCAACAAGCTTTGGCTTTACTTCTCCTTTAAGGCTTCCAATGACCTTTGGCTGTACTTCTCCTTTAAGGCTTTCTATTTAGCATCCTTGCCATATAAAGCTTCTAATACAAGTGTTTTCCTCCCTGGCAAATTGCCTTTAAGATATTTTCCCTATTTCTAAAAAGTATTTTTTTTAAATTCAGATGGTGCATAACCATGCTAATACAAAAATAAACTTCAGTTTCACACACATTATTCCCAGTATATATGTATAGGCTGTGGAGCAGCCTTTCTCAACCTTTTCAACACAGAGGAACCCTTGAAATAACTTTCCGGTCTCAGAGGGAACCCTGTGCTAAAAATGACTATAACTAGAACTCGATACATTAGTGTGATAGTGAGTGGGAAGAATGCACTTGTGGTCATTGAGAAGAATTGCCCCCCTTACAGATAGCTAAAAAGATCAACGGCATAACTCCCAACTTTTTGAGATGGGATTGAGGGACACCTATCAGCAAAAGTATGCAGGCATAGGACACACCCCCTGCCACGCCCCATTAAAGGAGAATTGTACAAAAAAAAAAACAAGATTGGTTAAACCCACAAGTACTTTTTATACCACTACTATTCCTTTATATTGGCTTTTGGAATTTACAAATGCAGCAATTTAGAAATAAGGTGAAAGGTTTAGCGCTGGAAAACACTTTTTGATAGATAAAAAGTGCATTATATATATATATATATATATATATATATATATATTGTATATAGATCAGACCAAAATGAGGGACAAATGAGGAGGAATAAGGGACAGAGGGACATTGCTCCAAATCAGGGACAGTCCCTCGAAATCAGGGACAGCTGGGAGATATGTCAATGGTGTCACTGGGAACTTATCTGAGGGGCAGAAATTGCTCATAACCTAAGAAACCCATAGCAACCTCTCATGAAAGCCTGGTTGAGAAACCCTGCTGTAGACTGTCAACAAACGGAACCTTCTGTCGGATGGGATTATTTCTGCTTTCTTGGGCAGCAATGAACAATTTAACCACAAGATGGCGCACTTGTTGCATTTTTATATCTGTGAACCCATTGAAGAATATTTTCAGATAGGGTGTGCCTTCTTCTGGATGGAGCCATGTGCATGTGTGTATTTACAAATGTATTTATTTCATTAGAAAATACATGTAAATCCCAGTTGTGTATTGTCATTGAGGACCGGTTCACACTGCTGCGGTGCAAATTTTGCGTGAATTTGATCTGATTGCGTTGCAAATTTTCGTTGCGAAATCTTGTGTTCTGGCGAATCTACTGCGATTATACGGCAAATATTGCGAATTGGTTGTCAAATTGGGAGGGGATTGCAATTTTATGTCCGGCCAGCCATATAAAAAAAAAATGCATATCGCAGTGATGTGAATGTACAATTGCGTTTTCATTGCGAGTTCAATTGCAGTCTATGGAGCTGAATTCGCATCGCACACGGACCAAACTCGCACAGGACCCTTTTTGTATGCAGCTTGGATTCGCAACGCATTGACGTGAACTGCACTAATGGAAAACGGTGTTATTTAAATGACTTGCGAATTTGAGCGATCACAATGGCTCAAATTCGCAATAGAGTTCGCAGCAGTGTGAACCGACCCTTACAGATGTGGACAATTTTGATGGTACCCTTACAGCTCGTTGAATCAATGCTTCATTTCTTCTGAAAAGTGATGAAATTAAAATAAATTGGTTGCTAGATATTATTTTTGTGAAAAGAAAATATGTATAGAAAATGGTATAAATTCGCTTTAAAGTGGTCTTATCTTATCACCTTTGCAAGTCTTGCCCCTAACACTGCAAACACATGGATTAGAGCAGGGATATGCAATTAGTGGACCTACAGCTGTTGCAGAACTACAAGTCCCATGAGGCATAGCAAGACTCTGACAGCCACAAGCATGACACCCAGAGGCAGAGGCATAATGAGACTTGTAGTTTTGCAACAGCTGGAGGTCCGCTAATTGCATATCCCTGGATTCGAGGAATAAGGAGCAATGCCTTATTCATCCCTATGGGAGGCTCCCTCCATCTGTGCAACTGGTCCCCCCCAAATGACGCAGTGGGGTCTGCCGTCACATGTTAGCAAGAAGCAGAGACCACTAAAGCCTGCTGGAGCAAGAAATAAGGTAAGCAGTAGAGTTTTATCCTTTACCCTCTACACTTAATAAGCATTTAAATTTGCAGTGCAATAGATGTTATTTCCCCATTCTGGGGTTAGAATTTTTTCTTTTTTTTTTTTTAATGCAACCGTTGTTGCAGCCATTGAGCTCAGACAGGAAGCGGAAGAACACAAGCAGCCAATCAACTGCAATGAATCTCTAATTTCCAAAATGGTATGCTTCAGGAGGAGACAGCAGAGAGGTGAGTTCATCTACTTTTCCTTCTAATGTCCACTCAGAGGTTAGGAGTAGGTTTGCCAGCTTTTCTTCAAACCAACACTTTAGCGGCCTGGTGCCCCAAGGAGAGTGGTAATGCGGTGCGCATAGCGTGCCGCAGTCAATGGTGGGTGTGGCCAGATTACTCTTCCTGACATCATCACCCTGCCCTCCATTGATGCCAAACCTGCCACCAGCTGGCCGCTGCAGCTCTCCGACGGCAACAAATTTGTGTGCGACTATTTTACTTACTTGAGGAGCCACAGCCTGGTCTGAATTCAATAATGTGTCCGGGTTTTCTGTCTACCTGAAACCTGGACACATGATTCAAAACCCGAACTGTACGGGTGAATCTCGTACAGGTGGCAACCCTAGTTAGGAGAAGGTTAAGACCTGTAATGGACCAGCTCGGATCAATGTAAATAGATACATGCCATACCTGTGGGACCGATGTGAAAGCTGGAAAATCACTGTAATGCCGCGTACACACGAGCGGACTTTCCCGTCGGAAAAATCTTGAATGTTTTTTTCGCTCAAGCTCGCCTTGCATACACACGGTCACACAAAAGTTCTCTGAACTTTCGGACCGTCAAGAACGCGGTGACGTACAACACTACGACGAGCCGAGAAAATGAAGTTCAATGCTTCCGAGCATGCGTCAAATTGTTTCTGAGCATGCGTAGGAATTTTGCGCAGCGGAATTTGTACAGGCGTTCGCATTTTCGGATAGGAACTTTTTTCCGTCCGAAAAATTGAGAACCTGCTCTCAATCTTTTGCTGGCAGGGATTCCGCCAGCAAAAGTCAGATGGAGCATACACACGGTCGCATTTTCCGACCAAAAGCTCTCATCGGCCTTCATGCACACTGGACGTTTTTACAGCAGCTGTTTTTGGCTGTAGATTTTTTTTTCTACAGTCAATAAACTCTCCATCATGTTATCCTATGTGTCCATGCAGACATAGGCTGGTATTTGGGCAGTGGCGTTTTTGAGCAGTAAAAAAAAACCAAAAACTAGTGGGTTCTGAGAGACGTTTTTCAGATGTAAAAATGCTCTAACGCTGACAAACGCTGATACGTCGATAAACGCTCAAAATCGTCGCTTACCGGCATTTTTTAATGTTTTTGATTCAATGAAAAATAATTTAAAGAAAAAATTTTCTTAAAAAAAAAACGCTATTGCAAAAACGTTGAAAAAAACGTAAAAACTCACCGCAAAGCTACTGGCGTTTTTATAATGTTATTTTGAAGAGGGAGTCCCGCAAAAAAATTTTTTTTTAAGTCAGCAGCTACAAATACTGCAGCTGCTGACTTTTAAAATATGGACAGGGTCCCAGGGTCCAGCGATGTCGGCACCCCAGGCCGAACCGTCCCTCGGTCCTCGGATGCTGCCGCCCCCATCTTCGGTATGGGAATCAGGAAATGAAGCCTTGCGGCTTCACTTCCCGGTTCCCTACTGCGCATGCGCGAGTCGCGAAGCGCAATCTGAATGGTCCGTGCTGTCTCTGGGACCCGTGTGTGAAGAGGCATAGACTCCCATGGGAGTCTATGCTCGGAAGTGGGTGCAAATACCTGCCTTAGACAGGTATCTGCACCCCCCCTCCCCCCTGAAAGGTGCCAAATGTGACACCGGAGGGGGGGAGGGTTCCAAAAAGCGGAGGTTCAATTTTTGTGTGAACCTCCGCTTTAATGTCCAGTGTGCATGAGGCCCAATAGTCATCGCTACTACAGTGACCATGCTGCACTGACTGCTGCATAGTTATCACAGAGGGGCACTCATTTGGCACGTGCACCACTCACAGAACGCCTTGTATTTTTCTCAATGAATGTAAGGTGTTCTCTGATTGGACCAGGTAGAGTTTGTGACATCTGCTGTAACACATAGACCTCATACGCAGCAAGGACCCACTTTAAGGTTTGTGTGTTGCAAGTATGAAGGAGCAAGATGGAGCAGGTTTTTATTCAAAGCACATCTACATTTTATATGTGACCCACAACACAAAACTTACAGGTGCCGGTCAAGGCCCCATCAGGTCCCCTTGCATGACAAACCACTAGGAGTGCCGACAAGGACATACAGTGCCTTGAAAAAGTATTCATACCCCTTGACATTTTCCCACATTTTGTCATGTTACAACCAAAAAAAGTTAATGTATTTTATTGGGATTTTATGTGCTAAACCAACACAAAGTGGCACATAATTGTAAAGTGGAAGGAAAATGATAAATAGTTTTCAATTTTTTTTACAAATAAATATGTGAAAAGTGTGGTGTACATTTGTATTCAGCCCCCCCCCCCCCCCCCCCCCGAGTCAATACTTTGTAGAACCACCTTTCACTGCAATTACAGCCGCAAGTCTTTTGGGGATGTCTCTACCAGCTTTGCACATCTAGAGAGTCACATTTTTTCACATTCTTCTTTGCAAAATAGTTCAAGCTCTGTCAGATTGGATGGAGAGCGTCTGAACAGCAATTTTCAAGTCTTGCTACAGATTCTCAATTGGATTTGGGTCTGGACTTTGACTGGACCATTCTAACACATGAATATACTTTGATCTGAACCATTCCTTTGTAGCTCTGGCTGTATGTTTAGGATCATCGTCCTGCTGGAAGGTGAACCTCCGCCCCAGTCTCAAGTCTTTTACAGACTCTAATGGCGCGCACACACGATCGGAATTTCGGCCCGCAAAAGACCGATGAGAGTTTTCCGTCGGAATATGCGACCGTGTGTATGCTCCATCGGACTTTTGCTGGCCGAATTGAGCATGTTCTCAATTTCTCGGTCGGGAAAAGTTCCTATCCAAAAATGTGATCATCTGTGGCAATTCCGACGAGCAAAATCCCTACGCATGCTCGGAAACAATTTGACGCATGCTCGGAAGCATGGAACTTCATTTTCTCAGCTCGTCGTAGTGTTGTACGTCACCACGTTCTTGACGGTCGTAATTTCAGCAAACTTTTGCGTGACCGTGTGTATGCAAGGCAAACTTGAACGGAATCCCGTCAGAAAAGCCGTCATATCTTTTTCCAACGAGAAATCCGCTCGTGTGTACGCGGCATACGGTTTTCTTCTAAGATTGCCCTGTATTTGGCTCCATCCATCTTCCCATCAACTCTGACCAGCTTCCCTGTCCCTGCTGAAGAAAAGCATCCCCACAACATGATGCTGCCACCACCATGTTTCACGGTGGGGATGGTGTGTTCAGGGTGATGTGCAGTGTTAGTTTTCCGCCACACATAGCATTTTGCTTTTAGACCAAAAAGATCAATTTTGGTCTCATCTGACCAGAGAACCTTCGTCCACATGTTTGCTGTGTCCCCCACATGGCTTCTCACAAACTGCAAACAGGACTTCTTATGACTTTCTTTCAACAATGGATTTCTTCGTGCCACTCTTCCATAAAGGCCAAAATTGTGGAGTGCACGACTAAGGCCTCATGCACACAGGAAGTTTTTTTAACTCTCCTAGAAGCCAGCAACGTTTTTGCAGAAAAAAATGCCTGGAGCTTGTTAGGAGCTTTTACAGGCATCAAGCTCTTGGGCGTTAATTCATTTCATTGGCATGAGGCCTGTTAATAGTTGTCCGGTGGAAGATTATCCCACCTGAGCTGTGGATCTCTGCAGCTCCTCCAGAGTTACCATGGGCCTCTTGGCTGCTTCTCTGATTAATGCTCTCCTTGCTCGGCCTGTCAGTTTAGGTGGACGGCCATGTCTTGATAGGTTTGCAGTTGTGCCGTACTCTTTCCATTTTCGGACGTTGGATTGAACAGTGCTCATTTAAATGTTCAAAGCTTGGGATATTTTTTTTTTTATACCCTAACCCTGATTTAACCACTTGACCACTGGGCACTTAAACCCCCTTCCTAACCAGACCAATTTTCAACTTTCTGTGCTCTCACATTTTGAATGACAATTACTCATTAATGCAACACTGTACCTATATGAATTTTTTGTCCTTTTTTCACACAAATAGAGCTTTCTTTTGGTGGTATTTAATCACCTCTGGGTTTTTTATTTTTTGCGCTATAAAAAAAAAAAAGACCGAAAATTCTGTAAAAAAATGCATTTTTCTTAGTTTCTGTTATAAAATTTTGCTAGTCATTTTTCTTCATAAATGTTGGCCAAAATTTATACCGCTACATATCTTTGGTAAAAATAACCCAAATTGGTGTATATTATTTGGTCTTTGTGAAAGTTATAGAGTCCACAAGCTATGGTGCCAATCTCTGAAAATTGATCACACCTGATGTACTGACAGCCTATCTCATTTCTTGAGACCCTAACAAGCCAAGAAAGTACAAATACCCCCCAAATGACCCCCTTTTGTAAAGTAGACATTCCAAAGGTATTTAGTAAGAGGCATGGTGAGCTTTTTGAAGTAGTAATTTTTTTCCCACAATTCTTGCAAAAAATGCAAAATCAATATTTTTTTTTATTTTTTTTCACAAAATTGTTATATTAGCAGGCTATTTCTCACACACAGCATATGCATACCACAAATTACACCCCAAAACACATTCTACTACTCCTCCTGAGTATGGCAATACCACATGTGTGAGACTTTTACACAGCATGGCCACATACAGAGGCGCAACATGCAGGGAGCACCTTCAGGCGTTCTTGGAGCATAGATTATACATACGCTGTAATTTCTTCACTACCTCTTACATTTTTGAAGGCCCTGGAGCACCAGGACAATGGAAATGCCCCAAAAATGACCCCCATTTTGGAAAGAAAACAACCCAATGTATAATCTATGAGACATATCGAGTCTTTTGAACATGTCATTTTTTTCTACAAGTTTCTGGAAAATGTGTAAGGAAAATGAAAACGCATTTTTTTTTTTTTTTTTTTTTTTTACACAAAGTTGTCCATTTATACAATATTTCTAACACATAGCATGTACATATCAAAAATTACACCCCAAAATAGATTCTCCTACTCCTCCAGAGTACGGCGATACGACATGAGAGAGACTTTTACACAGCCTGGCCACATAGAGAGGCCCAACATGCAGGGAGCACCACCCGGTGTTCTAGGGGCATAAATGTCAAATCTAATTTGACTACCTATTACACTTTTGTGAGGCACTGTAGTGGCATGGATGAGAATTGATGTGGCATGGATGAGCATGAATGGGGATGGATGAGCCGTGGATGGGGATGGTTGAGTATGGATGGGATGACTGAGCATAAATGATTATGGCTGAGTACAGCTGTGATGGCTGGGTCCGGCTGAGTACAGATGGGTATGGCTGGGTATTGCTGAGTATGGATGGGGGTGGATGGGATGGCTGAGCATGGATGAGTATTGCTGAGTATGCATGGCTGGCTGAGTATGGATGGATGGATGAGTATTGCTGAGTATGGATGGATGGATGGATGAGCATTGTTGAGTATGGATGGATGAGCATGGATGAGTATTGCTGAGTATGGATGGATGGGTGAGCATTGCTGAGTATGGATGGATGGCTGAGCATGGATGAGTATTGCTGAGTATGGATAGCTGGCTGAGCATGGATGGATGGATGGCTGAGTATGGATGGCTCAGTATGGATTGCTGAATGGGGCACAAATCAGCGCTGCAGCAGCATCCGATCTCTCCCCTCTCTGTACCGATCTGTACAGAGAGGGAGAGAGGAACCGGACGTGACGCCGGTTTGTTGACAAGTGATCGCTCCGGAGCGATCATGTGGTAAATGGGCGCTGTCAGCGGCCATTTACCGTGATCCGTGATGCGCCGGGTCCGGTCACAGATGTTCTTGGGTGTGCGCCCCAGGGTCGCCCGGGAGCAAGATCCTGGGAGGTCGTCAATGCACGACCTCCCAGAGTTATCTAGGCGTGCTGTAGCCGTCATTTGGCTATAGGGCGGTCGTTCAGTAGTTAAACTTCTCCACAACTTCTCCTTGACCTGTCTGTTGTGTTCCTTGGCCTTCATGATGCTGTTTGTTCACTAAGGTTCTCTAACAAACCTCTGAGGGCTTCACAGAACAGCTGTATTTATACTGAAATTAAATTACTCACAGGTGGATTCTATTTACTAATTAGGTGAATTCTGAAGGCAATTGGTTCCACTAGATTTTAACTAAGGGTATCAGAGGCAAGGGGGCTAAATACAAATGCACGCCACACTTTTTACATATTTATTTGTAAAAAAAAAAATGAAACCCGTTTATCATTTTCCTTCCACGTCACAATTATGTACCACTTTGTGTTGGTCTATCAGATAAAATCCCAATAAAATACATTTATGATTTTGGTTGTAAAATGGCAAGGGGTATGAATACTTTTTCCAGACACTGTAGCTCATCCCAGCTCAAAACATCCAGTAGGTATGTAGGTACACATCACAAAGTCAGCCTCTTCGCTGACGATGCCCTCCTGACTCTGACCAACCCTCTGATGGCTCTACCTAACCTTCAGAACCTCCTTTTCCGTTTTTCATCTCTCTCTGGTCTTCGGATCAACCCCAAGACCACAGCTCCAAATGTTACCTTGACTCCCTCTACTGTGTGCCAGCTACAAGCCACTTTCCCATATCGTTGGAACTTCTCGTCCCTGGATTACCTAGGCATCAAGCTAACTCCCTCCTACTCATCTCTTTTTGCCACCAATCACTACCCTCTATTACGATCGCTCACGTCTTTGATGCAATCACGGCGCTTGCCCTCCTTATCTTGGATAGATGACTATCCTCCACAAAGTATTATACTATTTTCGTACCCTCCCAGCCCACTCCTTTTTACGCCTGCTTCAGAGCAGGATTCTATCTTTCATACAGGCTTACCAGCGCCCCAGGATCTTGCATTCCACCCTTTATAGGCACAGACTATGAGGTGGCCTTGGGGTCCCTAACCTAACAAAATATTACCAGGCCACTCAGATTTCTAAACTGACTTTATTCCACACAACGTCGGACATTCCCTCGTGGGTGCTCCTTGAACTTCCTAACTGCGCTCCGATTCCCCTCGGTTCTGTTGTGGATACCTCACAAACTACATCGCCCCCCCCCCGGCTCTTAGTCCCCTTATGCGCCAGTTTGAAACTCTGGGCCTCAGTCCGTTACTCCGCTAACCTTATGTCCCCCTTTCCTTCCACTTCTCCCCATCTTTAACAATCCCCTATTTCCACTGGGTTTTGACCAACTGGGCTCATTTTCCTGGTGGTCCACCCACAGGTTCACTGAGGTGCACCACCTCCTTTGCTCTCGCAGTCTCCCGTCCTGGCCCTCTTTTTGAGAAACCCATGAGGCACCACCTGCAGAATTCTTTCGCTACGCCCAACTGCACCAGTGGGTATCTTCACTGAGGCACAACTCCTCCTACCCTTTAAAAAAAACAACGTATGAACATCTCTGCCTTCATTCCCCTGGTTTTCCCGGCACCATGTCAAAGATTTATTCTTCTCTCAATGCTTTAGACTCTAACAAAGGCAGCATCTTACAAATCATGGTGGGAACATGATCTGTAGATCTCTATTGATCCAGAGGACTGGAACAAAGCCTAGTCGTCCATTGCTAAGTGCGCCTTCCACACGGCTACCCTAGGGGCTGCATATAAGTTTCTTCTACAGTACAGGGTTCCAGCCTGGATAGCGAGTTTGAACCCATCCTACAGCAACAGGTGCTTCTGGGGTTTTCATGGTCCTGTCCTGGTTCTGGTCCAGGATGTTCAGGCTCCTCTATTCCTTGTTCCATATACCCATCCAGGGATTATTCTCAAGCTGGCGTCCTACCTGTTCATAGCTGCTAAACGGGCTTGGAAGAAACCCTCTGTTTCATTTGCCATGGTGAAGAGCATTCTGACCGACCTTATGATTAATTTAAAAAAAACATCTGGCATCTTACATGATTCCCACTCTAAATTTCTTTAAATATGGTTGCCCTCCCCACCTTGCATCCAAACAGCCTGGGTCTCTCCTAATAACCGCCTTGTAACTCTCCCACTCTGCAGGACTTATCCTTCTTTCTCCTTTTTATAAAGTCCCTGGGTCCCCAGACGTAGGGCCCCCCCTTCTTTTTTTTTTGCCGATCTACGGCTAACACTGATAGATATAAAAAAACATTTTGCACTTTTATTTTTACAATATATCCACCCCAACTGGGGGCATCCTGTGGAACTGTATACATTTTACGCTTTGATGCAAACTAGTGCACCTGCAACACAGACTTTCCTTGTTGGCCCCTGGGCCTGGGAGACATATGTGGACCTTTGGTTTGTTTTCCTAGGGCACTCAGTGGACATTCAATACCTATAAAAGTTTTCTGTTCATGTTCTCTCAGCCCATGCGTTTTTATTATGTATGACATCGTATACCCCTGCGTGGGTGAATGGTTGTCATGTTGTTATGCTCATTACAATAAAAATGATTGTACCAGAAAAAAAACAGTAGGAAAAAGACATCCTAAAAGTCGCACGTCACAGCAAAACCTTGTGAGGAAGTGCATGACGGCCTCAACCCGGGCTCCAAGCAGGCTACACCCTCCAACGTGTTTCGCCACACCCCTGGAACTTAATCTTGGGGAACACAAAATGTAGTATGGAGGTACTTATTTCTTCCCAACATCCGGCTACATGGGGTCATTAGGATGATGGATCCTTTGGAAAACTATGGATTTACTGTATATGCAGTCATCTGTTTTGCCTGCAGTAAATCGTACAGTAAAATGCATGGCATTATAACGTGAACAAACTTATAGCAGAATTATATCCACCGAAAGGAAAGGCTCAATAAATGCAAATACATCCACATAGCAGTGTTTTCTGTAGTGTTTTCATTTCTGCCTACTAGTGCATGCACAGTGTGTGTTACACTTACAGCAGAACTTTGACTTGCCTTTTAATTCTATATTTTAGAGTACAGTAAAGGACATGGGCTGAATATTCATAGACCCTGGGTTATAAACTACCTTGAGGTGACTGGACACCCACCCGGAGGACCTACACTCTAATGCCCTGTACACACGATAGGATTTTCCGACAACAAAACCATGGATATTTTTTTTTCAGACGGATGTTGGCTCAAACTTGTCTTGCATACACACGGTCACACAAATGTTGCCGGAAATTCCGAACGTCAAGAATGCAGCGACATACGTCACGTACGACGAGCCGAGAATAATGAAGCACAATAGCCAGTGCGGCTCTTCTGCTTGATTCCGAGCATGCGTGGAATTTTGTGCGTTGGAATTGTGTACACACAATCGGAATTTCCGACAATCTCAAATTTTGTTTGTCGGAAAATGTCCGATGGAGCCTACACACAAATTTCCGACAACAAGGTCCCATCTAACATTTGTTGTCGGAAAATCCTATTGTGGGTACAGGGAATTACCCTACCCAACTCCTTGAGTCCTCAGTTTTGCATTAAGCAATGTAACCATGGAATAGAAAGGAGGGAGGCCCGTGTCCTGTAATGTAATTTACAGGTAGGTCAAAATTTGTGTCTTAATTCCATAGTGCAGAACACAAGCTAAGTATTCATGGAGCCTGGGAACATCCCCAAGCAATAATGAGAAACTGCCAACAGACTTCTGAATGGCACTGCCAGGACATTGCAGCTGAAAGCTCCATCTACAGAAAATTGGACATCTACCTGGTAAAACTTTAAAAGGATATGAAGAGGACCAGGTGGAAACCTTACAAAAATTAGGCCACAGAGGCTTGGTGCCAGCCAAAATGCCCAGGACACACCCACTGACCTGGTGGATTGGGTGCATAAAACCACAGGCATTTTGTCTTTTAGAGCATTTCAAGAAATAAGTTGTCTTATCCGTCGATTTGAAAGCAGGAGGTCCTGAGGATAAGACAGATAGGGAGTCCATTTTCCTGTTCAAAGCAGTTGCTTTGAGGTAGACTCTAATGGCTCCAACTACAGTGCCTTGCAAAAGTATTCACCCCCTTTGGCTTTTTACCTATTTTGTTACATTACAGCCTTTACTTCAGTGTTTTTTTAATCTGAATTATATGTTATGGATCAAAACACAATAGTCTAAGTTGGTGAAGGAAAATTATATACATAAAACTATTTTTCAGAAATAAAAAAAAAAAAAAAAAAAAAGGATAATTGGTCATCCCCTTTGTTATGAAGCCCATAAAAAGCTCTGGTGAAACCAATTACCTTCAGAAGTCACATAATTAGTAAAATGATGTCAATTACACACATCTTTTTGAAAGGCCCCAGAAGCTGCAACACCTAAGCAAGAGGCACCACTAACCAAACACTGGACAAAAAGACCAAAGAACTCTCCAAACAAGTAAGGAACAATGTTGTTGAGAAGTACAAGTCAGGGTTAGGTTATAAAAAAAAAAATATCCAAATCTTTGATGATCCCTAGGAGCACCATCAAATCTATCATAACCAAATGGAAAGAACATGACACAACAGCAAACCTGCCAAGAGATGGCCACACACCAAAACTCACGGATCGGGCAAGGAGGGCATTAATCAGGGAGGCAGCACAGAGAGCTAAGGTAACCCTGGAGGAGCTGCAGAGTTCCACAGCAGAGACTGGAGTATCTGTACATAGGATGACAATAAGCCGTACGCACCATAGAGTTGGGCTTTATGGCAGAGTGGCCAGAAGAAAGCCATTACTTTCAGCAAAAAACAAAACGGCACTTTTTGAGTTTGCAAAAAGGCATGTGGGAGACTCCCAAAATGTATGGAGGAAGGTGCTCTGGTCTGATGAGACTTGGGCTACTTTCACACTGAGGCACTTTGCAGGCGCTATATCGCTAAAAATAGCACCTGCAAAAGCCACTCAATTCACTGCAATGTGAAAACCCCGAGGGCTTTCACACTGGAGCGGTGCGCTTGCAGGACGGTCAAAAAAAGTCCTGCAAGCCGCATCTTTGCAGCGCTATAGGAGCGGTGTATTCACCACTCCTAAAGCACCCCTTCTCATTGAAAACAGGGCAGCGCTGCAAACCCGCTGGCAAAGCGCCGCTTTGCGGGCAGTTTTAACCCTTTTTCAGCCGCTAGCGGGGGTTAAAACTGCCCCGCTGGTGGCCGAATAGCACTGCTAAAACGACGGTAAAGTGGCGCTGAATATAGCGGCGCCCGCCCCAGTGTGAAAGTGATCTAAAATTGAACTTTTTGGCCATCAAAGAAAACGCTGTCTGGCGCAAAACCAACACATCACATCACCCAAAGAACACCATCCCCACAGTGAAACATGGTGGTGGCAGCATCATGCTGTGGGGATGTTTTTCAGCAGTCAGGACTGGGAAACTGGTCAGAGTTGAGGGAAAGATGGATGGTGCTAAATACAGGGATATTCTTGAGCAAAACCTGTATCAGTGTGTGTGATTTGAGGCTAGGATGGAGGTTCACCTTCCACCAGGACAATGACCAAAAACACACTGCTAAAGCAACACTTGAGTGGTTTAAGGGGAAACATGTAAATCTGTTGGAAGGGCCTAGTCAAAGCCCAGACCTCAATCCAATAGAAAATCTGTGGTCAGACTTAAAAGATTTATGTTGACAAGCGCAAACCATCCAACTTGAAGGAGCTGGAGCAGTTTTGCAAGGAGGAATGGACAAAAATCCCAGTGGTAAGATGTGGCAAACTCATACAGACTTATCAAAAGTGACTTGGAGCTGTGATAGCTGCAAAAAAAAGGTGGCTCTACAAAGTATTGACTTTAGGGGGGGGTGAATAGTTATGCACCCTGACCTTTTCTGTTATTTTGTCTTATTTTTTGTATTGTGAAGCAAACAACAAACATCTTCAAAGTTGTGGGCATGTTCTGTAAATTAAATTCTGCAAATCCTCAAACAATCCATGTTAATTCCAGGTTGTAAGGCAACAAAACACAAAAAATGCCAAGGGAGGTGAATACTTTTGCAAGGCACTGTACGTTCAGGCTATGAACAGCAGTTTCCTTTGGGTGCTTTGGAGCAGGGCACAAAGATGGAAGGATTAAGTCTTAATTTACTTATACATGTACAAGAAGTGGGAAGTTTTATGGCCAAGACTAAAAAACTAATATAGTCTTGAGCATAAAACTACCTTCTGACACATGATGGTAACAAAACTAGGCCACTTTGCAGGAGAGATCTTTTAAAAGAATATCACTGATGGGTTCAAAAGGTTTATACAGGGTAGAAAAGAACTAAGTTGAGGCCCAAAGGGTGCTGTAAAGGGGGCCTTAATCAAAGATACACCTTGAATAAAAGTATTTGATAAGGAAGAGTGAAGCCAGAAGCTTTTGAAAAAGAATGGACAAGGCCAAACCTATTACTTTAGAGTTCACCTTTTTTCCCCCCTAAATTCCAGCTACCCTATGTATCAATATAGCATTAATGTACTTATTTTACAAAAATAAAACAGGATGTCCATTATTTCTACAGGCTTACCTAACTCTCTTTATAGCGGTTTAAACACACTGCTCCATTACTTCTGTCTCACTCCCTAGTCAGACTTTAGGTCATGACGCGGGAAGGAGTTGACCAGCTGAGGGTAGATAATGCAGGGTGTGTACTCATGATGTCAATATAACAAGTGTTTGGTGCAAAGAATTAAAAGCAAGTATCCAAATCATATACAGTGTTGTACATAAAAGAGCTCTGAATTAAATAAAATATAAAGATGGAGTCCGTGATATGACACAGCAAAATGGGTGATGGAAGTAAAATGTATAGTCCACATTCAAGGCAGCCTTCCGGTGGGAGTGAAAACCATGATCCAAAAAGACACTGTAAAACAAGGAGAAACGGAGGCGCCCCTGGGTGCAGACTTTTAAAACAATTTAATAAAAAAGGCAACAACAAGGTTTGCACTCACATTTGTGAAGAGGGTATCAGGCATAAAAACAGCCCCAAAGCAATCAAGGGGGTCCGTGAGGTCATCTCTCCCAGCCGTGGATGTGTATCCTCTGTCTTGTTCCCGAAGCGCTGGATGTATGTCGGCCGACAGCGAGGGGGAACGCCAGAGCGAGGCTTGAAAAGCAAACCGTGATCCGGGCACGGGGTGATGACGTCACACACTGTGCGACACGTTTCCTGAGCTGGCTAGCCGTGAGTGACATGACGGCTGTGCTCCTTTGTCAAGCTGCTTGACAAAGGCATCAAGGATCAGCTTGAATGGAGCCCAAGGAATCTCCAGGGCTTCTAATGTGAAGGCTAGAGGATCCATTATCCTGGCTACAAATATGTGAACCTGGAGGCCAGGAGGTCCCCTGACCTTCGAGAAGATCTCAGGGTTGAGAACATTCCCCTGGGATTATGAATTTACACCCAGGAGAGGATAAAATTAGTTTTAGGACAGCTCAACTTCTGGAGCCCCCCCTGATGGATTATGTAGGCCACAACTATGGCATTGTCTAACTGCACCCAGACCGAGAGGTGGGTCCAGTGTTGTAGAGATAATCTAAAGGCTTTCTGTTCCAGAAAGTTGATGGGGAGCTTCGACTTCATTGAGGATCATGGTCCCTGGGACAGTTAGGGAGTTGTGAACCCCCAACTGGCAGGGCTGACATCCCATCCATCTCACCATTTTCCAGGGCAAGGGAAGGTATGACTTTCACGACTCGAGGGCAGTTGGAGATCCACCAAACCAAAAGAGATTTGTCTGTCTGGATAGACATAGACCAGTACAGAAAGTGGATCTGTTTGTTCCATGACATGAAGAGGTTGAGTTGATGTGTTTGGTTTTAAAATTGGGCAAGAGAACTGACTTGAAGAAGGCTACCATAAGGCACAGAAACAAACTGAGGGGTACCTTTTGTCTTCAAAGTACAGTATTAAAACATTGCTTCCATATTTTAAATAATAACTAAATACAGACTATCATCTTATATTAAGTTATAATTATTTGCCTTTTGGATCTGAGGATTTTTGTATGGGACCTTAAGGATACAATCTTTTCTGGAGGTTGAATACTTTAAACTTAGGCAGTGTCCAAAATTTTACCCACATAGTATAGTCAGCCAAATGTTTGAAGGAACTGAATAGTCCACTGGATGACAAAGTTGTATTGGAGAAGTACTCAGTAGATGGTTGTCCAAGTACACTGACATGAATTCCCTGCGTCCACAGAAGAGCAAGATGCAAGACAATTGCTTTTTTTTGAAGATTTAGGGTACAGGGGAGTATCAGAATAGTAACACTACTAATTGGAAGAGCTAGACTCCCACAGAAAAACAGGGGGGGGGGGGGAAGATATGTAGGTATAAGCATCTTGTATGTTTACTGATGCCAGAAATTATCCTAATCTTAGAGAAGCAATAACAGATCTCAACTAGGACATTTAGAATATTGGCACAAAAATAAATCCGTTAGGAGACCAGGTACAATATCAGACAGATCCTTCCACTTGGTTTGAAGACTGATAAAAGTTTAAATTAAAACCTCTGAAGGAACTGGTACTACCACCCCTTGTGGCTGAAGCAGTCACAAAGCTACGAGTAAATGTCTCTGGTTTTGAACTGATGCAGACAGGAAATACTAAGCCTTGGTTTTAAAGTTGATGCCTGCAAAAGGGCCCTTTTTGCTGAGTAGTAGTAGCCATGGGAACAGAACACGTAAGAGCTTTTGCTTATTTATGGGATAGGAGCACCTTTGCCCCGGTTTTTACCATTAAAAAGGCACCACTTATATGCAGGTCCAGCAGACTAAAGTTTTTAACTACACAGACTTGAGACTCGGCGAATTACATTCTCTAGAGCAGGAGTCTCCAAACTATGGCCCTCCAGTTGTTCTGGAACTACAATTACCATCATGCCTAATCATGTCTGTGAATGTCAAGAATTTTACAATGCCTCATAGGACTGTAGTTCTGGAACAGCTGGAGGGCCGTAGTTTGGAGATCCCTGCTCTAGAGTATTCAGACAGAACATGGCTGAGGGCATCTGCCCAATTACTTCAAGAGAACAAAGTCTTCAAATATAGGCTCAAATTTTTATTAATCTGTTATTCATTAGTTCTGTCCAGTTAAGCAATAGTTTGGCAAAGTGATATGGCGGCAATAACCGGCTGCAGGGCTGGACCTGCAAGTGCAAATGAATCATTTACGAGGTCTTCAAGACAGCCATCAACAGAATACTTAAAGAGGGAACGTTCTCAATAGGACTGCAAGGTCCTTGAGGACTGGCATGGCAAGATCTACTGAAGCCCATTTCTTAAATTCTTTTTCATTAGATGCATTTTAGCAAAAACTTTATAGGTTTAGGCCAAAACCCCATAAAATACATTCAAATTTGTGCATGGATAGATTTTGCCAGCCTTTGCACCGATAGGGGCTTGTTCTGGCTGTGGAGCATCATATGCTGCTTGTGGTTCAAAAAAGGCAGGGGTTTAAAGATCCTCTGCCGCATCCTTTACAGTATGTGCATCTTCATCCCTTTCCTCTATTTCATCCTCAGAGGTCTGAAGGTTCCCCTCAGTCAGAGAGTAGAGAAAGTGCAGTGGTTTTGGCCCTTAGAAACCAAAAGGTTTAAGGAGTTACAGTCATGAGGGAAGGGACCAGTTCCATCATTGCCAAGTGAGGGTGGCTCCAGTGGAGTACACACAGAATAGAAGCAGAAGAAATTGGGTTTTGTATGTCTGGAATGTAGGAGCCACTGTAACCCAGGCACTGATAAAAATTCTTTGCTGTGTTTCTGTAGCAGAAGGCAGCAAGAATTGCATCAAACTTGTTGTGCGCGATATGGCAGGCTAAGTGCATCAGCCAGGAAATGTGCTGCAACTCTGTCACCATTCTTGGACAAAGTGCAAATGGGAAAAGTTAAAGTGATTATTAAAAGGCAAGTTATTTTCCTAAAAAAAAAAAAAAAAAACCCAAAAAACACACTCTAGGGGCATCCCTAGCAGTTCTTCGATGTCCAATCACTTGAAGATAGACCTCATAGGGCCCATGACGACAAGCTCATATCCTATACTGATGCCAATAAAAAAAAAAAAAAATATGAGATATAATGCAAATAAAGGGGGTGTTATTCTGGGCTGGCCTAATTTTCTCATCCAGTCCTTCTGTAGGAAGGTGCAAACCCAAAAGGTCAAAGATTTCCTGTAAGAATTTACTTACAAAAAAAATAAAGGTTATTTTTTTTGACAGACAGGGAGAGGTTTAGCTGGTTCTGCTCTGATGTCTTTGCTTAAAAAAAAAAAAAAAAAAAAAAAAAAACCACATTAGTCCCAGAACTATACAAGCAGATTTTCCACTTTTTACTTTTCAAGAACCCCCAGCCACCTCTTGAACCCTGGTGGAGAAAGAGCAGTGTAGCAGTTTATAATCAGAGCATTTGCATTTAAGATTAGCTTTACATCTGCTAAAATTACCAGTGCCAAGTTCTGGAGGTCAGCTGTCACACCTTTTGAACAGTTTAAATATAAAAACTTTCCTGGATCAAGATAAATGAGCAGTTATCTGGAATTTTAAAATGACAAAATGTAAATGTTTAACACATGGAACCCCTGGGTCAAATACTTAACCAAAGACCCCTGGATCATACCCAATTAGATAGTGAGGACTGGAGTGCAGAGTCCCTTCCCCCCCTCTTTCCTGTTTTCTAGTAAAAAAAAATTTGCCCACCAGGCCTTCCATTGATATTGTTCTGTATGTGTCTTTTGGATAATTCTGGATGCAGGTTTGTTCTTGTAATTCAGATGGTGCAATTGTCCTCCCAAAAAAGCCAATCGACATTAAGAGGGGGAGGTGAATCTCAGGAACAAATGAGAGAATTCCTTAAAGAATACAGTTCAAAAGTCTATAGCCACATTCTCATACAGTACCCTGATCGACAATTGCCAACGTAGATTAAAATGAATACTAAAACAAGTTTCAGCAACAAGATTGGGACAGCTGATAGAGAAAAAGTAGGTTTTCATACTTGCTCAGGTATATGGCATGTTACCCTGACTTTAGATTCCTTTGCTTCGGTAATACTATGCTCATCTTCTACAGCAGAGGCTCTGCAACATTTGTAACTCTACTAGCCTCTGGCTTATTCTCTGAATTGTACTTCTATTGCATTGTTTGTAGAAAAACCCTTTAGCAAATCATTTCTTTTGGATTTCTTTTTATTACTTGCCCCTGAAATTTACATTGATGTGGATACATATTAGGATTACTTACAGCGAGGGGAAAAAGTATTTGATCGCCTGCTGATTTTGTACATTTGCCAACTGACAAAGAAAGGGTCAGTATCATTTTTATGGTAGGTTTATTTTACTAGTGAGAGACAGAACAACAAATATCCAGAAAAAAAAAAAAACACATTTCAAAAAAGTTATAAATGGATTTGCATTTTAATGAATCAAATAAGTATTTGATCCCCATCAATCAGCAAGATTTCAAACTCTTAAAAGGGAGTGCTCCTAATCTCAGCTTGTTATCTGTATAAAAGACACCTGTCCACAGAAGAAATCAGATTCCAATCTCTCCACCATGGCCAAGACCAAAGAGCTGTCCAAGAATGTCAGAGACAAGACTGTAGACCTACACAAGGCTGGAATGGGCTACAAGACCATCGCCAAGCAGCTTGGCAAGAGGGCAACAGTTGGTGCGATTATTTGCAAATAGAAAAAACAAAAAAAAAAAATTGTCAGTCTTCCTCGGTAGGGATCTCCAGGCACCACACGCTATACGGCGAACAGCTTAAGCCACAGGACCCGTCTGTAGTGGGACATTTGGACATGCATTCCTGGGCTATTTAGCCTACACCACCTGTTTCAGCAAACTGGTTGTCCCACTTGTCCAGACGTTAAGTATATGGACATATGTCATATAATAGAGGTCACAGATGTTATGCGCCTTAAGATTGTGTCTCACACATACAATATTCTCAACCTGTGCATTCTATAATATCATTTTGGACTCTTCGGTCCTTAGTGCCAGCTCACATGGAATTAATCACACTGGAACATATTCGAATGCTAAAAATTGTTTGAACGCCTGATGAAGGTAAACATCTCATACCGGAAACGCGTCAGGAATCTGGGCATTCATATTTCATACTACTATGTATATAGCATTTTAATGACATTCCATGTAATTTATGCTGTGCATCTTTGTCATTTGTGGATTTTATGTTTTTTCATCATTAGAGTTTCTATTTTATGGATTTCTTTGAGTGGGTAAAGTCCCAACTGAGGGGGTTAACAGTTTTCAGATCTCCATGCGAGATCTCACCTTGTGGAGTTGCAATGATCATAAGAACGGTGAGGAATCAGCCCAGACCTACACAGAAGAATCTTGTAAACGATCTCAAGGCAGCTGGGACCATAGTCACCAAGAAAACAATTCGTAACACTAAGTCGTGAAGGACTGAAATCCTGCAGCATCCGCAAGGTACCCCTGCTCAAGAAAGCACATGTACAGGCCCATCAGAAGTTTGCTAATGAACATCTGAACGAATAAAAGGAGAACTGGGTGAAAGTGTTTTGGTCAGAGGAGACCAAAATCAATGCCCTTTGGCATCAACTTAACATGTTTGGAGGAGAAACACTGCCTATGACCCCAAGAACACCATACCCACCGTCAAAACATTATGCTTTGGGGGTGTTTTTCTGCTTAGAGGGCAGGACAACTTCACCGCATCTAAAAAGGGACGATGAACAGGGCCATGTACTGTCAAATCTTGGGCAAGAACCTCCTTCCAGGGCATTGAAAACGGGTAGTGGCTGGGTATTCCAGCATGACAATGACCCAAAACACACGGTCAAGGCAACAAAGGAGTGGCTCAAGAAGAAGCACATTAAGGTCCTGGAGTAGCCTAGCTAGTCAACAGACCTTAATCCCATAGAAAATATGTAAGGAGCTGAAGGTTTAGTCACCGAACGACATATCTTAATGACTTGGAGAGGATCTGGAAAGAGGAGTGCGACAAAGTCGTACCAAGTCATGTTTTGCGAAAGGGATCAAATACTGATTTCACTCATTAAAATGCAAATCAATTTATAACTTTTTTGAAATGTGTTTTTCTGGATATTTGTTATTCTGTCTCTCGCTATTAAAATAAACCTACCATTAAAATGATAGATTGATCATTTGGCCTTCGTGGAAGACATTACAAGCATCTTTATCCAAGGCACATCAGTACAGCTGTGTTTCAGCTTTTTATTGTGTTCACTGTGTTATGTTTATTAACTATGCTAATGTTTTCTATACATATATACATTTTTCTATGGAATAAAATTGATTTTACATTACGTTGTTGCCGTTAAAGTCCAACAACCTTATTTCAGGGTATTTTTTTCACCTATCATTTGTCAGTGGACAAACATACAAAATCAGCAAGGGATCAAATACTTTTTCCCCCACACTGTATCTATACTTACCTTTGTCATGTTGCTCCCATTGCTTTGTTCAAGCACTGTAGGGCCCTAAAAAAACAATGCAAATACCACCTTTCTAAATGTCAGTATTTGCATAGGTCTTAATATGCTGCTTCCATAGGGCAGCATCCAGAGCCTGGAAAATAGAATGTGGAATTGCCACATATGCCTCAATCCCACAGGTACTAAAATTTGTCAGGGTCTCAGACCAATATTGGTTGTGTAGCAATGGGTAGAGACAAGGATCAAGACATCTGAGAGCCAGCTGCAAATCTCGAGGGTTAGCTCTTGAATAGATGTGATAATGCAGCGTGCTTTCAGAGGCATTCAGCTAGCACTTGAGTTCAGTTTGAAATGCCTTGAATCATTTGAATTTCTTCACAGGTTCATATGACTTGCAGTTAATTTCCCAAGTTGCAACACTACTTTTGCATACACTTTCATACAAGTAAATGGAAATATTAGAAATTTATATCACAGGTACTCCACATAAAAAATGAAACCTTACAGAAACATTTACTTTTGTTTTTCGGTTTTATTTTTTGTTTTTTGTTTTTTTTAGTTAATTTTTTAATTTTTTTTTTTTTGTTTGTTTTTTCAAGTTTGTTTTTGTTCCTTTTTACAGGCAATTTTATAACCTATTCCCAGTCAGAGGGTGACATGCCACGCACCACCCTGTCCCACTGCCTGAGAAAGGGTTGGCAATTTCCTCCAACAACAGGAGAGAGAAGAGAAACAAAAAAACTTACAAACAAAAATTTAAAAAAAAAAGACATAGAAAAGGAAAAAGGGGGAGAAAAACGCTGTTGAGGAAGAAATGCAATGCCAGGAAAAATCTGGAATTGGAGCCAGATAGGCTAAAAAAAAAAAAAAAAAAAAAAGAAAGAAAAAGAAAAAAAAAAAAAAAAAAATCATTGGAGCCCAAGGGATCTTCTATCGCTCAGGATCCCCTCAACCCCTTCCATACATAACCATTTACACATGATGGCTGATGTAAGAAAGGGTTGAGAGAGACTAGTCCGAAAAATAAAAGCTACCCATTCCCAAGTCAGCCCCCTGCTTGCCCCCATCCCTATGTTATCAACCCCTTCCCATCTTCAGCTCTTCTCAGGGACCCCCGAACACAGCAGGGTGAAGAGTAGGCAGCTCAAGGGCAGCGAGGCTGATGCAGTTGAGAGCTCAGGAGGACGTACTGGTCTCTTTCTGTGACAGCTGGATTGGGTTTCGTTGCACGCCTTTCTGATTTTCCAAATCTCTAAAGTGTTTGTCAACCTAGAAAAAGAAAAACCAGGTTAAGTTGTATAGCAGATGTACACTTAATTCACATTTTTTTGTAATTTTTTTTATTTGAGGCTGTGCTGTGTTCCATTGCTGTTGCAACAGATTAATATTTTAACCCCATTCCCCCAACACTGGATTCACTTTTCCCCTGCAGCTCCGGCAGGGTGGTTTGATGTCAGGATGCTTTGCATGACATTGCCAGAGAGCTGTACTACACCGTTTCCCCGAAAATAAGACCTAGCGTGATTGTCGGTGATGGCTGCAATATAAGCCCTACCCCCCAAATAAGCCCTACCCCGTTTCCCCGAAAATAAGCCCTACCCTGAAAATAAGACCTACAAGGACTTTAACTAGGGTTTATTTGGGGGGTATGGCTTATATTGCAGCCATCATTGACAATCACGCTAGGTCTTATTTTCTGGGAAACGGGGTATTGGTATAGATAAAAAGAAAGGAGCGCCCCGGTGTCCAGAGAAATGAATCTTCTAAAATATGGATCATGGACCTTAAATAAAAAAAAAAAAAAAAAAAAAAACACATCAACTTGTACACCAAGCCAATGTATTTCAGGGGAACAGACTCCCCCGACTTCAGTGCTGTTGCCATGTACTACTTGGATCAAGATTTCTGAATGGTAGGGTGTTGGCTTTGGCAATGGTGACTGCTGTCTATACAACTAAAGCTGGCAGCCTGCTATTCAGGAACCTTAATACAACATAACCACTTACAGGAATCGTTCCCACCAAATAGTATGCAGCAATAGCCCTGAAGGGTGTTTTTTTCTGTGCAGTAAAAAGTATTTGCGAGTGTCCAATCACCTGATTTCCTGTCCTGTACAATTAAGATAATGAATTTAAAATGACTGTAAGCCTCAGACATAATATGACAGACATGTATATAACAAAGCATGTCCTTCCCATAGTGCATGTCAATTAAGGGCGCTAAATGTAATTTGTCTGCTGCCTTGTTCCTCTGCTATCAGCATGAATCACTTCTGACAAGTTTTTCTGACACCAAGAGAAAAATGGTGACAGGAGAGGGAACCTCAGCTCTGTCCATGTGCTGTGTGAAAGCAGGGGGTGTCTTCCCTCCAATCAGCTCTCCACATTGAGCTTTGCAGAGTGACTTCAGCTCTCTGCCCCCTTTTTTCTAAACCATCAGATAAGCTTTAAGGGAGTTGTAAAGTCAGAAGGTTTTTTATCTTCATGTAAAAAAATAAAAAGCCTGCATGAGACACTTGGCTGGCTGGGACTCCCCTCATTGGCTGAGACAGCAGCACGACACCACTGACTCCTGTTGCTGTCAAAGTCAGCCAGCCAATCCGGAGAGAAAGGGGGCAGGGGCCGTGCGGCAGCTCCGTGTCTGAATTGGCACCGAGGTGCAACTCAACTCGGGTGCCCAACAGCAGGGGGTACTCAACAGGAGGGAGGGGCCAAGAGCACTGAAGGACTTGAGAAGGAGGATCCAGGCTGCTCTGTGCAAATCCACTGTACAGAGGTGAAAAGTAGAACTTTGTTTTTTTTTGTTTTTTTTAAAGGAAAAAAAAAAAAAGATACTTTACAGCCAAAGTGTTGAATATATAAAGTGATTGTAAAGACAAGACAAGACTAGATAAAGTACAAAATTATGTAGGAGCATGTGTGTCATCTGTGTGCATCACCTGAGGTCAGTCACTTTACTGGGTATATGGAAGGGTTTACAACCACTTTAAATGATGTAATCTACAATTAATTGCACATTTCTCCAACTGTGTGAGAATTTCTTACTACATGGTAGTTACAACACGGAGACATTTTCGTTGACAGACAGCTAGCCTTAGCCATTAGAGATTTTAGCAGTGCAACTGTACCTCTAACCTTTCAGGAAGCCTGGTCTTAACCAACTGAAAAGAAACACTACAAGCACAGCTGAAAGCTAATCACCCTATCAGTTATATACTATGTACAATTCAAAAGCAAACCCAAAAGATTAGGTATGAAACATGTACTTACTACTTTGCGAACATGACTTAGAGCGCTACCTTCTTTTCCTTTGCAATTTTCCACCTGGTATGGGGGAGAGATAACTACCTCCTCCATAACTATTATATTTTTTTCTTGCCATTTACAGTCCTTTATCCTGTAGAGAAAGCAGACAAAACCATTGGGCTTATATTAGTAAATACCAATAGAATTAACATGTACGGCTTGAATACCAGTAGCATATGGAAAGGCTATTCAAGATATTTTGCCACCTCAAACAGCAGAGGCTTCTTGGTTGCCTTTTATCAAGTAGCGAAATATACAAATTCATAACAAACTGCCAGGTTTGGGTATAGGGCAAATAGGTATGTTTATTGCTTCTAAGCAATAAAGTAAAATCTTCAATTGTGTTAGGTAATGAGGGGCGGCTCGGCTGTTTAACTTCACATGAGTTACTAGATCACATTTTTTTATTAATGTAAAGGATACAAGTACTTTTTAAATAAGGGCGGTAGGGAGGAGGTGGAATCCTTATGGGTAGAGCTCCAACGGGATGAAGCTGAGGGGAAAATACTGGGCGTATGCTATAATAGGGCCCCTAACCTGAGGGAGGAGGGGGTGACAGACCTCTCAATTTGGATTAGCAGTAAGTATGGCAAGTGTTATCATGGGGGATTTTAATTATCCAGACAGACTGGGTGGAGGGCGCCACACATTCATCTAAGGCTCGCCAGTTCCTAAATGTCCTGCAGGACAATTTCATGGGTCAGATGGTAGATGCACCAACTAGAAACAAAGCGATACTAGATCTACCGATTACCAACAATAGAGACCTGACCACAGATGTGGAAATATGGGGCAATTTAGGAAAACATCGATCACAGGTCAGTTGGCTTCAGTATAAAAAAAAAAAATAAAAAAAAGCCACACAAATAGGAAACATAAGGGGAATACAAAGACTGAATTTCAAAAGAGCCAACTTCCCTAAACTACAAACCTTGCTAAAAGATATAAATTGGGATAAAATCTTAGGAACAAAGAACACGGAGGAGAGATGGGTTTGCTTTAACAGCATATTAAATAAGGGCATTAGCCAGTGCATACCATTGGAAACTAAATTTAAAAGAGCGAACAAACGTCCAGGATGGCTTAACTCCAATGTAAAAATGCATATAAAGGCAAAGGAGAAAGCCTTCAAAAAATACAAGGCTGAGGGATCAGCAGCATTCAGACTTTACAAAGAATGCAATAAGAAATGTAAGGGTGCAATTAGGGCAGCTAAGATAAAAAAACTAAAGACATAGCGGAGGAGAGCAAAGAAGCGCAAGAAATTCTTTAAGGATAGAAATAGTAAAAGAGGGAGGACAGAACATATTGGCCCCATAAAGAATGAGTTAGGACATCTGGTTACAAAGGACGGGGAGATGGTGAAGGTATCGTTTATTCTTCTCCTCAGTCTTCAGGGGGGTTTCAGTAACCAATGCAGCATTTATCCTCATGACACATCATAGAATATGCAAGCTCTTGGAGGGGATAAGGGACTATAGACAAGATTTTAGTAATGAAAGCAGTAGCATTAGCAGTAATCAGCATGGATTCATTCTTGCTGAACCAATTAACCTTCTATGAGGAGGTGAGCTGCCATCTAGATAAAGGAAGGCCCGTAGACGTGGTGTATCTGGATTTTGCAAAAGCATTTGACACAGTTCCCCATAAACGTTTACTGTACAAAGTGAGGCTTGTTGGAATGGACCACAGGGTGAGTACATGGATTGAAAACTGGCTACAAGGGCGAGTTTAGAGGGTGGAGATAAATGGGGAGTACTCGGAATGGTCAGGGGTGGGTAGTGGGGTCCCCCAGGGTTCAGTGCTGGGACCAATGTTATTTAATTTGTTCATAAATGACCTTGAGGATGGGGTAAACAGTTTAAGCTCTGTATTTGTGGACGATACTAAGCAGCGCAATAACTTCTCCGCAGAATGTGGAAACCTTGCAAGAAGATCTGAACAAATTAATTGGGTGGGCAACTACATGGCAAATGAGGTTTAATGTAGAAAAATGTAAAATAATGCATTTGGGTGGCAAAAATATGAATGCAAGCTACTCACTAGGGGGTGAACCTCTGGGGAATCTAGGATGGAAAAGGACCTGGGGGTCCTAGTAGATGATAGGCTCAGCAATAGCATGCAATGCCAAGCTGCTGCTAAGAAAGCAATCAGAATATTAGCGTGCATTAAAAAAGGTGATCAACTCCAGCGATAAAGCAATAATTCCCCCGTTCTACAAGACTCTGGTCCGGCATCACCTAGAGTTTGCTGTCCAGGTCTGGGCACCAGTCCTCAGGAAGGATGCACTGGAAATGGAGCGAGTACAAAGAAGGGCAAAAAAGCATCTGGAGGATGTTATGAGGAAAGGTTGCGAGCACTGAACCTATTCTCTCTAGAGGAGAAGAGATGCTTCAGAGGGGATATGATTTCAATTTACAAATACCGTACTGGTGACACCACAATAGGGATAAACTTTTGCGGAAGGGAGTTTAATAAGACACGTGGCCACTCATTAAAATAAGAAAAGAGGTTTAACCTTAAACTGCGTAAGGGGTTCTTTACTGCAAGAGTGACAAGGATGTGGAATTCCCTTCCACAGGCAGTGGTTTCAGTGAGGAGCATTGATAGTTTAAAAAACTATTAGATAAGCACTTGAACGACCACAACATACAGGGATATACAATGTAATACTGACATATAATCACACACATAGGTTGGACTTGATGGACTTGTGTCTTTTAACCTCACCTACTATGTAACTATACAATAAAAGAAACTATAAACACCTGCTCCCTACAGTAACTATACATTGAAGCTTTGTAAAGCACTAACTCACATTAAAGCGGGGGTCCACCTATCTTTTTTTTTTTGAGTTCATAAACAAACTTTTCTTCTCAGCATTACATACTCACATATTGTGTGTAATATGGCCGCCTGTGTCAGATTTCGTCGGAAAGAATAACTTATATTATTCCCTGCAGGCGGTTTCCATCTTCATTGTGGGCATTTGAAGCCCACAAGCATTTATTTCCTGCATGTGGTAAATGCTGTGCTCCCAGCATTCACCGCTCGTTCCCGCACATGCTCAGTGGCATCCTGGGAAGCCTGAGACTAGCTCCCAGGAGTCTGGGAGAGGCTAGAAACACGCCTACTCCCATGGGAGGAGAACCAGGAAGTGCAAAGAAGAATAGAAAAATAAAAAAGGTAATTACAGCGATTTAAATTTTTTTTAAACGGCATGTCAGCATCTAGGCAAGGAAGAGAATACATACAGATATTGATCAAAATTTGGGTGGAACCCCGCTTTAAGGCTGGGTTCACACTGCTGCCGGATGTGGCTCACAGCAGGTAGCAGGTATCCGGTGCGTCCCTGAATACAGCCCTGAAACAGAGCCAAAGACACACAGGACTCCTGTGCAAGCCGCTCCAGGAGATGTGAACCGGCTCCATAGAAAGCCGGTCACAAACTCCTATCATGCGAATTGGATACAAGAAAACCCACACCCAATTCACACTAGTGTGAACCCAGCCTGAAGATTCACTATATCTGGTCTCCCGCAGTACACAGAATATGGAAATGCAATTTTAGTAGATATAAACTGCTAAATGCCTTCTCATCAGCAGTATATAGCAGTCTTGTGACTTCTATCAGTGCCTGGTTAAAGCTTGTAGGAGGAGTTTGTTCTGACTGTCCTATGGGGCTGCAGGACCCCTGATCCTCTGCCTGGATAGTGCTGATCACATGCACCCTCCCAAGAAGAAAAAAAACAAAAACAAAAAAACACAACACACACACACTGAACGTGTGTAGAGTGATTATAAAGGCTCTGTACTATTAGGAGATGGATTGGAGAGAGAGTGGAAAAAGAGGAGAATCAAAGAGACAGGATCAACCAGCTTTTTTACACAATGCAGAGGAGGTTTCACAGCGAGTATAACAAGCATGCTTTACTGAATATACAGACCGATTTTACTGTCGTGGGTTTAGCACTTTCAAAAGGAAACATGCCATTACTGACTTTCCCTTTTAAAAATGCTAGTTGCCTGGCTGTCATACTGATTCAGTAGCTGATGGTGAGTCCCTGACCTAAAATAAGTATGACAATGAAGCTATGCTGATTTTTCTCAGACCTATTTTGCTACAGGCGAGTGACTCGGAAGTACTGAAGGCAGACACAGCAAGACAAACAGCATTTCAGAAGGAAGCTTGTCAAGGCAACTGACCAAAAGTTTGACAACTGACCATCAAACCTATATGAGCTCCTTGGACATCTTACTGCAAAGCAATGGACATAAGGATTTGGCCCTCTACCCCCCTTTCCTGAACAACCTTCCTTTTGGGGAGGTTTTCCACAAGATCTTGGAGTGTGGAAATCTGCATCCAAAACATCTGTGGGGTCACATATCGATGCTGGATAAAAAGACCGGCTCACAACTGACATCCCAAGTGTGCAATAAGGTTGAGGTCAGGGCTCTGTCAGAGTTTCTTCACACCATACCACGTTTTTATAGAGCCATATTTGTGCACAGAGACAGAAAAATGGCCTTCCCAAACTGCTGTCACAAGGTTTGTGTCCACATTTTTGGCCATAAAGTATTTCTCTCTAAACAAAAAGTTACTTTGGGCTGAATTTTCTCTGTACATTGAACACATTGACGATCAGTTGCTCCCGTCTCCACTTACCGCGTTCTATCCTTATGGATGTACTTACTGGTTCTTGGCTAGCATTCACAGTACCAGAGGATGGATCTAACCACAACTACAGGTCCACATACAATCTACGTCATGTAAAAATTCAGTTACAAACACTTTCAATCTTTAAAAGGCAGTACTGCCAGAGGGCAGGAGTAAAGTGAAACCCACACGTATAACAAAAACATCTATAATATGTGTGTCTGCAGCACCCCTATAAAGGATCGGACTGGAAGACCTGGCACTTTCCTGCAGGAGGTTGAACAAATACTGCAACTACCATGAGGCAGGGCAGTAACCCATAGATGCCAAGCAAAGAGGTCATGGATCACCTAACTGCAAACTCCTTTTCTTTATGGGTTATCAAGGTGTATAGGATTTTCTGGCCCACTAAAGCCCAAAAGCTAGTAAAGAACGCTTATTGGTGATACTCACGTCTTATGAATGGTCTGGAATAACTGCTGTCCGTCCACTGAAACGCCAGCACTGATGGCATAAGCCTGGCTCATTTTCTCCTCCTTCTCCGATCGAGCTCTGCTTGCCAACTGCAACAAGGAGGAACAATTTATAGAAGGCAATCAGTAATCTAGCATTGCAAAATATGACATGCATTAAACAGATAACCCTAGTACTAAATTTCTGACATGCCACAAATTTAGAAGTCATCATTTTCCCCACATCTTGCTCTCTACACCTCACCAGCATGTTTGAACTACATCAAGAGTATCTTTGCGCCGATTAAATCTTGCCTGATGTTCTCCTGTGGATCCCAAATCCTTTATTGTTCTGCAGTATTCTTGCTTACCCTGACCCTTCCAAACTGCTCCTAGACTAGTAGCTTTGTATACTGTCCATACCCCTGCACTGTCATTTGGATACCAACTATCTGCTGACCTGCCCTGAAAGCTCATATGGAACTAAACAGCAGTTCTACAAGACAGAAAAAAAATAAATAATTCTAATATAACAGTTGTATTAATTCTGTGATTGGTTAGTAGTCAATGGATTTTGGTTATAGTCTTAGAGTGGACCTTCAGTCTTCTCATCTATTAAATGTTCTGCCCTTGTTTTTTTTAACTTTGGATAGTAAAACTTTTTTTTTCTGCCAGTAAATGCCTTATACAGCCCACTTCCTCTCTTGCCTGGTCATTAGCCTAAGCTTATCTGTTTGCCAGGGGGGGTATGAGTCACAAGTGGGCCAATGAGAGCTGCAGGTGTGCCTCTGTCTGTAAATACAGGAAGTGAACAGGCAGCAGCTTCAGCTGCCCTCAGTTAAAATGGCAGCAGCCAGACTTAGTGGAGGGAAATTTCTGCAGAATATTTGGCAAGTACAGAATATCACAGTATATATAAAATATGCAAAGTTGTTGGAGGAAAGCTTCAGGATGGCAAAGATGTTTTTATTACAAATTATGTGAGCAGACTGCAGTTCCTCTAAGTAAAAATCTAAAGTGATCGGTGTATTCAAGAGCAGAATTCCAGGTAAGCGAAACCAGTCAGTAAGCCGGTAATACCATCTAGCAAACAAAGTCAAAGTGCTTAAAGGATAAGTCCACCTTAATACTAAATCGCTACATCTACAGACACCCACGATCTAACGCTAATCTAAACCTGTAAATAAGAAATCAGTATACACACGTTTTTTGAAGGCGCTCCGACCCGATCCCACGCTGAGCTGCGGCTTCGCTGTGGAGACAGGTGCAGGAGAGGCAGCCGACAACGCAAGCCCCATAGCAAGTCTATGGGTGACGTCACTTCCCATTCATTACCCAGCCGTTGTCAGCTGTGTCCTCTGCAGAGCTTCTGCCACTGGAAACCGGACTGGCTTGGCTTAAAAAAGAAAAAAAAAAAAAAGTATGTATAGAGATTTCTCCTTTACAGGGCTAGATAGGTTAGCGTTAGATTGTGGATGTCTGCAGATTTAGAGATTTTAGTGTTAGGGTGGACTTATCCTTTAAAGCTGCCCTTTCGCTAGCTTGCAGAAGGCCAAGCGCACCCTGTAAATAAATTGGAGGAATACAATTCTTTCCAGTGGGCAGTGCTACAGTAGATGTTCATGCATTATAAACTACACATGCTGCTGCTACCGATACTTCTGGGTGTGTTGAAAGGCGTGTCCTATACTATAGTTCACCCTGTGGACCACTAAATCACATGAATGAATGAATGAATGAATGAGTGAAGTAGGGGTTGTTTTAGGAACCACACAGTGGCGGACACACTATTTAACACATGCAGACAGAATCGGCCACCATACGCCTGCATGAGAGCAAAAATCCAACACATCACCCAAAAGATAAGCGTTCCTCCTCAAGGTGGCTTTGAGTCTAACAACTGCTGAACAGCAACAGGCTAACTTTAAAACAAAGTGTTAACTCAATTACTTTCATTTGTGTTTAGTAATCCCCAATAAGAATTCAAAGAGCCCATCACAGGGTCACTGGGAGTGTGCTTCCTGAACACGGTGCCATGTTTATTCCTCTCTGCTAGTCACAAATAGCTTCCAGGCACATGAAAGCAGTGAGTTGAACCATCCATTTTCTTTAGTAAGCCTGTCAGCCATGCTGCAGAGAAGGACCACTGCCCTCTATATGGAAGCAGTCATCTCTCTGCAGAGGCCCAACATGACCCCTTCTGCATCAAAGCCAAGTTTCCTCAATTAGCAATAAGTTCCAAGCTTTCCTGTTGGGACACGTATAGATCTGACTCAGCAGGGGGTGTCAAGACTTCTGCAGAGAGGCCACTGCTTGCACTTTTTTTTACTTTGGCGGCAGCTGGTTTCTAACGTTTTAACTACCTTTTGCTTTGATGCACCTGGAAGTTATTTGATTTAAACTAAAAGTTAAATTGGGTTTTAGAAAACAAAAAGGGGCATTCAGATACCTCTCCTGCATAGTACAGAAAACAGAGCATGTAGGATTGTCCCTATATTCAGTTCAGCTTTTTTCAGTATGTGACTAGGGTACACCTTTAGTTTGATTGTGAATTTAACAATTGCAATGACCCACCTCATGTTAGAAAAGACTGCAAAGCTGTGGAGGAAAATACTCCATCAGTGGTGTCTTATATAGCCCTTGGGAAAATATTCCACCTACTGACACCATCAATGGGGTACTATTCTTCTCATTGATAATAGGGCACTATTCCTCCAAATAAAGCAAATGTTGGGGCACTGACGCCAGGGCATTTCCTACTCCCACTGGTCCTAGTCTGAACACCCTAAAGTCTGAAGGACAGTAAGTTCGCCCTTTTGCTTAGAAAGCGTGTAGATCCCTGCCCTATATCATACCACAACACGTATAAGACATGAACATCCACTTACCTTGCCGATGTTGAGGGAAGCTAAAGGGGGAGGAGTCTGCGTGCGATCATTCAGCACTTCTACATCTGATACATACTGCAGGTTAAGCAGGAGGATGTCAGCATGGTTGGGTTTTCCACTAGTTGAGGGACACTCTGTATATCAGGAGGTTAAGGAAATAACTGCATACACAAGACCTAATCCTACATTCACAAAATTACTATTAAACTTAAATGTGATATCTGTACCAACATGTCAGCAATATAAAAAAAAAAAAAAAAAACATATGACAAAAATGGTATGCAAGGAACAATCAGCCTCTACCAGATGACCTTGGAGGATTGTCCTTCAAGAGAGGCCACCAAATAAGCAACTTCTCTCTAAAAGGCTTCTTAAAAAAAAAAAAAAAAAAAAAAAAAAATCCCCTGCATCAAATATATCCCCTCCCCCCCCCCAAACACCAGGCAGATGCAGGATTGCAATATTACAGGACAAGAGTAATACTACTAGAAATTGTATTTAAGTACTTCTAAAAACAGAGAATATGAATCATCAGGAAATGAAAGCAAAATAAACCTCAGAATTGAATGGAAGTGACTCAGTATCAGGTCACTAAATGTAATTCAGTGGAAAGAGGACTACGTAGAATTACCCAACATTAACCATTACCCCTCACATCATAGTGCTACAATTAGCAAAAACAGAAATCCAACCTCCCGCTACCGGCACCGCTCTCTGACAAACCTCCACTCCAGGCACAAACTATCAGAACTCCAAACTACAATTTACAAAAGACGGGGAGTAGTGCTGCACAATAGTTAAAACATCGTGATCTCGATTCAACCCCCCTGACGATCTCTATTGCAGATCTCTATTGCAGATCTCTATTGCAGATCTCTATTGCAGATCTCTATTGCAGATCTCTATTGCAGATCTCTATTGCAGATCTCTATTGCAGATCTCTATTGCAGATCTCTATTGCAGATCTCTATTGCAGATCTCTATTGCAGATCTCTATTGCAGATCTCTATTGCAGATCTCTATTGCAGATCTCTATTGCAGATCTCTATTGCAGATCTCTATTGCAGATCTCTATTGCAGATCTCTATTGCAGATCTCTATTGCAGATCTCTATTGCAGATCTCTATTGCAGATCTCTATTGCAGATCTCTATTGCAGATCTCTATTGCAGATCTCTATTGCAGATCTCTATTGCAGATCTCTATTGCAGATCTCTATTGCAGATCTCTATTGCAGATCTCTATTGCAGATCTCTATTGCAGATCTCTATTGCAGATCTCTATTGCAGATCTCTATTGCAGATCTCTATTGCAGATCTCTATTGCAGATCTCTATTGCAGATCTCTATATATAACAAGTGGAGAGACTTATCGGGCAGTCTGCCAAGTTTTTAACATGAAACATTGTAACTAACTCTTCCTTCTTGGATCAAAGGGATAAACTTGTGTGTGAAAAAAAAAAAAATTCCAGGCAGTCTGCCAAGTTTTTAACAACCTGTAAATGCAGGAAGTTTAACCACTTAAAGTCTAAGGCTCGGTTCACACTGGAACCCGCTGCGGATCGCACAGGAGCTGTGTGTCCCTGTTCCCCATTTCAGGGAGGAAACAGGGCCGAGTCTATGCCTGAATTCAGCCCTGAGACGGAGCCAAAGACGCAGTGCGCTCCGCAGCCGCAACGGAGATATGTGAACCATCCAATTCTCCTGCTATGCGAATTGGATGCGGGGAAACCCTCATCTAATTCGCATAGGTGTGAACCCGGCCTAAATCTTTTTCTGACACTTGTTTAAGTTAAAAATAAATAATTTTTTGATAGAAAAATACTTGAAACACCCAAACATATATATTTTAGCAGAGACTCTAGGGAATAAAATGTCAATTGCTGCAATATTTTATGTCACACTGTATTTGCCCAGCGGTCTTTCAAACGCAATTTTTTGGGAAAAAATACACTTCAATGAAAAAAAAAAAAAAAAAAAACCACAGTAGAGTTAGCCCAATTTTTTTGTTTTAATGCGAAAGATGTTAGGCCACGATTCTCGCGGCCTATCTTCTAAGCAAAGAAAAAAAAAATCATGATTCTCATTTTAGCCAGAATCATGCAGCTCTAGATGGGAGCCACTTACCGCATATAACCCTCCAATCTGATGTAAACTCTCCAAAAGTACAGACAATTTCTTCTGGTTGAACGCAAAGCTCAAACGCGTTTCACTCATAACAGAGATGCATTCACACAATTTCACAGTAACCATAAGAGAAAACAAAGCTCCGGAATATTCCTTTATCCCATTGTTTTGCAAATCCATGTACACTACAAACTGATTGCATTGGTTCTGATATCGCTGTTTTACTAACCTGACAGCTTATTATTCTAAATAGGAAACCTTCATTTTGTTTGCAAATATTAAAGGACTAACTACCAGCAAGGAAGTCCTTACATTTAAAGAGCACCTGTCATTTCAGATACATCATGTCAGCACCCATTAGCGGGCATCCACTCGCCTGTTGCCGCCACGTCCTTCACCTTGCTGTGTCACTGCCACATCACCAACCGTCCCATTAAAGTGAATGGGACTGTCGGTGAGTCAACAGCGGGTCAGAGGAGGATCTGCTATGGGACAGAGATGACAGTTGCTCTTTAAAAATGTACGATTTAAATCGTGTTGATTTAAATCAAGCCTTTTTACTAGTGATTTAAATCATGGCTTAAATTGACTCGATTTAAATTAAATTCACCCTGCACGTCAACATTGAAGTAAAGTCACTTATATGTGTCTTTTTGGTAAAACATAGGGTTTGTGGAAGTCAAGCTACAATAACCCCACAATTTCTATTCACCCACATTCTTACAATAAAAACTCATGTGCCAGTATACAGCAAAGAAACTGATCAAGTTAGCTGCAACTTATCAAGCTGTAGTATTTTTTTTTTATCCATCTATCTGAAGTGTCAAGCGAAAAACAGACAGGCAGATCCGAGTGGGCTAATCGTGTGAAAGGGGCCTTATGCAGCTAACAGGGAATGTGATCACTAAAAAGGAGAATATGAAAATATATACACACATACACACATACACATTTTGCCTTTTATTTCTATTTTAAACTGAATGGGTTGTTTTGCAAAGTGATAGTTTACAAACACTAACCCTCCCCAGATACAGAGTCTGGAGAAATATATACCCCCCACTACAACCAACCCCCCATGCTGATTGGAGTTTTTACAAACCAGGGGAAGGCAGTATATCAGGATGACCATCTTAAGGCACATGACTGCTGTAGTTTATCTCCACTATCAGCCAAGGACACGTCATGACATTCATCACCACCAAACTCAGCCAAAGGCCATTCCAACATGCACGTTACTACAAGACCCCTTTCACACTGGGCCCACCCATGCATTAGTGGTAATGCACCGCTCATTTTAGCGGCGCTTTACCGCTGTTTAAAAGGTCACTTTTCGGGCCGCTAGCTGGGTGCTTTTAGCAAAAAGAGGGGGTTAAAAACGCCCATGTTGTGGCGCTTCCGAAGCACTGCCCATTCACTGCAATGGGCAGGGGCATTTTAGGAGCGCTGTATACAGAGCTCCCAAACCGCCCCAAAAATGCTGCTTGCAGGACCTTTTCTAATGTCCCGCAATCTCACCACCCCTGCGTGAAAGCACTCGGACTTTCACACTCCGGCGGCATGGGAGGCAGTTTTCAGGTGCTTTTCAGGCACCATTTCTAGCGCCAAAACTCCTGAAAACTGCCTCTTTGTGAAAGGGGTCTTACAAATTGACTGTTGAGATATCAGTATAAAATGGTTATTGTAACGACACCCTGAGTATGAAAGGGGATAAAGCCGTTTAGGACATTCCATTTCTGAACCCAAAGGCAGCTACCGAACACTGCAACCAGCCGAACAAGAAACCCATATGAATACTTCTCCCCTCCCCCTAAGTACAAGACGAGGCTCTGTACAAAAGGGTCAAACAGGAATCAGACCCTTTATTGAAACGAATGCAGACTCCTTTTTTACACTTGCGAATATTGCAGGTGCCACATGAACAATGACCAGGATCCACCCACAACATCACACAATGGTAACATAACGAGCCCCCAATACACATTATTCTGAGTGTCAATACCTCCCCTAGGGGACAACAGGTGAGTTCATTAGCACACTTAATAGGTGAAGGGAAAACTGCCTCAGACAAGATTAACACGATTTACTTATCCAGATAAAAGCAACAGTGTTAAGCAATAGACGGTCCGTCTCTTACATTGAACTTCCTGGAATGCCCATATTAGGAGTTATACTTCCCGGCCATAGACCTCACAGTGTACAGGGGATACATTCTTCATATTTCTTGAGATATTGTTAATGAATATTACTTTATTTGAAGTAATCCAATCATATTCTCAGGGTTCATTCTTTTCTTGGTCACCCTGCGCCCAAAAGTGACTCCCGTCACAGTTATCCCCGTGACCTATCCACAAGGCTTTGGCTTCTGATCAATTCTGTATTAATGTTTAGATCACAAGTGAGCAGATCCATATAGAACTCAAAAAAACAGCCCAAGAGCCAAGATAACTTAAAAGGAGAAGTTCACTTTTTAGAAAGAAAAAAAAAAAAAAAAGTGCATGATTTAGATTTTTGTTTTTTGAGCCTGTAAAGCATTGCACCCAGAATCAGCAGATCGCTGGTACCATGCAGGTCTCCTGTACACTGTCAGTGTAACTGTGTACCTGTACGGGCAAGCAGATACAACCTGACAGGAAGAATCCATGAACTACCGAAGCACTCTACAGTGTCATAATAGCTCACTGAGAACTACAAGCCGACAATCACGTTGGGGCTTGTAGTTCATTCATACACAGAGCTGTGTGAATGAATAAAGTAGCCATGTGGGCGGAGCCCCGTTGATTTCAAAGTATGACAGCTAGTACGGGGAACTTCTCCCCACACTGCTGTCACATGGAGGGGTAATCGGGCAGAGGCTGCAGCATTGGGAACATTTTCCCCCTAAAAACAGATGAACTTGCTGAATTTTAGGTATAGCAATTTTTACAGCTTGGACCAATGCAAGTCTATGTTCCATACCCACGGGATCCATGTGGAGGTTGGAAGTCACTGTGGTTGGCACCACCATTTCAGCAATCCCCACTAGCTTCCAGGTCCTGTGTTCAGTGGCTGCACTGTGAACAAGTCACTCACTTGTACCAGGCGCCAGAGGATGATTTGCATTTACCCAATAAATGCAAAATGTTCTGAATGGATGAGGTGGACCCCCCGTGACATCACCACCCCTCCTCATCCAATCAGAATACTTTCCATGAATTCAATTGCTAAAAACAGACATGGACCTTCACACATCAAAATCCCTGGTCTTGGGTTTTAAAGCTGAAATTTACGTATGGCCGGTGGATCCTTGTGGAAGATGGAAATCACTAGTATGGACCACTACTATAGTGACCTCCACTGGCTTCCTGTGCCAAGCAGTTGCCCTGCTGCATTGGGAACATGGCCACGCATTTGGCACACAAACCATTCAAAGATCACTTTGCATTTTATCAATGAATGCAAAGAGATCGGACTGGATGAAGTGGAGCAGTGAAGTCATAGTCTCCACCTCGTCCAATCGTTGAGAAATTGGAAAGTGTTCGCCGAATAGTGCCTGTCACATGGGTAACCTCCTGTGTTCACCAAGCAGAAGGGCAGCCACTCATTGTGGGAACCCAGGAAGCTAGTGAAGAACACTGAAGCAGCAGTGCCTACAACAGAGTATGGCCCGAGTTGGACCAACATAACTAAGCAAAAAGTGCCATAGCTAAACTTAATGTATGTTACTGCCACACCTGAGAGTAACTAGATATGACAATACTACAAATGCCTAAACACAGCCTATCAGATACTGTTCCTTCAACCAAATAATCGTAGGTGACAACTTCTACAAGTCTGAACACCTGAAGGTAACATAGGAAAAATACCTTGCCAATGCAATATAGGTTACAACAAATGCAAAAGCAATTGGGGTGTTACCACACAATGTAACAGTATATAGCAAGAAAAATTTATATGTAATCTATTATGTGGAAAACCTTGGATTGCGAGCATAATTTGTTCCAGAAACATGCTTGTAATCAAACACTCATATCAAAGCGAATTTCCCCATAAGAAATAATGGAAACTCAGATGATTCGTTCCACAACCATTTATTCATAGGTCCTCCAGTTTATAGTCCATATAAAAAGATTATAGCAAAGTCATTGGTTGTGGAACCATAAAATGTATCCACAAATGGCGGCCTTCACGAGGGGATTAGAAGCAAAATCTAACAGGAGCTACAGAGTATAAAAGAAGAGAGGCGCCTTTAAGTGAAGCAATATGGTTACATTTAATGAAGGTACAACATTTAGCAACTCACATGGTTGATGAATAAGAGAGGCACATCTATGTATGCAGGCATCCGAGGTAAAGCTGTCTACATAGACCGTCCTCCGCACCGCCGGCTCTCACTACTATCAGTCTGCAATGGTGACCGGAAAGACTACCCTGCAGTAGAGCAATCTGAAAGCGAGGCTTGAACCACTCACAGAGTGGAAGGGATGACGTCGATGGCGGTGGAGGACAGTGTATGTGGACAGTTTTACCCCAGATGCCTGCATACTTAGATGTACCAGTTTTAATCAACCATGTAAATTGCTAAAATGTTGTACCTTCAATAAATGTAACCATATTGCTACACTTAGAGGCGCTGCTCTTCTCTTTTATACTCAGTTGTGACATGACACTACTTGTATATCAAGACAAAATGTATTTAAATAGCTTGTCTTGCAAAACACTCTCAAACCAAGGTTTTAATAAAATATCTATAGCTAGCTATACATTTCCCCGTCCACCAATTTCTTTGGGCAGGGGGGGGGGGGTGCATACATGAACTGCAGTCCTCTATTTGTATCAACCTCAGTAACCAACCAGAACAAATTCAGAGAGTCATAACAAGCCAGCCATTGAACAGCCACCAAAAAAAAAAAATTGGCTCAAAGGAGACAAGTTTCAATTTCAATGCACTGGTTATCTGGCACTTGCAGTTCTTGCCCAGCACCGTCCATTTCTGCTCTCCAAGCATTTCCAGCTCAGCAGGACTTCTTTCTTATGAATTTCCAAAAGAGATAAAGGGCTGCAGGCAGGATATTGCTGGCAGATGTTGTCCGTGAACTCAAACGTTTACACCCGGCCTTGACCTGTCCTGATATCAGCCTGACCAGATCACCACTTCAAAGGCTGATAGAATTGGAAGACATCCACAGACTTACAATAATCATTGTCTAATCTGGCCAATATTTATTTGATGAAGAAATTATGCGTTTAGTCTGCCAGCCTGGCCTACCATCCCCAGACGAAACAAATCATTTCTTGGGAGTATCCAAGTGCACCTCTTGGGAACACCGAGAAAACTTACAAGATACAAGTCTGCATGTTCAGCAAGTGTAAAGCCCCATACACACGATAGGACTTTGTACAAACTTTCCCTTGGACCCCAAAGCACCTTGTCCCCATGTTGATGAGAACAAGGGCCTCTTCCCGACAACCCTGGCCGTTGGTTGTCGGGGTCTGCAGGCGAGGGGCTTAACGGAATCCAGGAGCCCCCTTTAATAAGGGGGCCTACAGATCCCGGCCCCCACCCTATGTGAGTATGGGGTACAGCGTACCCCTACCCATTCACCCCGACTCCGGGGGTCTCTCCCGCGTCTTCTGCCGGCTCCACCGCTATCTTCTCCCGCTCTTTTGCTAGCGGTGGCCGGGACCTCTGGATCGTCGTCTTCCCTCTTCTCTTCCAGAGATGATGACACGACGCGCTCTCCAGCTGGAATGGTCTGAGCGCTCCGCGATGGACTTATATAGGCGGTGACACCGCCCCCTATGAGGTCAGAGTCCTGGGGCATGCTGGGACTGTGATCTCATAAGGGGGAGGAGACCATTCCAGCTGGAGAGAGCGTTGTGTCAACATCTCTGGAAGAGAAGAGGGAAGAAGATAATCCAGAGGTCCGGGCCACCGCTAGCAAAAGAGCGGGAGAAGATAGCGGTGGAGCCGGTAGAAGACGCTGGAGAGACCCCCTAAGTCGGAAGACCCCGGAGCTGCCTAATAAATTAATTTTAAAACCTGTGTAGTGTGTTTTATTTATTGACACTTTTCCCTAGGTGAATGGGTAGGGGTACGTTGTACCCTATACTCATTCACATAGGGTGGGGGGCCAGGATCTGAGGGGGCTCCCGGATTCCAATAAGTCCCTTGCCCGCAGACCCCGACAACCAACGGCCAGGGTTGTCGGGAAGAGGCCCTTGTCCTCATCAACATGGGGACAAGGTGCTTTGGGGTGGGGGGGGGCCACAGGTCTGGTCTGATCACCGGTCTGATCACCACCTGTGGTCTAGTAAAAAAAAAAAAAAAAAAAAAAAAAAAGAAGAAAGAAAGAAAAAAGCGCCTATAATGGCTGCTGAAAACACCCGCGATATTGCCGTGCTTGTGTTGTGCTTTTCATAATTCATGCAACTAAAAAATGCAATGGGTGCATTTTTAAAGCATTCTTTCTGCATTTGCAATGCATCTCAATAGGGAGCTGCATTTTTTTTAGCTGACCAAATATGCACCAAGCATGATTTTTAAAACCGCTTCTAAAAAAAGGTGCCATTAATGGCCGACAATTTCATATTCAATTCATGATATTAAATTAAAAAGTCAAAGACAAGACATTTATATACATACATTTAAAAAAAAAAAAAAAAAAAAAAAAGTCGTCAATATAGGTTTAGTGCATCCTGAATTTTTGGTTTTGGCACCAAAATTCTAATTTCGGTGCACCACTACTTTGGTCTATAGGATTTTATTTAGCGGACTACTATAGAGCTCCTATAAAAACACTAGGGCTGAAACAACTAATCGATTAATCGACAACTAATCGATTATGAAATTAAGCGATTACTATTTTCATAATCGATTAATCGGCCAGTAACATAATGGGGTTAAAAAAAAGAAAAAAACTAAAATGAGCCCTTTATAGTACAAAAAGAGCAAATGATCGTTACTGCAAATATTACTTTCACAGTTCTACAGTAAAAAAATGAACCCCTTACAGTAGTGATTATATAAAGGGCTAATTTTATTTTTTTAACCCCATTGTTACTAAATGTCCTAGATCTGGTTCACGCCTATGTGATTTTGGTGCTTTTTGCAGAAATGCACTACAGTTCATTTACATGTTTCCTATGGGACACGTTTACATCTATGCTTTTTTTCAGCCGCTGCATATTTGGAAAGGGTCAGGGACTTTTTTTTTTTAACGCAAAACAGTGCTTTTTTGGTCCAATATATTTCAATGGAGAAGCTGCTAAAAAGCATGTAAAGTGTTTTTTAATTTGCCCAACAACAAATTGTCCAAAAAAAAAAAAAAAATGCAAAAACGCAAAATCACGCGTGTAAAAATCAAAACGCACAGCAAAAAGCACTGCAGAAACAGATCAAAAACAAACTGCACAGGTGTGTACCGAGCCTTATACTGGCCACACGGTCAATTTTCAGATGAGAATATTCATACGAAAAATCTTTGTACATTCGCTGAATGAAAGAATGTTTGAAATTTTTTACTTGTTTTTAACATTCTGTTTTAAAATCTGAGTCTGATGATATTTACCAGATTCACCCTTTAATAGTATATCTCCTCTAATAGTATGTACAGTATATCTCTCCTCCAATAGTATGTACAGTATATCTCTCCTCCAATAGTATGTACAGTATATCTCTCCTCCAATAGTATGTACAGTATATCTCTCCTCCAATAGTATGTACAGTATATCTCTCCTCCAATAGTATGTACAGTATATCTCTCCTCCAATAGTATGTACAGTATATCTCTCCTCCAATAGTATGTACAGTATATCTCTCCTCCAATAGTATGTACAGTATATCTCTCCTCCAATAGTATGTACAGTATATCTCTCCTCCAATAGTATGTACAGTATATATCTCTCCTCTAATAGTATGTACAGTATATCTCTCCTAATGGCACCAAAATTCTCATTTCGGTGCACCACTACTTTGGTCTATAGGATTTTATTTAGCGGACTACTATAGAGCTCCTATAAAAACACTAGGGCTGAAACAACTAATCGATTAATCAACAACTAATCGATTATGAAATTAGGCGATTACTATTTTCATAATCGATTAATCGGCCAGTAACAAAATGGGGTTAAAAAAAAAAAAACTAAAATGAGCCCTTTATAGTACAAAAAGAGCAAATGATCGTTACTGCAAATATTACTTTCACAGTTCTACAGTAAAAAAAATGAACCCCTTACAGTAGTAATGAACCCCATTACATCTCCTCTAATGGTATGTACAGTACATCTCTCCTCTAATGGTATGTACAGTACATCTCTCCTCTAATGATATGCACAGTACATCTCTCCTCTAATAGTATGCACAGTACATCTCTCCTCTAATAGTATGCACAGTACATCTCTCCTCTAATAGTATGCACAGTACATCTCTCCTCTAATAGTATGCACAGTACATCTCCTCTAATAGTATGCACAGTATATCTCCTCTGTCTTATTCTCAGAGTGGATTAGAGCTTTTGCTCCCTAACCATAAAGTTGGTAATTTATATTTAACACTGCATTGAGATATTTAGGAATAAATTTCCTTTTTTTTTTTTTAACTTTACATAATAAACTAAAATTATACACCACACTTATTTTTAAGGATTAACTGAATAATCGAAACAATAATCGGCCAACTAATCGATTATGAAAATAATCGTTAGTTGCAGCCCTAACACTAAAGGCTACCATCACCCAACACAAAAAGCAATGCTAGTTTCAAGTGAAGCAACATCACCCCACCACCACCAGCAAGGAGCACTCTGGGTAAGGTGCCATCACCTCTCCACCACACAAGAAGTCACGTCCAGGTCAGTCCACCACCAAAAAGTCATCACAGCTCCAGTTCAAACCATCACCCCACCAGCAGAAGCCATGATAGCTCCACATCAGGCATCATCACTCCACCGCTAGAAGCCATAATAACTAATATATATATATATATTTGGCACCACTCGAAAGGCACCCCATCACTCCATGAAACTATCACAACAGCAAACTTAGGGGGAGCAAACCACATGGATGAACCACATCATCTGGTACGCCAGAGGCTACAGCTCACAGATCTTGGCCACCCCCAACCCCATTTCACCCATAGAGTCCCTACATCAGGCACCAGCAGCCCACCAACACAAGCCAAGTGTTCAACAATTCACTGCAAAACCATGTCACACGGGTCAATACACCTGGCACGTTGACCTATGTGACTTTATGGTTTTGAAATAAAATTGTTGAAACCCATTCTCTGGAGTGCTGGTGACTTTCCACTTTGGCTTGGCACAGCACAATCCGTTATGGTCACTGTAAGGACTATGCAAGTCTAAATAAGACTTGCTATGTGGCGATGGATAGGGCTATGCAAGTCTGCTACAATCCCTGTGTATAAATGCATGCGCCGGCTTTGACCCCCCGCATAGAGGTGCAAGTGTCTACTATGATCCTCAAATAGGGGTTTATGTACGTCTTATGGTCTTCGTATAGGGGTGTATGCTATGATCTATATAAGGATGCATGCGTTTTCTATGATCCCAGTATAAGGATGTATGTATATGCCTGCTAGGATCCCCATACTGGGGGTGCATGTGTCTATTACAATCTGTGTAGGAGTCTGCTAGGATCCCCGTACAGGGGTGCATAGCTCCATTACAATCTGTGTAAAGGGATGTGGTGTCGTCTATGACCCCGGTATAGGGATGTATGGGCATGCTATGACCGCGGCCTGGGGACGCGTGGACACGCCGCGGTCTGGGGACGCGCCGCGATCTCTGTATAGGGATATGTACGGACATGTTATGATCTCTGTATAGGGATGTGTGTGGACATGATCTGAACCCTGTATAGGGAGATGTGGACATGATCTGTATAGGGATATGTGGACACCCCATGATCTCTGTATAGGGAGATGTGTGGACATGATCTGATCTCTGTATAGAGATATGTACGGACATGTTAGGATCCCTGTATAGAGAGATATGTACGGACATGACCTGTATAGGGATATGTGTACGGACATGCTGTGATCTCCATGTTGGAATGTCCGGACATGATCTGATCCCTGTATAGGGAGATATGATCCCTGTATAGAGATCTGTACGGACATGACCTGTATAGAGGTATGTGTACGGACATGCTGTGATCTCCATGTTGGAATGTCCGGACATGCTCAGCTGAGTGTCACATCCGATCCCCTCCATCTATGGGCTCCTCGGTCCAGCCGTCATGGGTCCCCCCTCCTCCCCATACAACTCCCGGATGAATCCCCCGGCCCCGCCGCCCCCGGTCAGTACACAGAGCCGCCCGGCCAGGCTCCCGACACACCTAACCCCCCCGTGCCCAGCCAGCAGCTCCAGCCGCCCTCTCACCCCTTCCCCCGCTCTCTATGGAAGGATACTGAGCGCCAGCATCTTGCTCTGGTAGTCGAAGGCCACCACCTCTCCTTGGAGCCGCGTTTCCTGGCAGGTCCGGCATGAGACCTGGGAGCCGACGCTGAAATATTCCCCCGGAGCCGCCATCTTCCATCCGGCCTGCGTGACGTGCTGTTCGAACATCCCCCGACCTCAACACGCAACCTTAAAAACCAGCGTCGGCGAGTGGGCTGCTGGGAAATTACCTTTTTTTTTTTTTTACCAGTGCTCGCTCATCTCGCGAGAATTCGCGTCCGCCCTTTTAAAAGCTGGCGCCCGTTAGCGTCAATGGAGGGGGAGGCCCCCATCTTGACGTATAACGTGCCACATAGAAAGAATAGGGCTCATGCTTCTTACTCCGCCATTTTGAAAATGGGATGCGTTTCAGGAAGCTTTATTGACAATGAAAGAGGCAGTACAAACATTCGAGAGGAAATGGAGTTTTTAACCTTTCTTTTGTCTTTGAAGGGAAGCAGAGTGTTGCTATACCGTGTTTAGAAAAAAAAACATTAAAATATGTGTGAGGAAAATGTGTTTTGTAGATTGTCACTTTATTTAAAACAAAAAGCTGTAAAAGAAAACGCTGGCCTGACAGCCATATTGGCGGCACGCCGCGCACAATGTAAAAAGTTTGCTTTTCTGTGAGACAGTCAGAAGCTGAAGCTGAAAACCTGAGTCAGCTGTACACGGCGCCTGCGTGCCAAGACTATAGTAAAAAAAACACTTTGTAACAGGCCGCTCGCTACGCTTCGAGCACGGCCTCGCTGCGCTCAGCATTTTAATATTCTAGCTCTATGTCCACTTGGATGGTGGGGCTTTAACGTGGACTTAGGTTGGAATGTAGTGCGCAGGCGCCGTATACAGCTGACAATCAGCTGTTCTTTGGCAATTTTCGGCGGCTCTGTAGTCGTTCGTACTGCGCAAGCGCATGCGCAGTACAGGGGGGTCCTTATCCTCCGGGGGAACTTTCTCGGCAAGACACCGGCAACAACCCATGCAACCCATACATACAAAGAAACCAGAACAAATAAGTTCAGAAATGAAGTTATGTGTAATAAAATGGAATTACACAGGGAAAAAGTATTGAACACGCTAATTGAAATTTATTTAATACTTCATACAAAATCCTTTGTTGGTAATGACAGCTCCAAGACGCCTCCTGTATGGAAAAACTAGTTGCATGCATTGCTCAGGTGTGATTTTGGCCCATTCCTCCACACTTATGCCGCGTACACACGATCGGACATTGATTGGACATTTCAACAACAAAATCCATGGATTTTTTCCGACGGATGTTGGCTCAAACTTGTCTTGCATACACACGGTCACACAAAGTTGGTCGGAAATTGCGAACGTCAAGAACGCGGTGACATGCAACGCGTACGATGAGCCAAGAAAAATTAAGTTCAATAGCCAGTGCGGCTCTTCTGCTTGATTCCAAGCATTGATGGAACTTTGTGCGTCGGAATTGTATACACACAATCGGAATTTCCGTCAACGGACTTTGTTGTCGGAAAATTTGAGATCCAGATCTCAAATTTTGTGTGACGGAAATTCCAATGGAAAATGTCCGATGGAGCCTACACACGGTCGGAATTTCCGACAAAAAGCTCCCATCGAAAATCCGACCGTGTGTATGGGGCAAAACAGTCTTCAAATCTTGAAGGTTCTGTGGGCCTCCTCTATGAACTCTGATTTTTAGTTCTGTCCATAGATGTTCTATTGGATTCAAGTCAGGTGATTGGCTGGGCCATTCTAGCAGCTTTATTTTCTTTCTTTGAAACCATTTGAGAGTTTCCTTGGCTTTGTGTTTGGAATCATTGTCTTGCTGAAATGTCCACCCTCGTTTCATCTTCATCATCCTGGTAGATGACAGCAGATTTTTATTAAGAATGTCTTGGTACATTTTTCCATTCATCCTTCCTTCAATGATATGAAGTTTGCCAGTACTGTATGCTGAAAACAGCCCCACACCATGATGTTCCCACCTCCAAACTTCACTGTTGGTATGGGGGGTGTTTTTGGAGTGATGTGCCATTTGACCTCCAAACATGGTGTGTATTATGGCATCCAAAGAGTTCAATTTTGATCTCATCTGACCAGACTATATTCTCCCAGTATTTCATAGGATTGTCTAAATGTTGTGCAGCAAACTGTAAACGAGCTTCAACATGCCTTTTCTTCAGCAATGGAGTCTTGCATGGTGAGCGTGTATACAGACCATGGGGGTTGAGTGCATTATTTATTCTTTTCTTTGAAACAATTGTACCTGCTAATTCCAGGTCTTTCTGAAGCTCTCCACAAGTGGTCCTTGGCTCTTGGACAACTCTTCTAATAATTCTTTTCACAACTCTGTCAGAAATCTTGCGAGGAGCACCTGGTTGTGGCCGGTTTATGGTGAAATTATGTTCTTCCTATTTCTGGACTATGGCCCCAACAGTGCTTACGGGAACATTTAGATGTTTAGAAATCCTTCTGTAACCAATGCCATCAGTGTGTTTTGCAACAATAATGTTGCAAAGGTCTTGAGAGAGCTCTTTGCTTTTACCTATCATGAGATGTTTCTTGTGCGACACCTTTTTATAGGCCATCAGTTGAGACTGAACCAGCTGGCTAAAATTATTTTTCATTGACAAGGGGCAGGATTGCTTTCTAAATACTGATAGATTTCAGCTGGTCTCTTGGCTTTCCATGCTTTTTTGCACCTCCCTTTCTTCATGTGTTCAATACTTTTTCACTATGTCATTCCATTTTATTACACATAACTTCATTCCTGAACTGTTTTTTTTGGTTTCTTTTTTATGTTTGGGTTGCATGGGTTGTTGCCGGCATGTGGTGAAAATGTAATTTCACGGTCAATAGCATCTTCAGAATATATTTACCTAGAAAAATGGTGACGTGTTCAATATCTATTTTACCCGCTGTATGTACACCTGCATTTTGCGTACAGATGCATTCCCTGAATGGAGACTTCCGGCATTTGAGGAGTACAGCTGTGTGCTATACGGAGGCGCATGAGTACAGCGTATATCTGAGGACAGACATTCATATCTATGGACGGCTGTACACTGCACCTGAGTGTCTCACAGAAAAGCATACTTTTTACATTGTGCGCAGCGTGCCGCCAATATGGCTGTGAGGCCAGCGTTTTTCTTTTACAGCTTTTTCTTTTAAATAGTGGGTGTAATGCAAGGTAGATTGATTGGCCGCCAACACTTCTTGAATGCAAAAGAGATTTTATTTCTCTTAACAGAACTTTGGGAGAGAGGGTTAGGGCCAGGACACCCTTAGGTAGTTGCAAGATTAATTGGCAGACTCAGAGACTTCAGCAGGAGGACAGCCATGCAGGGAAAGGCATCCAGCAAGACACCACATCTGCATGTGTAGGAATGCTGTCTCCTATGGCAACAATCTTTAACAGTTCCTAACACAAAGTGTAACAGTTCCTTCACTTCCACTACAATCTTGTAGCTCTTCAGTCCACTGAGCTCCAGGTCTCTCACTAGACTAGTTGATTTACTGCCACTGAATCCCTTGAGCTCTTTCAATCTTCACAGTAGTATCTTCCTCAAGCGTCACCCTCGCCTCTCTTCTGGATCCCTAGCTTGGCACTCCAGATACTTCTCAAGCTCCACCCCATTGGCCTGCTCGGTCCCTGGCTTGACACACGAGGCTGCTCTGCAAGCGTCACCTCCGCTGGCTGGGTCCCTGGCTTGACACTCACTGAAGTTTCCCGATTCTTCACCGTCTCTGGTTGGTGAGAATACTGCTCCGGTACTTGCTTCAGCTACTCACTGTGGTCCCTGCTAATAAGGTGGATGGTCCCTTAGTGGTGACAGCTTCCCCTCTACCTCCGACCAAGACAGGTTCTCCGGCCGGCAGAACCGTCACTTCTGGTTGGACTGCAAGCCGTGATCCCAGCCCTGTGTTGCTCTCTTGCTTCTGGATAGGCCCTCAGACAGCCTAGCAGCTAGATGTTCCCAGGATAGACCCAATCTCCAGCCTAGCAGCCTAGGCAAAACGATACGTCCACCCAGACAGCCGTCCCGGTGGCACAGAACACCGATCCCCTGACTCCATCCAAATATATAGGTTCTCCCAGCAGGCCAATGGATCCAAGAAAACCCCTGCCCATTGGCTGGGATACTGCATATACCTATAATATGACCTTGCATTACCGTTCTCATATCTAATGCCACCAAATACTGGGCTACCTAGCGTCAAAAGAGAGAAGTGCAGCAATTACAGACTTATGCCCTGTACACACGATAGGATTTTCCAACGGAAAATGTTCGATGGGAGCTTTTTGTCGGAAATTCCGACCATGTGTAGGCTCCATCGGACATTTTCGGAATTTCCGTTACACAAAATTTGAGAGCTGGTTCTCAAATTTTCCGACAACAAAATCTGTTGTCGTAAATTCCGATCGTGTATTCACAATTCCAACGCACAAAGTTCCACGCATGCTCAGAATCAAGCAGAAGAGCCGCACTGGCTATTGAACTTCATTTTTCTTGGCTCATCGTACGTGTTGTACGTCACCGCGTTCTTGACGTTCCGAAAATTCCGACAAGATTTGTGTGACCGTGTGTATGCAAGACAAGTTTGAGCCAACATCCGTTGGAAAAAATCCTAGGATTTTGTTGTCGGAATGTCCAATCTTGTGTACGGGGCATTAGAGTGAAATTAACTGATCCTCAACAATTAGCCAAGGCAGCTATACCTGGCAGGTAAATTTAGGAGCAACCCTGCCTAAACACCAGGGTGCTACAGTTAAACTACTCAGACCCTACCACTCGTAAACCAGCCATTGATGGTTCCTACCTCCTGAACCAGCCGAGATTCGATCAACCTACTATATGGCCTGCCTAATGCCACGTACACACGAGCGGACTTTACGGCAGACTTTGCCCGGCGGACTTTTCGAGGGACTTTACGACGGACTTTCTGAATGAACGGACTTGCCTACACACAATCAACCAAAGTCTGACAAATTTGTACATGATGACGTATGACCGGACTTAAATAAGGAAGTTCATAGCCAGTAGCCAATAGCTTCCCTAGCATGGCTTTTTGTCCGTCGAACTAGCATACAGACGAGCAGACTTTTTGACCGGACTCGAGTCCGTCGGATAGATTGGAAACATGTTTCAAATCTAAGTCCGTCCAACTTTTGAGAAAACAAAGTCCGCTGGAGCCCACACATGATGGAATTGTCCGTTGTAATCCGGTACGCCGGACCAAGTCTGCCGTAAAGTCCGCTCGTGTGTACGCGGCATTAGGCCATACACGGTTCAAATCTTGGCCAGTTCAGCAGGAACCAGCCGAGATTCAAACCGTTATTGGGCAGGCTGAATGTACCAAGTTGTTTAATCAATCAACTAGGGTACAACCAGCCTGCCGGATTCTCTTACGATTATCAATAGTGGCTGCTATAGCCTCAAGCGATAATCACTGTCTTCTCCCAGCGGGGACGGCTTTCCCAGCCGGGAGCAGACAATTGCTCAGCAGGGGGGATTCCCCTTTCAGCACTGTCTGTGTTGATGGTAGAATTGTGTGAATTTCTTTCGCATATGGTCTGCCTTAGTCTGCATAGTTGGAGGGGGGAAGGAGCATTATTAAGACTATTTAGGTTTAACTATGGAATTCTACTTTAATGCTAATTATTCCATAGTCCAAGATAAGAACTCTTTGAGAAAACGAGGAAGTGTGAAGAGGATAAAGAATAGGTTTTAATTAGATCAAACTTTTTTTTTTTTGCTCTTATCAAACAGATAGAACAAAACACTTTGAATGGTAAATTAAACAGACCAAATTAGAGCAAATAATTAGAGATGTTCATTGTTAAGGTTTAAATCTGCTAAGTGCATAAATGACTTATCTATTGTGTCATAAATCCAGAATTGTACTGTACATGCTTCCTGTGTTATCTCAAGGAGTTTATCTAGTTCTTGTCTTGCGCTACAGAACATGTAAAGCGGACCTTCAGTAATTTTTTTCATCTTTCCATCTATTAAATCTTCTGCCCTTGTTGTTTTAACTTTGGATAGTAAAATATTTTTTTTCTGCCAGTAAATACCTTATACAGGCAGTCCCTGGGTTACAAACAAGATGGGGTCGGTAGGTTTGTTCTTAAAGCGGAGTTCCACCCAAAAATGGAACTTCCGCTTTTCGGATCCCTCCCCCCCCTCCGGTGTCACATTTGGCACCTTTCAGGGGGGAAGGGGGAGCAAATACCTGTCTAATACAGGTATTTCGCTCCCACTTCCGGGCATAGAAACTCGAGCCACCTGCGGGTATCTACGCCACTTCCGACGCCTTCTCCGTCCCCCCCGCTGTCTTTGTAGCTGCTGACTTAAAAAAAAAAAAAATCTGCGGAGCTTCGCTTTAAGTCGACTTTGTTTGTAAGTCAGAACAGATACATTTTTTAAGTGTAGCTCCAGCCAAAACAATAATTTTTTTAGTTTTTTGGATAACATAGGAAAGGGTTAACACCCCTTTAACATTTGTTTTGCTGTCTGTGTCCCTTTTCAGAAGATTTCACCTCACAGAAAGTGAGGTGAAACTGTCCCTGTGACAATTGGATTTTGAAATGTTTAGGTTGTTGTGGAAACAAAGTTTGGTGATAAAGCTTCAGTGGAGGCACCTTCTTCCCATGATAACTCTAATGCCCCGTACACACGGTCGGATTTTCCGATGGAAAATGTCCGATTGGAGCGTGTTGTCGGAAATTCCGACCGTGTGTGGGCTTCATCGGTCATTTTCCATCGGATTTTCCGACACACAAAGTTGGAGAGCAGGAGATAAAATTTTCCGGCAACAAAATCCGTTGTCGGAAATTCCGATCGTGTGTACACAAATCCGACGCACAAAGTGCCACGCATGCTCAGAATAAATAAAGAGATGAAAGCTATTGGCCACTGCCCAGTTTATAGTTCCGACGTACGTGTTTTACGTCACCGCGTTCAGAACAATCGGATTTTCCGACAACTTTGTGTGTCCGTGTGTATGCAAGACAAGTTTGAGCCAACATCTGTCGGAAAAAATCCATGGATTTTGTTGTCGGAATGTCCGAACAAAGTCCGACCGTGTGTACGCCCTATTACAAGAGTGAATTTCCCTTCCTAGGGGTAGATTTCCTCTCACTTGTCACCTGTTGTCTCCCTCCGTTTGTAAGTCGGATGTTTGTAACCCTGGGACCGCCTGTACAGCCCACTTCCTGTTTCTTGTCTGGTCATTAGCCTAGGCTTATGACATCATGCACAGTTCTCTCTCTCTCTCACTCTCGTGAGAGTTTGCCAGGAAGGGAGGAGGTGAGTTATAAGAGGGCCAATGAGAGCTGCAGAGCTGGAGGTGTGCCTCTGTGTGTCTGTGTAAATCCAGGAAGTGAACAGGCAGCAGCTTCAGCTGCCCACAGTTAAAATGATTGCAGCAGAGATGAGCAATGGTGGAGGAGGGGTGCAGGGGTACAGAGATGAGCAATAGTGGAAGAGGGGTGCAGGGGTACAGAGATGAGAAGTGGTGGAAGAGGGGTGCAGTGGTACAGAAGTGAGCAGTGGTGGAAGAGGAGTGCAGGGGTACAGAGGTGAGCAGTGGTAGAAGAGGGGTTCAGGGGTACAGAGATGAGTAGTGGTGGAAGAGAGCTGCAGGGGTACAGAGGTGAGCAGTGGTGGATAAAAGGTGCAAAGGTGAGAAATGTGCAAGAGGGGAGCAGGAATAAAGAGGAAACAGTGGTGGACAAGGGGTGCCAGGGGTACAGAGCTGAGAAGTGGAGGGGGAGATGGGGGGTGCACAGAGGTACAAAGAGGTGGATAAGGGGTGAAAAGGTGAACAGTAATGGAAAAGGGGTGCCAGGAATCTAGAAGTAAGCAGTGGGAGAAAAGATGTACAAAGCTCAGCTAAGTGAAAGAGGAGTGCAGGGGAATAGAGATGAACAGTGGTGGAAGACAGATAAAGAGGTAAGCAATGTAGAAGAAGGGTGCCAAGGCTAAAGAGGTGATCAGTGAAGGAAGAGGGGTGAAGAGGTACAGAAGTGAGCAGTGGTGGAAGAGGGGTGCGGGGGTACAGAGGTGAGCAGTGGTAGAAGAGGGGTGCAGGGGTACAGAGGTGAGCAGTGGTAGAAGAGGGGTGCAGGGGTACAGAGATTAACAATGGTAGAAGAGGGGTGCAGGGGTACAGAGATGAGTAGTAATGGAAGAGGGATACAGAGATGAGCAGTCATGGGAGAGAGGTACAGAGATGAGTAGTAATGGAAGAGGGGTATAGAGATGAGCAGTCATTTAAAGAGGGGTACAGAGATGAGCAGTCATAGAAGAGGGGTACAGAGATGAGCAGTCATGGAAGATAGGTATAGAGATGAGCAGTCATTAAAAGAGGTGAACAGAGATGTGCAGTCATGGAAGAGGGATACAGAGATGTGCAGTCATGGAAGAGGGGTATAGAGATGAGCAGTCATTAAAAGAGGGGAACAGAGATGTGCAGTCATGGAAGAGGAATACAGAGATGTGCAGTCATGGAAGAGGGTTACAGAGATGAGCAGTCATGGAAGAGGGATACAGAGATGTGCAGTCATGGAAGAGGGGAACAGAGATGTGCAGTCATGGAAGAGGAATACAGAGATGTGCAGTCATGGAAGAGGGGAACAGAGATGTGCAGTCATGGAAGAGGGATACAGAGATGTGCAGTCATGGAAGAGGGGTACAGAGATGTGCAGTCATGGAAGAGGGATACAGAGATGAGCAGTCATGGAAGAGGGATACAGAGATGTGCAGTCATGGAAGAGGGGAACAGAGATGTGCAGTCATGGAAGAGGGATACAGAGATGTGCAGTCATGGAAGAGGGGTACAGAGATGTGCAGTCATGGAAGAGGGGTACAGAGATGAGCAGTCGTGGAAGAGGGGTGCAGACATGAGCAGTTATAGAAGAGGGATACACAAGTGAACAGTGGTGGAAGTGGAGTGCAAGACTCTTGGGTTTCAATTTGGTAACAATGTTTTATTTGGGTCTTTGTATTAAAGAGTTTTACAATCCCTGCCTATATAAGATAGTTATTCCACACAGGTATCCAAAAAAATTTAAAAGCATGTAGTTAAAGTATATCTAAACTCAAACACAACCTGTTTATATATTGCAGCTTACCAGGTATTAGTTGTGGTAGCTGCATTAGTTTGGTTTTCAGGCATTTTTTCTTTTTTTTTTACCTGCTAACCTTGCCATAATAACTTCCTGTCCTAGGGTGACAACGCTTACCCACTGTTCTGCATTTATGAAGGGGCAGTGATTCCCCCCAGGACCACACATCATTAATGTGAACCACTACCAACAAAAATTCACAAACTGGCTTTAGATGGATCCCCAACCCATCAGGATACACCACTAATGCCCCGTACACACGGTCGGATTTTCCGATGGAAAATGTCCGATCGGAGCGTGTTGTTGGAAATTCCGACCGTGTGTGGGCTCCATCGGACATTTTCCATCGGATTTTCCGACACACAAAGTTGGAGAGCAGGAGATAAAATTTTCCGACAACAAAATCCGTTGTCGGAAATTCCGATCGTGTGTACACAAATCCGACGGACAAAGTGCCACTCATGCTCAGAATAAATAAAGAGATGAAAGCTATTGGCCACTGCCCCGTTTATAGTCCCGACGTACGTGTTTTACGTCACCGCATTTAGAACGATCGGATTTTCCGACAACTTTGTGCGACCGTGTGTAGACAAAACAAATTTGAGCCAACATCCGTCGGAAAAAATCCTAGGATTTTGTTGTCGGAATGTCCGAACAAAGTCCGACCGTGTGTACGCCCTACAACACGTTTCACCAGTTTAGAGCTTAATCGTAGAGGCCAGTCTCTACAATTATACACTAAATGGGTGAAATGCTTTAGAGGAGTGTATCCTGATGGGTTGGAGAGCCAGCTGAAGCCAGTTTGTGAATTTTTGTCAGTTGTGGTTCATGGCGGTCCTGCAGGGGATCGCTGCTCCTTCATAAATACAGAACAGTGAGTAAGCATTGTCACCCTAGGACAGGAAGTTATTATCACTTGCAGGGGATATGCGGTTATATGGTCGAGCTAGACAGGCTCTTCCTGAGAGACCTGCACCCAACAGCAGTGTCTGAACTGGCTGGAGATATACACAGGAGCATACACAGTTCATAGAAAGGAGCAGCTAAGACAAGAAGTGTGTTAAGACTACAATATCCCTTCTCTGCTTCATTATAACGTGGACAGGGTGTTCTGTAGTCCACAGAGGGAAAGCTGGAAACAATATTAACTATTAACAGTAAACAGTGGTAGAAAGTATAGGTAGTTATCATGTCACAAAAATTGCAGGCAGGATCAACAGGTATAGTTTTGCATTTTTCGAACAGATATAACTAAATACTTTTAATGATATAGTATATCTAAACAGACCACAAGGGAGCAAATAAGGGAAGTTCATTGATTTCCATTTGCTTTAAATTCTATAAATTCTAATTCATATTTTTCATTCATAACCTTTGGAGCACCCTGGCGTTTAGGCACGGTTGCTCCTCACAAATTTACTAGGAGTAGTTATCTCGGTTGATTGTTAGAGATCTATTGATTTCTCCCTATGTTTGGCCTTGCTGCACTTTTCTTTTCTACCACTAGGTAGCTGGGTACTTGGTGGTACTAGATATGAGAAGGGCAACCCAAGGTCAGGTTATGGGTATGTGGGGTATCTCAGCCAATGGGCAAGGGTTTTCTTAAATCCCTTGGCCTGCTGGGAGAACCTATATATTCGGGTGGAGTCAGGTGATCGTGTGTTCTGTGTCACCTGGACGGGTGTCTGGGTGGACGTGTGTCGTTTTGCCCGGGCTGCTAGGCTAGAGATTGGGCCTATCCTGGGCACATATGGCTGCTGGGCTGTCTGAGGGCCTATCCATAAGCAAGAGAGCAGCGCAGGGTTGGGATTGCGGCTTGCAGTCCAACCAAAAGTGACGGTTCTGTTGGCCAGAGAACCTGTCAGTGGTCGGAGGTAGAGGGGAAGCTGTCACCAGGAAGGGACCATACACCTTATTACCAGGTACCACAGTGAGTAACTGAAGCAAGTACCGGAGCACAATTCTCACCAACCAGGGACGGTGAAGAATCGGGAAACTTCAGTGGGTATCAAGCTAGGGACCCAGCCAGCGGAGGTGGCGCTTGCAGAGCAGCCTTGTGTGTCAAGCTAGGGACCGAGCAGGCAAGCGTGGGTGAAGCTTGAGAGGTATCCAGAGTGCCAAGCTAAGGACCCAGTGGAGAAGCTTGAGGTAGATACCACCGTGAAGATTGGAGGAGCTCAAGGAATTCAGTGATAGTGAATCAGAGGGTCTAGTGAGAGACCGGGAGCTCAGTGCATTGGAGAACTACAAGGAGCAATTGTAGTGAAAGTGAAGGAAATGTTAAGTCTTGTGTTTGGAACTGTTAAAGACTGTTGCCAAAGGAGACAGCTTTCCTGCACATGGCGTCTTGCTGGATGCTTTTCCCTGCATGGCTGTCCTCTTATTGAAGTCTCGGAGTCTGCCAACTAAGCTTACAACTACCTAAGGGTGTCCTGGCCCCAACCCTCTCTCCCCCAAAAATACAAAAAGGACTGTTAAAAGAAATAAAGCCTGTTTTGCAACCAAGAAGTGTCTGGCGCCCAATAACTTTAACAATCTTACACCAACTATGCCTCACAACCCACCACATACAGAAAGATGTCAGCAATCCCTGGCCTTCGAGGTTCTCATCAGACCAAAAGAGGCCTGGGATCTTGCTACATTTGGCAGCCAACCTGGGGCTAAGGCGTTGTCCTTGCAGTAGTCACCCATAGCAACTCCATCGGGATTTCACCTGGCTCCGTGGGAAGGTGGCAAACAACCTTTACACTTCTAATGGACTGTCTTGTCGTGTGTATTATCAATGTGGGAAAGAACCATCAAGCATACCTCCCAACTTTTTGAGATGGGAATGAGGGACACCTATTAACAAAAAAGTACGTAGGCATAGAACACACCCCCTGCAACGCCCCCTACAAAAAATTAATATGAAAACCCAGAAGTGCTTTTTATTTACCACTACTATTACTTTATATTGACTTTTGAAACCTACAAATGCAGCAATTTAGAAATTGGATTAAAGGTTTAGCACTGGGAGACACTTTTTGAAAGATAAAAAGTGCATTTTATATACAACTATATAGATCAGACCAAAATGAGGGACAAATATGGAGGAATGAGGGACACAGGGACTTTGATCCAAATCAGGGACAGTCCCTCGAAATTAGGGACAGATGGGAGCTATGATCAGATCTCACTGCTCAGGGGAGAGGATCAGCCTGGTATTTTGACCCCCCCCTCCTGAATGGTACCAGGCCGCATGCCCTCAACATGGGGGGTGGGTGCTTTGAGGCAGGGGGGCCTTGCGCCCCCCTGGCGCCAGCGCTGTGAGCAGGGCCATCTTTAAGGCAGGGCAAAAGGGACAGATGCCCTGGGCCCCATCATTGATGTAATTGAATGTTATTAAAAATTACCTTTCCTTTTCAAGCTGCAGCCACTGTAATTTTCTGAGAATGCATTTCAATATGGCTACCTGGAGTTGTTCTGTACACAGAGTGTGTACTGACCATTCCCCAGAAACATTATTTCCTGCTTGTGTGATTGGCTCACCAATTTTCCCAGAAGTCTGCCTAAGATACAAGTCACATTTCAGGCATCCCCTGCAACAAAAATCTAATTTTTAGAGAGGTACTTTCAATAGGAGCACGTCTAAGGTCGGGTTCACACTGGTACTACAGGACTGTTGTATGACTGTCATACTACTTTTCTCTCTAACTCTCAGTCCTACATTGGTCCTACTTCGGTGCTACTTTCATCCAACTTGAATGAACAGGATACGATTTTGCTCTGACTTTGAGATAGTCTAACTTGTCCTTTGACATATCAAAATATTCTCAGTGAGACATAAATTCCTTTTCCTGCTGCTGTAATCACCATGTTGGATGTCACAAGTCAGATGGTTAGGACAAGGATCTGACTTTGATCCGACTTCAATGATATTGAATGGGCTGAAAATGGACCAAAGTTGGACCAAAGTAGTAAAGGAACCTTTGCTAAAGTTGGACCAACTTGTATCGGACCAGTTAAGATGGCTCTCATAGGGAACCATTGATTGACTTCATTGAGTGGGCTTCTGACTTTGATCCCGACAATGCCAGGTGTGTCTGGTATGAATCTTTAGGGGGTACTCCAAGGAAAATTAAAAAAAAAACGGCATGGGTTCCCCCTCCAAGAGCATACCAGGACCTTTGGTCTGGTATGGATTTTAAGGGGAACCCCCACGCCGAAAAAACAGCGTGGGGTCCCCCCAAAATCCATGCCAGATCCTTATCCGAGCACGCATCCCAGCAGATCAGAAAAGGGGGTGGGGATGAGCAAGCACCCCCCCTCCTGAATGGTACCAGGCCACATGCCCTCAACATGGGGGGTGGTTGCTTTGGGGCAGGGGGGCCTTGCGCCCCCCCCACCCCAAAGCACCTTGTCCCAATGTTGATAAGGACAAGGGCCTCTTTCCGACAACCCTGGCGGGGTCTGCCGGCGGGGGCTTGTCAGAATCTGGATACCCCCTTTAACAAGGAGGCCCCCAGATCCTGGCCCCCCACCCTATGTGAATGAGTATGGGATACATCGTAGCCCTACCCATTCACCTAAAAAAAAGTGTCAAAAATAAACACAGTACAAAGGTTTTTAAAGTATTTTATTAGGCAGCTCCGGCGTCTCTTATGATTTCTTCTCCCCTCTCCGTCTCTTCTCCCTCTTCTGGCGACGTCTTCTCCCTCTTCCGGTTCTCCTCCCTCTCCGGTTCTTCTCCTCTCTGTGCTGTCTTCTCCCTCTTCTCGCTCTTTTGCCGGGTCTTCTCCCTCTGTTCTTCTTCCGATGTTGACTCCACACGATCTCCCGGTGTAATGCTGGGTCCTCCGTGTACAATGACTTATATTGGCATGGTGTGGGCCCACCCGCTGACATCATCGCCCCATCATTCTGTGGACGATAATGTCACAAGGGGACGGGGATCCCAGATAACGTCAGCAGGTGGCCCCACCCCATGCCAATATAAGTCATTGCACTCGGCGGACCTAGTATTACACCCGGAGATCGCGTTGAGTCAACATCGGAAGAAGAACAGAGGGAGAAGACCTGGCAAAAGAGCGAGAAGACAGCAGAGAGACCCAGTAGAAGAGGGAGAAAAAAAGCGCAGAGATGAGAAGAACCGGAGAGGGAAGAGAACCAGCAGAGGGAGAAAGAAGAGCCAGAGAGGGGAGAAGATGTCGGAAGAGACGCCGAAGCTGCCTTAAAAAAAAAAATTAAAAAACTTGTGTACTGTGTTTATTTTTGACTCTTTTTTTTTTAGGTGAAGGTAGGGGTACGATGTACCCCATACTCATTCACATAGGGTGGGGGGCCGGGATCTGGGGGCCCCCTTATTAAAGGAAACTTCCAGATTCCAATAAGCCCCCCGCCAGCAGACTCCGACAACCAACGGACAGGGTTGTCAGGAAGAGGCCCTTGTCCTCATCAACATGAGGACAAGGTGCTTTGGGTGGGGGGGCGCAAGGCCCCCCCAGTCCCAAAGCACCCACCCCCCCCCATGCTGAGGGCATGCAAACTGGTACAGTTGGGGAGGCGCTCGCTCATCCCCACCCCATTTCCTGACCTGCCGGGTTGTGTGCTCGGATAAGGGTCTGGAATGGATTTTGTGGGGGACCCCACGCCGTTTTTAGGCTTAACATTAGCCTGTTCTGTAAAGGTAAGCAAATTGGAGGTGGAACCCTTTTTCAAAATAACATGGTGCCACAGCACTGTGAATTTTGGTGCATGTGAATACGCACATCTCAGCAGATGTGTGAGGGTGTCATTAACAATTAATGGCACTGCTGTGTATCTGCTAAAAGGCAGCATGTTTCTGTGGTGTCAGGAAAGTGATTTTTCATGCATTCCCAACATACACAAATGTGAATGCAGTCTAAATGTCTGTTGCATTGGTGGTCTGTGTAAATCTTCTCATTACATTGGGGCTTGGTGTACAATCCTTTTGTTCACACTAGTGAAGGTCCCTCTTACATTGGTGGTCAGTGTAAATCCCTTCTTACATCGGTGGTTACTGTGAATGCTCCTATTACATTAGTGGTCAGTGTAAATCCCCATTACATTAGTGGTCAGTGTAAATCCCTATTATATTGGTGGCCAGTGTAGGAACTTCTCTTTATATTGGTAATATAAAAAAACAAACTTGCATTTGTGGCCAGTTTCGAATCCTCCCGTACATTGGTGGTCCTTGTAGAAGCCCCCTTTAAATTGGTGGTGAGTGTAAATCCCCCCTTACATATTGGTGGCCAGTATAGAAATCTCCCTTTTTTGGTTGTTGATGTAAAATCCCCCTTTACATCTTCATTACGTTGGTGATCAGTGTACATTTTTCTTTACATTGGTGGTAAGTGCAGAATTGCCCTTACTCTGGTAGTCAGTGTAAATCCCCCTTACATTGGTGGTCAGTACAAATCTCAAAAGGTTGTCTGTAAATTCCCCCTTACACGGAGGTCATTGTATATTCCCTTTTACACTGGTGGTGGGTGTAAATGCTTGTATCACTGGTGTCAGTGTAGAGGGTGTAAATGCTCGTATCACTGATGTCAGTGTAGAAATCCCTCTTTATATTTGCGGGTAGCATAAAATTCCCCATATGTAATAGGTGGTCAGTGCAAATCCCCCTCACATTGGTGGTCAGTGTAAACCCACCCCTCGCATTGGTGGTTATTGTAAATTCCCCATTACATTGGTGATCGGTGTAGAATCCACCACTATATACTTGCCGAAGATTTCCTGCTTTGCTCTACATGATCCAGAATTTGCCACAGTGCACTGCCTCCTAACTAATCCCATCTCCCCACCACTGCAACTGATCCCATCAACCTCCCAGCATTGCCACTGATCACCCCCCCCCCCCCCCCCCCTAGAATTGCCATTGCCACTGATCCCAGGAGTCCTAGGATTCCTAGGAGTTTTCTGTCTATTGATGGGTCCCCTGAACTCTCCAGTCCATGGCATGCAGGCAGTGAGGACATGATGTGCTGTAACCTTTAGCAACCAAGCAATCAGTGAGCAGTAATGATGTGCTCTAACCTCTTACAACCAATTGTGGAGTGGCGAGGATATGCAGTAACCTCTAGCAAGCAATCAGTGAGCAGTTATAATGTGCAGTAATCTCTAGCAACCAATTAATGAGCAGTATTGATGTATAGTAATTTCTAGCAACCAATCAACAAGCAGAAGTCATGTGCTGTGACCTCTAGCAAATATTCACTGAGCCATAATGTGTGCTGTAACCTCTAGCAGCCAGTCATTGAGCTGTAATGATACTTTGCAACCTATCGCAATTGCTGCCTAGTCTGATTCAGTAAACTGCTATTTTTTGTATGTCTCAGAGCAGATGGAGAATGAAATTGCATGAAAAGCGGGGGCTCAAGAAAATGTTTGCCCAGGGTCCAATCAATATTGAAAACGGCCCTGGCTGTGAGTGTTAATTAATACAGACTCCAAAATGGACTCCAGTACAGTTTTAGCTCACCACAGCATGAAGAAGGCAGGCGCTGCAGTTCCTAGAGAACATTTTCACCAATCCATTGGCAGGGGAAGGAGTTCCCGCTCTGTAGAGGAGGATAAGGAAGTGCTGCCATGTGTGTTTGATTGTGAGTTGAAGAGAAAGATGGCGTGAGTGAGATGGCGGATTGGTGAAAGTATGCTCCGGGTGTTTGTTTCGGTCCGATCGACGTGAAACCTGTCCTGACTGACACCAGAGCAAACATCGAAGGACAAGCTTGCCTTGTATACAGCTGGAGGCTATGAGACTCTGGGACTGATTTGTGAAAAATGTTCTGGCCTGGCCACGCAGTTGAGGCCTTGGATCGTCTGTGGATGCTGTGGAGAGCATCTGTTTGAGGTTGTCCCTCCAACTCTACCTCCGCGGATCATACAAGTGGATTGGGATAGGAATGATGCTGTCCAGGCTGAAAGTGATGTCTGGAGCCCGTCGGTTATCACCGGAGTCATGCAGGAAGCTGCTATCCCTGCCTTAGTGACTACCCCAGGACCCAGTGCACCAACTGCTTCCCGAGGCCATGGTCGGGCCCAACTGCTCGCCCTGATGTCCGAGCCATCCGGGAGAAAAGTACCGGAGCTGGGTAAGCCAGCGAGAAGTGAGAGTGGTGTGCCTGTGGGTGAAGTGATGCCAGTGGCCGTCAAGGGGGATGCCATAGTGGTGCCAGCTAAGGGGCGTACTAAGTGCAACTACATCCCGGCCCGAAGAGTGCTCGACCATCTCAGATTCGGACATTCTGTCTGATGGTCTGTCGGAACTCTTTTCGGACACTTTGTTTTACTCTGGAAAGTGGGGTGAGGGTGATGAAGCGTTAACAAGTAATGTGCAGGAGGATGAAGTACCTACTACTACTACCGCAAGTGTGCAAATTACGCTGTCAGCCAGTGCAGCTCTGCTGATCAGCGTCCCCAGGTCCTTTGAGGAGGACCAAGGAGCTCAATGGGTTCCCAAAGCCGTCCGATTACGTCCATGCCTAGCCTTAAACCAGACCATAAACCTGATGTGGTCACTGGGTGCTTGGTTCTGCGTGCTCCAGACACTCGGTTCCTACCCGAATATGGACACCCTAAGACCCTGCCTTGGCTATCAAAAATACAGCACATAATTATAAAGAAAGTGGCAGAAGACCACAGGTGCTTATACCCCTACATTTCCCTTCATCTGGAAGAGGAGATTTACAAAAAGGAAATGGAATGGGTGGATGAAGCCGTACATGGATTACTTCAGATCCCTCTCAAAACAGACTTTCTCAAGCTGTCCCCTAAGATGTCTGGGAAATATCTAGCAGTTCTAAATACCTGGGGATACGTCAGGAAGATTAATCTAGATGGTGTAGTCATCCGCCGGCCAGACAAAAGGGATCTAAAGCGATTTGTCAACACAGTGAATGCAGGGAGAGATTGTAATTCTACTCGACCCCAGTTATTACTGGTGAAACATCATCAAGACAGTATCATTACCTTGTGGATAACAAATATGTGTTGTGTGATGTCAAGAACGCTATGCTGACAGCCACTTCACACACACATCCAAAGTATTGCTAGTGGAGAACATTCCAGAGAGCTGTTCTACCCGGACTATACTGGACTGAATGTTACCGGCAGATACATAGAGTGCCCACCTGAAGCCATGTTGGCTAAAGTTTGAAGTTGTTGGGGTGATCCACCCTGAAGGACGATCTGTGATCTTCTGCAGGTTGCTGCTCTTAAGAAGAAAATCTTCTTTGTCCCCGGCTGTCACGTGGACAGACTGAGGATGTCTTTGAAAGGGGACCGGTGTCCTGAAGGACGGTCCCTTGCATTAAGGCCTGGCTGCTTGTTGCCTGAAATGCAGCTGTGCCTTTTTGTCCCCTGAGTTGTCCCTGGAGAAGAAGGGAAACTGCTGGGAAATGTAGTTCATCCAGAAGGAAATCGATGAACTGTAACATGCCTTGGACTATAAGTGTTAGTTAGTTAGAATAGGCTATAATAGAAGGGTCAATTTTCACTATGCTTGTGAATAATGGACTAAACATATGTCTTGACTGTTTCTAGTGTGGTCACCAGGTGGCATGAGCAGTGCCGACCTGGGTGAACTTTATTCACATTATGTGCTGATGTAAGTATGTTGATAAATGGAAAGAAGGTGTTATTCTCCACGGAGGATGGGATCTGCTTCCAAAAATGTAAATAATGCAATATTCTATAGAGTGTACTTACACTGCTATGCTGTCTTCGGCTGAGGACAATTGAAACTTGCTTAATCACGTATGTATATACTGTACCATGTACCAGATTCACCCTGACAGCCGAGTCTAACAGGTGTGCAGGGACGGGCACCAAATGCACACTGCCTAGATTCAGAATTGTGCACCCATTCCTGTTCATCTATAAAACGCGGCTGTGAGGGTGAGTCTGTATAGCCCCTGTGTCTCTATTGCCTGACATAGGCTGCCTGCACGCAACCCTGGGCTCATAAACAAGCAGCTTTTGCAGGCTGTATGGGTATGCTTATGTGAATGAGCCCTCAAAGAAACCCTAAGTCCAAGCACAATATTCCCAACACACACGTTATGATGCAGTGCTACCTCTGTAGGGGTCGCTTAGATGTGACGGGTTCTTTCCCACTACAATGCAGGGGCAGCCAGGCACACAGCAACAGTCCATTCTATACTGCTTAATGATCAGTCTTGGGGTTTGTCTTTTCCAAATTGTATTGCTTAAAGGAATTGTGGAGGGGATTTGGTGTGGTGTGGTATACTTCAAAATGCTTGGACACAATTCAATGACAATTCTCTAAATAGCACCAGCACAGTTTCTTTTCACTCACAGCTGGGGACCATGAGGTATTTTGTAAACCAGATGCAGCAAGACTGGAACAGTCTTCAGGTTTAGGGCTGGGGACCATGAAGCAGCTTGTAGAACAGATTGGCTAGACAGGAACAGTCTTGGGATTATTGGCTGCGGACCATGAAGTGGCTTGTAGAACAGATTGGCTAGACAGGAACAGTCTTGAAATTATTTGCTGGGGACCATGGAGCAGCTTGTAGAATGGATAGGCTAGACTGGAACAGTCTATTGGTTCACGGCTAGGGAACATGACACAGCTTGTAGAACAGGTAGGCTAGACTGGAACAGTCTATTGATTCATGGCTGAGGACCATGAAGCAGCTTGTAGAACAGATAGGCTAGACTGGAACAGTCTATTGATTCATGGCTGAGGACCATAAAGCAGCTTCTGTAACAGATAGGCTAGACTGGAACAGTCTATTGATTCATGGCTGAGGACCATAAAGCAGCTTCTGTAACAGATAGGCTAGACTGGAACAGTCTATTGGTTCGTGGCTGGGGACCATGAAGCAGCTTCTAGAACAGATAGGCTAGACTGGAACAGTCTATAGGTTCACGGCTGGGAATTATGAAGCAGCTTGTAGAACAGATAGGCTAGACTGGAATAGTCTATTGGTTCTTGGCTGGGGACCATAAAGCAGCTTGTAGAACAGATAGGCGAGACTGGAACAGTCTATTGGTTCATTGCTGGGAACCATGAAGTAGCTTGTAGAGCAGATAGGCTAAACTAGAACAGTCTATAGGTTCATGGCTGGGAGCCATGATGCATCTTGTAGAACAGATAGGCTAGACTGGGACAGTCTATAGGTTCACGGCTGAGAGCTATGAAGCAGCTTGTAGAACAGATAGGCTAAACTGGTACAGTGTTCGGGTTCACAGCTGGGGACCATGAAGCAGCTTGTAGAACAGATAGGCTAGACAGGAACAGTCTATTGGTTCACGGCTGGGGACCAATAGAAGTTACTGCACATAATTACTGCTCACTGATTATCTAGATAGATTATGCTACAAACTCACACAGCAGTCCCCTTGCCAGAGAAGAAGTGTCCCTAGTTCCCATGTAAAAAAGTTGGGAGGTATGCACCAGTGGTTGTCAACTTATGAGCTAAAGGGGGCCTCAAATGCGGCCCCTGACATCAACAAAGGGCCAGAAATGATGTTCAATATGTGTAATGCTTGGGAGGACTATCAGAGACTGCAGACCTGTGTGGAAAGTCTACTTTTCTGGCTGGAGATATGCTACACAGAAGACAATATGAAACTGAGAATGTTGCATGCGGCTTGAAGACATCAATGCTATTACTCTAATCAATGTTCCGACTACAGGCTGCTGAGGTCCACATCATATACCAAAGGGCCACATGTACATATGCTTAGTTGACTGGGTAGAATCTGGTGACAGGATTCGTGGGTGGGGCCTACTCGCCCTACTTGTGGGGGTACCTTTTGCGTGTGGGACATCATCAATGCCCAGGACTAGGCGGGGACCGTGTTCATATGAGAATCAAACAATATGGCGGTTCCCTGGCTTAGAAATGAGCCGTAGACAGTGCATACCTCCCAACATTTTGAGATGGGAATGAGGGACACCTACTAACAAATGTATGTAGGCATAGGACACAACCCCTGCCACACCCCCTTAAAGGAGAATAAACAAAAAAAAAAGGTTAATTAAATCCACAAGGACTTTTTTTATCACTACTATTCCTTTATATTGGCTTTTAAAAAGTACAAATGCAGCAATTTAGAAATCCGATGAAAGGTTTAGCACTGGGAAACACTTGAAGAGGAATGAGGGACAGAGGGACATTGCTCCAAATCATGGACAGTCCCTCGAAATCAGGGACAGTTGGGAGCTATGCTGGTGTAACATGTATATGGTGGCAAGAAAAGTGGTCTTTATTTCGCAGCCTCCACATATTAGCATTAGAGAGAATGTGTAAAAAAATTTTTGGATTGCACCAAGAACAGAACAATGGGGTTCTGGTGACTACCAGGGATTTCCCTCAATTTGGAGATATTTTCCCTCACTTCCTCTTTTGGCTATTGGACAGGAAGTATACAAATAATTAAGTGCAGCACTAAGATCACCCCGCATGGACTTGAAACATGGGTGAGAAATTGTATACACCCGTAAAAAGGTGAAATAAAGTGACAAAAGTGCAAAAAACAACCAGTCAGGTATGATTAATATGTCTATAGTGAAATGTAAGGTGACAAGGGACTGGAGTCCATACAAATAAGATCAGTGGAAGTCTTCTCAGAGGGAGAGGTGCTGTAAACCCTGGAAGGTGAATTGACACTCAAATGGAAGGCAACCACAGGAAACAGGCCACACAAATCTTCAATGAAAAAGGTTGGGTACCCTTACCAGATCCGAAGGACATATCTGCCATATAGCAGTACGTCTATTAGGCATGAGGAGGTAACCTCTCGTGATGTCCACCCGAGTGATGTCCTGTAGATCGCGGACAACCGATGTGAGGTAGTTGTCCTGGATGGAAGCTGAACCACTATCGCATGCACTCTCCAGTTCCGGAACAGACAGGTCAGGAGGAACTAATAGGAAGTGGAACCATGGGGAAAAAGAAAAAGAGGACTCCACATGGTGTAGGTCAAAAACGAGGGGTTTTAATAGATAAAAACCTTTACAAGAAAAAAAGTGATCACAGGCAAATAAAAAATAGCAATGTGGGAAGCTAAGAACGCCAGCCCAGTGAAGAGAAATCTCCCCAATGGGACCACAGATGACAAAAACAATAAGAAACAAAACTTGACAGTGGATACAATCCTAGCCATAGACTATTCAAATCTCGGCCGGTTCTGAGGCTGAGGCTGGAATTAATGGTTTAAATCTCGGCCGGTTCCAAGGCCGGTCATAGACGGTTCAAATCTCAGATGTTTCAGCATGAATTAATGGTTCAAATCTCAGCCAGTTCTAAGGCCGGTCATAGACATACAGGTCCCACAAGGCAGCCGGGGAGCAGCAGGATATGACGCCCTGGGCCGCAGCGAGGCTGGGACGGAAGTACACAAGGTACTTCCTTTAAGGCAAGTAAGGAAAAAAATAAAAATTGTGTTATCCAAAAAGGAGTGGTGGAGGGGTGGTCATTCCTTTAAGAACAAATTGTAAAAGTGGGTGGAACTCCGCTTTAAGTTGCGAGTGGGTGGTGAGAAAGCGGTAAAATGCTCAGCCACCTATTTTTACCTTATAGGAACACCTTCTCCTGGAGGGAAGTCCCCTCACTTTGGAAGATTTGCATTGCTTCCTGTCTCATCCCCGGGACAGGAAGTGAAGGGAAACGTCTCCAAAGGTATACATCTTGCAGCCCACCATAGCCTGGAGCGTCACAGCGCACTATAACGCAGTTGCGTTGTGAAGGTGTGTTGGGGCGCCATTTGTTTGTATTGGGTTGCTTCGGTCTCTCCGTACGCACTAACGGTTCCCTATTCTGAGTCCCCATTGCAGTATACAGGGTCACAGTCAGTGTCCAGTCAGAATACTGCTTACCCATCAGAAAATGTAACAGGAGTGGTGTTCTGAGCAAAAATGCTTACTGCGCATGTGCCATGCATTCCAACATGGCCGCTATGCATTTCAATAGGTTTCCTAATCTGACAGAGCACAAAGACAGCGAACATCTTCTTACACCCAGGCAAGTCTTCAATATCATACTTATTTAAGCAGTAAACTCACCTTTTATACTTAAATACAGTATTTTTAAATCCGTGACACTGTTTCGATGTTGCATTTGAAAAGCAGCGACAAGCCTGCAGTAAGAAGGTGGTGACAGCCATCTTGATACACCCCGCACTGCTCAGCGTCAAACTGATAGTCATTTCAGCAGGGGTGTTGCTAGGTCTACAAAAGATCTGGGGCTAGAGCCCATAGCAGCGTAGTAAAGAAAGTCATACGCTTGGGTGGGCATATACAGTAATATACGTGTGTGTGTGTGTGTGTGTGTGTGTATATATATATATATATATATATATAAAATATAATATTCTATCCCTCTATCCCCAGAGAGCACCCCCTTACATCAGGGTCCCCAGAGAGCCTCCCCCTTACATCAGGGTCCCCAGAGAAACTCCCCCTTAAAATCAGGGTCCCCAGAGAGCCCCCCCTCCCCTTGCGGACCCCTGCAGAGACTCGGGGCTATGGGCCCCAGATTCTGGGCTATAGCCCCAAAAGCCACCCCCTAGTGATGCCACTGCATTTCAGTATACTGTATAAGGTGAGTTAACAGCCAAAATAAGTGTGAAATTGAAGACTTGCCTGGGTGTAACAAGATGTCCGCTGCTGCCTTCGTGTTCTGTCAGATTAGGAAACCTATTGAAATGCATAGCGGCCATGTTGGAGCGCATAGTGCATGCGCAATAAGCAATTTTGTTTGCAACGCCACTTCCATTGCATTTTCTGATGGGTAGCCGTATTCTGATAGAACACCAGCAGTCCAGAACTGAAGACTTTGGCTTAGAAGCAGGGGTAGGCAACCTGGGGCCTTCCAGGCTGTTGCAGAACTACAAGTCCCTGGGAGTAATTGTACCTGCCAGCCTTGCAATGCCTCATAGTACAACAGCTGGAGGGCCCCAGGTTGCCTACCCCTGGCTTAGAGGAAGTACATTGCAATTCAAAGCTTAAAGTGGTTGTAAACCCAAAAAAAACAAAAAAAAAGACAGCAAGACAAAGGCATAATGAGCTAGTATGCATAGCATACCTTGCATAGCATACTAGCTTATTATGAAATACCCACCTGAGATCGAAGCCCCCGCAGTGGTCCTTGTACACAGCTCCGGAGTTACTTCCGGGTATCGTGGGATCCGGCGCTTCTGATTGGCCGGAGCCGCGATGATGTCGCTGCCACGCATGCACACAGGAGCCGCCGGTAACGGCACACTAACTGAAGCAACGGCACGATCGTGCCATTGCTTCAGTGCGCAGGTGTTGATGACGTCGGCACATGCAGATACAGGGGATATCTCCTAAACCGTCCAGGTAGATATCTGGGGTAGCTACAGGTAAGCCTTATTATAGGCTTACCTGTAGTCAAAAGTGGATTGTAAGGGATTACAACCACTTTAACCACTTCCGGACCGCCGCATGCTGATATATGTTCTTACTTTGAAGGGGGATATCGTTGTTATGGCAGCAGCTAGCTGCCATAACCCGGGTATCCTCATCTTCAGCCGGCGGCCTGCTTTCCGATAAGAGTGGTCTCTGCGGCGGATTCGCCACAAGATCACTTTTATTGGCGGCGGGAGATGGGCCCCCCCTCCCACCGCGCTCCAGTGCCCTCCGCCGCTTGGATCTTCACCCTTGCTGGGCATGGAGATGAGTGAGAGGAAGATGGTCACCACCCATCTCCATAACATTGCAGGGCGGAAGCGACATCAAAATGTCACTTCCGCCCATAGCTCTTAAAGGGGCATTTTAAAAAAAAATTTTAATGACAATTTTTTTTTTTTATTGCATTTTAGTGTAAATATGAGATCTGAGATCTTTTTGACCCCAGATCTCATATTTAAGAGGTCCTGTCATGCTTTTTTTCTATTACAAGGGATGTTTACATTCCTTGTAATAGGAATAAAAGTGACACCATTTTTTTAATAAAACAGTGTAAAAATAAAAAAATAAAAGGTAAAATAAATAAGGAAAAAAAAAATTTTTAAACGCGCCCTGTCCCGCCAAACTCGCTTGCAGAAGCGAACACATACGTGAGTAGCGCCCGCATATGAAAACGGTGTTCAAACCACACATGTGAGGTATCGCCGCAATCAGTAGAGCGATAATTCTATCCCTAGACCTCCTCTGTAACTCAAAACATGCAACCTGTAGAATTTTTTATACGTCGCCTATGGAGATTTTTAAGGGTAAAAGTTTGTCGCCATTCCACAAGCGGGCGCAATTTTGAAGGGTGACATGTTGGGTATCAATTTACTCGGCGTAACATTATCTTTCACAATATTAAAAAAAAATTGGGCTAACTTTCCTGCTGTTGTATTTTTTAATTCAAAAAAGTGTATTTTTTTCCCAAAAAAAGTGCGCTTGTAAGACCGCTGCGCAAATACGGTGTGACAGAAAGTATTGCAACGACCGCCATTTTATTCTCTAGGGTGTTAGAAAAAAAAATGTATATTGTTTGGGGGTTCTAAGTAATTTTCTAGCAAAAAAACGTAACTTAACTTGTAAACAACGCTAAAAAAGAGGCTCGGTCCTTATGTGGTTAATAAAAGGAGGGACTGGCTAGACAGTGTAGACTTTTCACTAAAAACGAACGTGTCTTTTAAATAAAGCTTGGCCATTTATTTTTTTTATTATTAATATTATTATTATTGCAGACAGACATGAATGAATTCTCCAGCCATAGAAGGCGATGAAAACCCCGCCCACGTCCCCTCACTCTTATCACATGACCCAGCCACATCCCCACACGATAGCGTTAGACGGAGGACGCGGTGGGTGGGGTTTACTGAGGGGGGCGGGAGCAATGACGATGACGTGTCTATCCTGAAAGAGGTTCATTCAAACTGCGTGAGTTGGGTTCCTCGCCCGTTTTACCCGGAAGGGGGAATTAGCGGCGGGTGGGCGGAGCTTGAGGTGGGTCACGTGCTGGAGGCTGCGTTGCTATGGGACACAGGGGGCACCTTGGGCGGTGTGGCGGACCCGGTGGGGTCACTTGTGTTACTTCCTCTCGTCATTGTCTGACTGGATATATAGCTGGGTGGGAGGGGGAGGGACAGGCTGTGCTGGGACTTCTAGTTCCTCAAGCCTGGAGTTCTTAAAGGAGCAGCACTGCCTGTTTTAAATATCCTTTTTATTTTAGGAGCATTTTACTAAAAAGAGAACCGGTCACGGCTGGGCTAATGGCGACAAAGTGCTGTACGGTGTGAGGACGGTGTGTGTGACAACCCAACCATATAGCTCTCCTCACCTACATGTAAAAATCATACTCGAAAATTACATTATACATGTTTTTTTTAGCAGAGACCCTAGGGAATAAAATGGTGGTCGTTGCACCTTTTTATGTCACATGTTATTTGTGCAGCAATTTTTCATACGCTTTTTTTTTTTTTTAAACTTTCACGAATTGAAAAAAACCCCCCAAAACACCTGGATACCTAACATGTCTCGCTTTAAAATTGCGCACACTCGTGGAACGGCGCCAAACTTCGGTGCCTAAAAATCTCCATAGGCGACGCTTTTAAATTTTTTTTACAGGTTATCAGTTTAGAGTTACAGAGGAGGTCTAGCGCTAGAATTGTGGATCTCGCGCTAACGTTCGCGGCGATACCTCACATGTGTGGTCTGAACGCCGTTTACATATGTGGGCGGGACATACGTATACGTTCGCTTCTTCGCGCGAGCGTGCAGAGACGGGGGCGTTTTAATTTTTTTTTTTTTTTTTTACACTTTCCCTTTAAATTTTTTATTTTTTGATTACTTGTATTCCTATTGCAAGGAATGTAAACATCGCTTGTAATAGGAATATGGCATGACAGGTCCTCTTTATGGAGAGATGTGGGGTCAATAAGACACTACTCTCCTCTAGGCTGGAAAGACGGAGATTAAAAAAAAAAAAAAAGCGATCTCAGCCTTTCCAGCCGAGTACATGGCAGTGTTTACATCTGCCGGGCCGGATGTGATGTCATAATGTCACACCCCGCCTCCGAAGGTCATAGAGACTGCGGGGGACCATCTAGTCCATGGTATTCTCTAGGGGTGCACCGAATGGAACTTTTGGTGCCGAAACCGATACCGAAAATGAAGGATGCAGTAGGCCGAAACCGAAAATGACAGTTTTTAGAAAATATTTACATTATTTTTATATATAATTATATTATATTCAACTTTTTAATTAATGTTATCAATTTAAATTAATATGATTTGATTGTTTGCCATTATTGGCACCTTTAGTGCAAGAAAGGTCAAGAAAAATGCAGTCCTCAGTCTCTAACCATCTCTTGTATCATGTCTGCAATCTCTTACTTAAACTTAAAGTGGGGTTCCACCCAAAAAAACAAACATATCTAAATAATTCTAAAAAAAAAAAACAAAAAAACATTTGGATATTTTTTTTTTTTTTACTTACCTCTAAATGCCTGTTGCTAGGGGGTCCCTCGTAGTCTTCCCCTTCGTCTGCCTGGGCTGGTGACATCACTTCCCCCTGGCACAGGAAGGGCTCGGCTCTTCTCCCTCCCTCCTGTCAATCATCTGGGACCCATTGCAGGTCCCAGGTGATTAAGCGGCCAATCACGGCGCTCGGCGCCGCTCGCGCATGCGCAGTGGGTGCCAGGCTGTGAAGCCACAGCCCGGCGCCCACAGTTGAAATGCCGGCGCCGACGAGCGGAGGGGGGGGACGAGCGGGGCTTCGATCCCCCGCACCGCTGGACCCAGGGACAGGTAAGTGTCCAATTAAAAGTCAGCAGCTGCAGTATTTGTAGCTGCTGACTTTTACTTTTTTTTTTTTTTAATGGCCCCCCTGGGTGGAACTCCTCTTTAAAGTGGATGTAAACCCGAAAAAAAAAAAAATTATATATATATCATACTGTAGAGTATAAGATTTCCTATCATTTGAGCCCAGATTTGCCACACAGAGTTAATCCATCTCTGAGCAATCCTCTTTTATTGTTCAGTGAGAAAAATCTTGACAAACTGAGAAAAACTTTGTCAAATCCTCCCCCTTGCTGTGAGTGACAGGTGATTTACATCTCGTGCATTAGCCTAAGACCCCTTTCACACCGAGGGCGTTTTGCAGGTGCTATAGCGTTAAAAATAGCGCCTGCAATCCGCCCTCAAACAGCTGCAGCATTGTCTCCAGTGTGAAAGCCCGAGGGCTTTCACACCGGAGCGCTACGCTGGCAGGATGGGAAAAAAACTCCTGCCAGCAGCTTCTTTGGAGCGGTGAAGGAG